>VNJZ01005465.1:0-401932 GCA_008042795.1 Drosophila asahinai | reverse complement strand
TTTTTTTTTTTTTTTTTTTTATATTATATTTTGTTAGTTTAACTTTAATAAAAGCTTATATTTTGTATATATGAAAAATCGTAATCTTCTCAGGAAAGCCCTAGATCTTATAAACATTTTTGCAAAGTTATGATTAAGGTTTTATTTTTATTTTAATAACACCTTTCCTGTGACTATTTTTACCTTTGTTTTAAACTAACTGAGACTATTGTTTATTCTCTTTTTTAAACTATTATTTTTTGTTATGAGAAAACAATTGTTTTTAAAAACGAGTAGGTTCAATTTTCAAGGGTGTCGTAGAATTCTCTTGACCTTTAAAAACAAAATCTCTGAAACATTCACATTTGCTATTAAAATGTTTTTCTGCGCATTATTAAATGTATAAATATATTTAATAGTTTTGAAAGTAAAAGCTCTAAGCTCTTAGGCACTAAAAGAGATACTTAAAAATTTAAGGTGTTTTAAAAAGATATTTTTCTATCAATAGAAATCGGCTTACTTTTTGATCAAATGTTGCATAATATATTTAAGATGCAAGTTTTTGGCTTTTGCGTTTTATTATTATGAAGGAAGGTCGTCTATTAATAATATAAATGTTTACAAATATTGAAACATGGTTCGGTAAATTCTCCGCATAAACAAAATAATAATTAAAAGGTAAATAGGAAATATAATGCATTTTTCTGGCCCTATTTTAAACATTTTGAATTAAGAACACATCTTACAAAAGACCTAAAACTTCATAAGCAAAAAACCTCGGTTAGTATAATTCTGCATTCGGTCTTTCCCCTAAGTTTATATATTTTTATTGATTTGTTTTGGCCCGCTATGTGGTTATAGTTATGGTTATGTTATGCTCAATGACCAATTGCTGCTGCTACAGCCTGGATGCTGAGTTTCCTTTTTTTTTTGTGTTGTTTTTGGAGACTCTGTGTGAGTGGCAGCCAATTGATTTTTATTTACACACATATTTTCAATTGATTGTTATTAAATTGACTTTGAGGCGCGTGCAAATTTTCTGGAAGCCTTGGGAAACATTTTGCGTGTGTCAATATCAAACTTATTTATACACTTTAGTTTTTTGGGGGCCTGACGCAAGTGCAGCCCCAAAACAAACGATGATCGATGATATATGGGGAATGGAAGAAGCATTAGGCAAATAATTAACGGCGACAAGTGCTTCTTTCGAATTATGGTTTATTGGTTTATTTATTCAGATATCGCTGCTCTGCTCCGTTATTCGTTTTAAATGCCAAACGCGCCCCCAAAAATAAAATAAAAACGCGGGGGGCTCGTCGCTCTCTATTTCATAACATGGCATAAACATTACGCGCAATGAGACGACACAAAATTCCAAGTACCAGCCAGCCGGTTTCAGTTTATTCGCAGATACAGATACAAATACGTGAATACGACTAAAGAGCAACAGATTCGGATGAAATACAAGGCAATGCTTGAAACTAAAGGGTCACCCTGACCAAAAAGAAATCACCAGAATGGTATTTCAACATTATTACTTTATTTGGTTATCAGGAAATGCATGGGGTTTATCGTAACATTTAAATCTAATTAATCATTTTCGAATTTAAATGCTTTCTTTATCAGCTACGAGGGATATCACTCGTACTTGCACTTCCGGTGTTAATATCTTGAGTTGTGCTAAATATATTGATCTGAAACTTGGTACCATGTTTTATTGATCATTAAGAAAATGGTTTGCAAAGTTACAAGAAAATAGTTTAATAATTAGCCATTATATTAGGGTTACCAGTATGGTACCATACCACACAAAAGCTATTATATCATGAACAATACTCTCTGTCTATGACTACAAAATGACCAGCCTCTAATATGGCTAATTATATATAAATACATGTTCCATTTAAGGTGTAATCGCTTTTTTTTTGCTCAAAAATTATCAGCTTAGCTATTCTTAGTCACTTATCAGATTTAAACTTCCAGTTAAAACATTTCAGTGCAAAAGATTACACCCATTATCAGTTTAGCAAAGTTTGGCAGTTTATTTAGTTTTAGAGGGGCTCGCATTTTGGAATTTCCGACCCCCCATCGATTCGGCGCCACTGATCGAATATTTTGAACAATTAACGGAAAGTTTTTAATCACGATTCTTCGACGCACGCGTTCGATATTTAACGATATTTCCATTTCCACCAGCGACCGTCATTTGCCCTCGGATCGGTTTGGATCGTACAAATACATATATATTTGATCTGGCTTTTTATTTTTTGGCATGACTCAAGGCTTGCCTCAGTCCGAAATCGAGGAAAAGTAATAACAAAACAAACAAAAACAAATGTTAGAGCTCTCCGAAAATTGATGGATTTCGCTTTGCGCATTTCTTGATCTGGGGAAGGTCAAAAAAGCAGCGAACAAAAAAATGTTTGACTGCAAAAACTTGATTGACAGGAATCGCCAGAGAGGGTTTAAAATATATAGGGACTAAGAGAGAGAGAAAGAGCTAACGAAATAGGAATTCAAAGTGGTGAAAAAATAAATGAAAGTGCAATGAACTTTGGAATAATGGCACAGAAAAAGGAGTACTGAAGGCTTGAAGTATTTAAAACAGCACTGGGAAAAAAATTGAAAAGAGATTATAAGAGATTATAAAATTAGAATAATTATACCCGGTACCCATAGGGTACAAGTGTATTATAAATTAGTGCCAACCGAGAATGTATGTAACATTCAGAAGGAGAAATCTCCGACCCTATAAAGTATATATATTCTTAAACAGCATCACCAGCCGAGTCGATTTAGCCATGTCCGTCTGTCCGTCTGTCTGTCCGTGTGAAACAACAGATCTCAGAGACTATAAGAGCTAGAGTTACCAAATTTGGTGACAACATTGGAAGCACGCAGATCAAGTTTGTTTTAAAATTTGGCCACGACCACTTGCGCCCTCATAAATCATAAAAACGTTATTAAGCTATACTCGTTATTTTCGGGTTAAGGTTAATAAATACAAAAAATGAATAAAATAGAGCGGACGCTTCCTGAAAATTTCAGTAAAATGGGATGATAAACATGGGAGATATTAGCAATAAGGTTAGAATTTTAACACACCGCCCTAAGGCACTGCTGTTGCAAGCTATAGCCGACATGTGGCGCATTCGACCCTTGGCCGTGCGATATAATGGCGCCAATGTATGTATGTACAATGTAGTGTATGTACATTTTTAAATTGCCTTTTAGTGTGAAGCGCAGACATTTAGGTACCGGGTATCTCACAGTCGAGCACAGTCGACGGTAGCTTTCTTACTTGTTATGATCATAAGATCATAATTAAGATCATTACGAAATCTTAAACCTGATTCACGATCCCGAGCTCTTGTAACCATTCATTGGAATCCATTAACTCGAAGCTAATCACACCCATTTAAAGGTGTTAAAAATATAGTGCCCACCTACCATGATTATGAAAAAAACAAAGATATCTATGATTCATGTTAATGGGGTTTTCATATTCAAGGCTCTCTTAACTTATCTTCCGGCAGAGATAGGCGTATCGCCGTTCTGATTCCTCGCACATGACGTAACTCGCGTGAGGCTTTCACGTAATTACCGAGTACTGTACTCGCAAATCACAGTCGCACTTCCTATTTTTTTCTATTTTTAAAAGCAGACCGCAAAAAAAAAAACCCAAAAGGCAGAAATGCCGAAAGAAGCGCACAAAATGGCAAAAGAGACGAGCCCCCGAGCTGCACGTACAATATAGTAGAGCGAAAGAGACCGCACACAAGGGGGGACTGGCGGCAAAGAGAGAGCCCAGCCAGCGCACCTGGCAACAGTGAAGGGGGGCTGCAGGGCAGAAAAGAGAGCACCGAAGAGAGCTCCACTAGTGCATCAACCTATGAGACAATGTGAGGTGGCGCAGGCGCGCGTCTCAAAAGCTGATGCAATTGCGCACTTATTGCATCAGACATTTTAAACGAATGACCACTGTTTAAATAAAAATGTGTAAAAAAGAAGTCCGAAGTCGAAAAGGTGAAGTTTGTATGCTCTTAAAAGTATTGAGTGGAGTTTTTTCTCCAAAAATGTCACTTGTGAAATGGAAACTGTAATAATAGCGCCCTAAACGCGCACAACAGCTGCTTTAATAAGCACCCAAAAAAAATCATCATACGAAAGTATACATTTTATACTCATCTGCACCAATATTTCATAATAATCACTAACGCGATAAACAGAAATGCACTAAATTCCAGCTAACGCGATTTGTTATCGAATTTTCGATGTAGGTTCGTATAAAAATAATACTCGAAAATACACAATTGAATCTTTGGAGTATAAAAATTATACTTTGTAGTATATATTTGATATTTTTAAGTATACAATTTATACTAAACTCGTTATACTGCTTGAGTATATTTTTAAGACAACGCGTAGAGAGGTTAAACTATTGTTTATTTTTTTTTGGGTGTACAAAACCTTAAAATTAATTTTAAAAAATATTTCACCAATTGTTTTAAATTTTTAAATTATATTTTAAGAAATAAATAAATGTATTTCACCCAAAGAGTAAATACCAAAAAAGGGTATTGCAAGAAATGGCAAAAATACATAAAATAAATTCCCAGAGAGTGTCTGGTGAAATTTTCCATGCGCTAATTAAGGAACTTCCAACCGAACCCTTGACGTGCTCGTGGCTAAATTGAAACAAATTGCTAAAATCATTAAAAGCTTATTTATCTAATTGGTGTTGGAGTCACATCAATTCCGCTAAAGAACTCTCTCTCAACGAAGAAGAGAGCTACAAAAGAGTGAGCCACCCAAAACCCACACTCACACATACACCCACACGTGATCTGGGGGCTCTCTGGGCGCTCTTTTTGATTTTATTTCTTTTCGTTTTGCAGCTAAAATTAGCGCTAAGATATCAAAATATGTAAACGGAAAAGAGACCAATAAGTTAAGTTAAGCATGTGATGCCCAGCCCCTGCCCCCCCTTGGCTCTTTCATCACGCGCCCAGCCAAAAAGTCAGCATTTTCAAACAAGAAATATATATGTGTATGTGTGAGCTGGTGACGTTGCTGCTTTTGGCAAACCAGACGAGCCTCCAACTAATACAAACACACACACACACAGGCACTGGCAGAATTAAGCTCTCCGCCCACGGTGACTTTGCTCCAGTTCTAGATTCCCAATCAGACTTTGACTTGCCATTAGGTTTGCTGATTTCACTGCTGATTGGATCACTGATTATGACGAATTTCGGTCTGCAAATATTTTAACAATCGCTCAGCACTGCCGCACTTTAAACTTAGTCCAAGTCATTGATCCACCGAACGATCGGATCGATCGCTGCCCCCTGGCAAAAAAAAGCTCTCCACATCTCACACACACCCTCTCGCTATCGCGCTCTCTTTATCTCTCTCTAAAAAAAAGAAAGAAATCTACAAACGAAGCTTTTTTCGCCAACTAATCATTAGAATTTGACTTTTGTTTTCTATATTTATACACGGCTAATTTTCAATGGGAAGTGAGTGCCTTTTTTTGCCTAGTACAACAGCAACACGTGTGCACATGACTCTTGGGTTTTTTGTTTTTGTTTTTTGTTGCTTTAAATAGAGAGAGAAATTCTCAGATACTAGAACAATTTATTTGGCTTATTTAAAAGGTATTTAGATATGTGAAAGTGATATATAGCTAGTATTGTGTTTTTTGTGTTCTTTAGATTTAATTTCGAGATCAAACACATTTTGTTTGGGTTCAAAGATCAGTAAATAGGAAGAAATGCGTTAAGATAAATATAAAATATAAATTTATTATATCTTTGGATATTTAAAAGATTATTTCAAAAATTATTTATAAAAAACCATATTTTAAAAGGTCCAAAGATCAATTATGGAGGAATAAATGTGAAAAGATAAATACCTACAAAAAGAGATTCTTTTTATGATAATTAAAACCTTTAATCAGTTTTCAAATTTTACTTATTTTCTTTGATCTATAACTTCCAATTTAAAAGTTTTAAAAATCAAAATGACATTATTAATTAGATTTAATGGTTTAATCCTTGTCCGTTTGTCCGTCTGTCCGTTTGTCCGTCCGTCTGTATAAATACCTAGATCTCCGATACCATAAAAACTAGAGCAAACAAATTTAGTTTGGGTTCAAAGATCAGTAAATAAGAAAAAATGGGTTAAGATAAATATAAAATATAAACTTATTATATCCTTAGATACTTATAAGATCATTTCAAAAATTATTTTTAAGAAACCGTAATTTATAAGGTCCAAAGTTCAAATATTTAGAAAAAGATGTGAAAAAAAAAAATAAAATATTTGTTTATGATTTAAATAAAACTTTTATTATTTGTAAAGCAATAATTATTTTCTATGATCTCTTCTTACCATTTAAAAAGGTTCTAAGGTAAAAACTGTCCGCTTGTCCGTCTGTCCGTTTGTCCGTCCGTCCGTATAAACACCTAGATCTCGGAGACTATATAAGCTAGAGCTACCAAATTTGGTATACAGCCTTTATAAACTTCACTTTTTCCCACTTAAAATAATTAAAGTTAATAGGCCAAACTTTAATAGAAAATTATTTTAAGATACAAGTGCCCCCATAATATTTTTTTCCAGTGCTTTAACTGAGACTCTGAGAGATATAGTCTGGCGGCATCCAGGTAATTAAGGCGAGAGCTAAATGGCAAGACCAGTGCCCTTCAGACAAGGTCACAGTCTCACTGTCCGCCTGTCCGTCTGTCCGTTGGGATATCTGTCACCAAAGCACATAGCCAACCGTTACTGGCCAGTTCAAAGTTGCGAAGTTGCGTCAGAGCGCTAATAGAAGCCTCAACTCTACGTATTAGTATTGTATCTGCGAGATACATTCGCATACACATCGGAATAAACCCATACTTGAACTCATTCGATCGCAACGGCGGCTACGACGGCTACGGCGGGGTCTGGCTTGACTAGTTAGTCATAAGGTTTTTTAGTATCTGTCTGCCAGTCAGCCGCCGCAGCCAGTATGCAAAGATTAATATACTTAAAACGAGTCTGGTTTTGGCGGCTTTAATTGATGCCGTGTTTATTTATAAATCATCTCATGAATATGCGCATTCTTTAGAGGGTAAAACAATATACAAAATGTGGGTTCCGTTTAAGGGGCAGCGGGTAGTTATCATACGATAGTCGCCCGGGGCACTAATCCTAAGCTCCCACTAAGCATTCCCAAGCACAAAAATGTTGTCCCAGCGGAAACCTTTTATTATTCATAAAAAAAAGGGCACAAATTATGTGCGAACCCCTTCAAATAGCAGCCTTGACTTACGTGCAAAAATGCTCAATTTCGATATCGTTTTGTTGTTATTAAATTAAGCAAAAACCAAAGTCCGCAAAGGCTAACTAAATTCAGAATCCGGAATCGGAATCCCCAGTCCGAGAGTGACGCCGCCACGTGGCTAGTCTCAAGTGAGCATTCGGCGAAGTTTAGAACATGGCCTCGGTGGCGCAGTTGGCAGCGCGTAAGTCTCATAATCTTAAGGTCGTGAGTTCGAGCCTCACCCGGGGCATGTAAATTTTTTTCTTCTCAATTTACTTTTTAGTTTTTAATTTTTGTTCTTATTCAGAATATAAATTGTAACTAATTATTAAAATTGTCTAATCAATATTTTGTGTAAAACTTTTAATTGAAAGATTTTCGGGATTGTTTTGCTTGAATAATTTAAGTTAAATTGCTTCTACTGATGAGTTTTCTCATAAAAAAAGTATTTTTATAATATTTAGCATTTACCTTTTCAATGTACACTTTCCAAAATTAGCTTTTTCCATGTTTTCTGCTAATTATAAAGGTTTACCTATTTAATTTAAGTCTGCTTATGATATATTCCATATCTAAAAACGATATCATGGATGATTTATTATTGACACAAGTCTATTTATAATAGTTAGCATTTACCTTTCTCCTGTAAAAAAAATACAAAATTAGTTTCTTTATATTTTCTGCTATTTTTAACAGCTTACTTATTAAATTTAAGTTTGCTTACTATATTTTTGGTATCTAAAAGGTTATTATTGATAATTTAAAACTTACAACATTTTTATTTTCTATATTTAGTATATTATATATAATATAGTGTATATTATAGTATATATTATAGTATATATATAGTATATATTTGTTAGTTCTAACAACTCTCCCATTTGTTTTAGATAAACCAAAAAAAACAGCGGAATCAGGGCCGTGTAATATGTTTACTCTTTCATATAAACACCAGTTTTCCCCTTTTTTTCCCTTTTAATCAAATATTTTGACTGCATGCAAGCGCAACTCTAGAATCCCTTAATATATATAGCGAAAAATGTCATAAAATTACGCTGGCGTGCGGCCTGGATTATTACGGTTACAAAAGGCGAAGCCCGTATAATTCAGTTACAGTTTTAAACTGTGCAATTACACGGCCATTACGAGTGACATTAGCTTCTTCCAGCTGGCAACGAGACAGCAAAAAGTAAACAGATATCCCGCTGCAGTGATCAGATCAGAGCAGTTGGAATGAACCCGGAATGATGATACTGGGAATGAGAATGATGATGAGCGGGTGTCAATATTTGCCAAAAATATTCACCAACGCCCACGTAGCGTTGCGGCGCCTGATTGTCACGCGGCTGTCAGTGGGTTAAGGCTGATCTCATCGGGTTTATTTTTGTCATAGGTCGGAGTTTGAACGTATAAAAATATTTTAAGAATATATATTTCACATTAAATAATAAATTAAAATTATATTAATATTATTTATAAGTACAGCAACGTAATTATATATTTCTTTCATGGTACTTCTTTAAAAATATAATAATAATAATAGTTATACATACACCAAAAAAAAAAACAAGAGTTTAACGTTGTCTTAAAAGTATACTCAAGCAGTATAACGAGTTTAGTATAAATTTTATACTTCAAACTATCAAATGTGTACTCCAAAGTTTAGTTTTTATGCTCTATAGTTTCAATTGTGTATTTTTGAGTATTATTTTTATACGAACCGACATCGAAAATTCGATAACATATCGCGTTAGCTGAAATTTAGTGCTTTTCTGTTTGTCGCGTTAGTGATTATTATGAAATATTGGTGCAGATGAGTATAAAATGTATACTTTTGTAGTATCAAATTAATAAGCATCTTATTAAGAAATTTTTCATACTCAAGAGTATAGAATTCATGTAACAATCGTATAGGTTCTATGATGATTTTTTTTTGGGTGTAGAAAATACTTTAAGGTACTTTAAAGGTACCTCTTTTATATAAAATCTTTCTTAAACTTGTACCCAATTCCTGCATAATTTCTTCTTGTGCATCTTATAATTCCTTCGAAATCCAGCTTTACTTGACTTAGGTTACCAGCCATCGGCTGTTTGGGTGCTTCGGGTTCTTCCCTCCATACGACACCTTTTTTGCACCTGCCCTGGCTTATGTAAAGCGTGCCAAAAAACAAAAATAAAAGAAGTCGAAGCAAGGTCAGCGGGATCCGGTATTATAAAGATGCAGATAACGCAGATACCAAGAAGCAGCAGATACATTTCTTGAGGTTCGAGAAAAAACAGCAAATCTCTTGGAAGAAACATATGGCCCGGGTCCCAAAATTGAAAGACAAAGTGGAAAATTTTATGGAAAATTACCAAGTGCAGGAGGAGTGCAGAGTGCAGAGATTTTCGAGGGAAAAATTCCTCTGAGACAACAAACGAAAATCGAAAATTTTCCATTCCGCGACTGCAATGATCTTCGAGTGTGTGTGTCTGTGAGAAAGTGCCTCCGCCTCGCATACCTCTCTTCTCTATCTCTCTGAAGAATGAGAGATTGCCCACCCTTTCGATTCTTCGGTTCTGCGTTCGATAAATTTCAAGTTTGCACCGCACTCGCGCTCTCCGATCTCTGGCACATGTGATCGGTCATGTACGTCTGGTATCTGTACTCGTCTATATGTATTTTTGGTATCCGAATGTGCCAGTTATTGGTCACTGGTAAGTGGAACAAGCCAGAAAAATGCTATGCTATGTATTTCTGCATGCAGACGTACCTGTGCAATTTCTGTGAGTGTATTTGTGCATTGCAGAAATGTTGGCGGTTCTCGAGATCTTTCTAGGGGTTTAGGTTCGGTCATTTGGGTCTCCGAATTCGTTACTTGGGAATTATAAGATCATGTAAAAACAGAAATAAAGGGTAATTTCACTGAAAAATCTTAAGAGGATTAACAATTTTCCATTAGTTCTTAAATTCTTAAATTAAATTTCAATTAAAAAAAATATGAACCCTATGGGAAAGATAAATATTATTTCGTTCAAGTTCCTCTTCGAATTTGGTACTTGGGAATTTTAAGATCATAAAAACAGAACTAAAGGGGAATTCAATTGAAAAGTCTTAAGAGGAATAGATTAGTTAGTTTTTAAATTCATTTTCAATAAATAAAATATATAAACCCTATGGAAAAAATAATAATTTCGTTCAACTTCCTCTTCGAATTTGGTACTTGGGAATTATAAAACAACTTGGAACATGTATTAATAATCCAATTTTTGAATACCCTATGAGTAATAATTTCTCAAGTTCATAAGCATATTAAGATTAAATCGTAGTAACTATTTATTTTCCCAATCAAAGATCACTCACTAATTGCCTGATCTCTTAGCTTAGAACTTTTCAAAAAATATTTACCTTAACCTTTGTACTACGCTCTCGTTTGGCATTATCCCTTTTCTTATTTTTTTTTTGCTTCAGTCTTGTTAATTTCTCCTAAATGCCTGAATTATTTTACTCACACCGCCTCCCCGACAACTCTCCGATAATTAACATTTATTTACTAACATTCACACCTTCAGTTCGGTCACATGTGCGACTTTCCACGAAGCGATACGGCAATGTGATCTAAGCTAAGCCGGAAGATATGAGTATATTATGAATATCGGTAAAAAATATCTCACCCACACAAAGTTTCCACGAGTCAAGCGGAGGATTTCCAAGTGCGTAATTGGGAAAATTTTGGGATAAATTTCTTATGGAGCAATATTGAAAACGAACAATATTTGCTAATGTAAAGAAGGAATTATTTTGATGAACTATATCAATATTAATTATTGATCATACAAATTCTGGTACTAATAATTCTACAAGGCAAAGAAATTATGGATATACAAAACCCTTTTAATAAAATATGGAGCTTATAATATGGGTTCCAGAAAATTCCAGTACTAGTATTATTATTTTAGTATTTATTATTTTCAAGCTAAGGAATATTCTTAATATTTTTAATATTTTAATATTAATTCCCGAAACCCCTATTAATTTAATATTAGTTATTATTTAATTAAAGTAAAGGTAGGGCATAGAAGGAACTCGAAAGGCCGTCGCCCCCCATATAACGGGAGGATGCACTTAAGAGAGGATCTTGTCGCTGAGCTAGCCAAAGAGCGAAAAACAACGAAGAGCGGGAGACCGAAGAATGAAGAGCGGGTTTTGGGGGCACGTTTGTATTTTATTGCTGTTGTTTTTTTTTTTTTTTGGTTGCTGTTGGCTGCTGGGCGACAAGCCCCCGTGCATGACGTCACGTAAGCGAGACCGTTACAACAAAATGCGAAACGAGTTGATAGAGCGAGATACGCTTACAAGTGAAATAGCAAGACATGCAACGTGACACGCAAGGCGAGCTGAAAAAAAAAATAAAGTAAAACGAAGATTGATAAATAATAAAATATATTCATGTGACCAATTTTGTCGGCGGAATATCGGGAGTGCAGCGATAAGACGCAGACACACTGCGATATTGAGGCCCCGATAAAAAAGGCGTCGGGTCGCAGGTGCTAGATCTGACGGGTACTTGCCATAACGTGTGATCTATTATCTATAATATATCGTAAAATACTTAAAGCTATAATATACGTTCTATTCTTAGTCGTCGGATCGCCAGACGCTTTCGCTAATGCCCTTGTCAGCCTTGAACTTACTTACATAACGCCCAGACATTGCATTTGCATAGAATTCCCATCAAATTCCGTTCAAATACGATTCAATTCCGATCCAATTCCCCCGTCTATATAGTCTGGAGTGCACTAAACTGGAATTTTAATCAGTCCTCAAAAGCTGTCGACTTGTATCGGCAGACCTGTGTGCTCACAAGTATTAACGATCTTATCAGGTATTCCGGAATCGCAGACTGGTTTGTCGTTGGGCTTTTACACTATATAGCTGATAGGGCATGTGAACTGTATAATAGGGAATGATTATATTGGATTATGTAGATTAGTAATTATGAATATATAGTTTTTATCGAAAATTATACAAATAAAGGTATACACTTGGTTATAAGAACGGATTTGGATCCCTATATTATTTATTTATGAGGAAAAATGTATAAATCTTACATGTACCTTAAAGATTTACCTATGATATCATTAAGAATTAAAGTATCGATATTTTCCGAGAAGGCCGATATTTAATTCGATGTTTTAATATATAATATATGCGATATATGAGCGATAAATCGATTTCCTGTTTAATATATCGAAATGTGCCAAGGAAGAGTTCTAAATTAGTTTAAATTATTATTCTTGAAAATAAAAAAATAAAAAGCTTATACAAAATGTTTTATTTAAAGATGTTCTTAATATACTCAGTAAAAAAAGAAATATTCGATATTATTTATATATTCAAATATTCGATATATTTATATATTCGATAATTTCGATTATATCGTTATATTAACGTAAAATTAGATATTTTTCGATTTTCAAGATTTTGATATATCAAACTTTACTATATTTTATATATGATATTTCCGAAAACATTGAGTATATCGATATTTTACCGATAAATTCGATATTTTAAATTTCGATATATATATATTTTTGAAATTATATTGATCGATCGTATAGATTCTTATACAAGTAGATCATTCTCAGTCACCTTGACTTGAGACCTCCACTTCCCCCAGATAAATCAAGTAACCAGGGTGACCCGCCCAGCTTCCGTCTGGCAAAAAGTCAGGTGAGGCCGAGAGTCTGAGAGATCGGCTGAGCTTGGGCGTCATTGTCACGTTTCGTTTCAGTCAACATTGTGCAATTAAGTCGTCTGTCGTCTGATTTGCGATTTGCCTAATGCATATATGCATATATACCGCCGATAGGCCCCCTTCTATAAACGGAGTCAAATACCGATCCGCCTGACTTGATGCCCAGATTTCCCGCCGAAGCCCAGCTCACTAATCGATGGCAATTGAACTCGAGTCGGAATATCTATATAATATATGATTTCTGCAATGACGCAGTAGGAGGTTTTATATATCGCTTCCCACTAAATGAATCAAATTGCCATACACTTTTATTTATTTAAATGAAAACTGGAGGCTTGATCGATTATTCTCGAGTGATTTTTTTGCCTTGCCAGAATTTTCTCCACTGTGCCTAGGCCGAGCCCTCTAAAACAGAAATTTTCCATCAGCCTTCCGTAATTGTTTATTGACTTGATTGACTCGCCAGTCTGTGCTTCTATTACGGCAGGGAAATCAAAACGAATTGAAGACGGCGATGCCATTTTATCAAGTGTATTTTTTCCTTCCTTTTTTTTCTTTTTTGTATCTCTGTATCTTTTCTAAGCTTACGCAATCTAGGGCGCTTTTTTAAACAGAACGAAACTTAGGAACCAAGTCTGTGACGCTCCGTCTCACTCGCCTTTCTCGAAAAACACCTGTGTCAATGTGCGAGCGATGCCGTAGGCGTAAAAGGTGAAATCCAAGCGGTATGTACCCGCCGGCAGGGGCATGTTGATCTTGCTGAAATCCAGGGCGAACTTCTCCACCGTCATGTGGTTCTGAAAAATAGAAAATAAAATAAATGGAAATAAAAACTAATACTTTATGTGGCTCAATAGGTTACAAATTCATAACAAAATATATGGGTAGCCTGGGAATAAAGATAATAAAGTAATACAGAAATATCTTGAATTTTTTAAGTCATCTAAGTTTAGCTTAAAAATAAAAACCCTTGGAATGTTAATATTTTAATAAGTGAATCTTCTAAGTAAAATAGATTTCTCTGGAACTTCTTACCCTAAGATGGAAATCGATATCAAAAAAACTAATTATGTTGTGTTTAATATTTTAAAACATTATTTTAACTATTGCTTTCAAAAATATATTAAAAGAAAACAATAGGAGATATTTATCTTAGATATTTCCATTAACAAAATATTTCAAAAGTCAATTAAAAATATATTTTAAACAATAATTTACTATTTTAAATCAAATATATTTTTTTCGTGAGATTTCAAGGCCTCTAAGACACCGTTCTCAGTGCTTTATCAATCTTAGTGGCTCTATATTCATAATTAGCACCAATCTGATACTTTCTCTTGTCTCTTATACTTTAAATATATCCTTCAAAAATATATTTCAAAAATCAATGAAAAATATTTTTTAAACAATCATATTCCAAACCCAATTTATTTTTTAAATGGATCTTTTTTTTAACCTCTAAGACATCTTTCACCTCTCGAGATATTTTATAATAAAATTATAATATTTTATAATAAAATCCTAAATAAAAATCATTAAAAACTCCCCTTAACTCACCTCTTTCCAAGGACAAGTCTGATTAAAATTGCTCTGCTTCCGTATGGCATCGAAGATAATCCTCTCAAAGGACAACTGATAGTTGCTACTCGACATTAGTTTGCAGAAATCAAACAATACATTATACATAAAGGGTCGATAGCCATCACGCCGTTGAAAGCATTGCAATCTTGTGGTCAAGTTACGGATGGGAAGCTGCAAAAGGCTGACCTTTAAGGAGAGCTCCACATGATTCCGACGAATCACTTTCAAGCGACAGTATTCATATTTCGTAAAGCCCCGAGAGGTGGGCAAGTCCATGCACTTGACATTGGTGAACTTTAAGAGTTTAGAGCCCTGCAAAGGATTTTATATTAAAATATAGACGATCTTTTAATAAAAAAAAGAAAATTCTTACCATTGAAACTTGCATTAAGAGAGCCAGGAATATCAAGCTTTGCCAACCTTTCGACAGCATTTTGTTGAAATGAATCAAAAAACTTGGCTTAAAATCGAATTTACTCCAAAACACCCAACAATTAACCCCAATATCTGATAAACAAATTATTTCTATATTTAAAAATCATTATAAAACAATTGTCAAAGGCAGGCTTGATTAACCTACTTAACCAATTTAAACAACGTAATTTCTCTATAACCTCTGACTAGTTCAAAGACCATTAAACCCCTTGTGACAGATAAAACCTGAAAGTTAAGCACTTTTCGGGGCGGATAGAACGCCTTTAACACCCCGAATTAGCCCCGTCCTCAATGGCTATTGACTTCGACTTCAATTACAATAAATCTTGCAATTCTTGGAAATATGTTAACAATTTCCTGTTGTCCGATCGATTTTCGGTTTTCGCTTACACACAAAAGTGCTAAAAATGGGGAAATTGTGAGGCGATTTTCACACCAAAAAACATAATTCCTTGACTCATGCTAGGTGTATGATTCGCTTGTTAATTTTTTTTTTATATTCTTTTTTTTTTTATGTATTTTTATCATTGTTTTTATGTTGCTTTGCTCAGCAGAATGCTCGGCGTTGCAACGCCAGCCAAAGCGGCGTATACGTGATGCCGTCCGGCTGCGACGACAACGACGACGCATTTACCTGCTTGTTCTGTTGATTGTCATTTTTCGAAGGTGTATTGTAAATTTCTGCCGACGCGCTCGTATTTCGAAATGTCAACACCGCCACCTGCACCAGGTATCCCAAGCGGCTCAGGTGATGCCCGATGCACAGAGGAAAATTATGCGTTTTGTGGATTAAAATAATAATTAACTTTAATTGTAAATATGCTAATTTGATGTGGAATTTATTGCTTATTAACATGATTAACATTTTTATTATTTGTTAAGGCCCTCGGAGTTATGAATGTACAACATTTGAACTTATAAAAGTATTATTATCGATAAAATCGTAGGTTTTGAGTGATTCTCCGTTAAACTTCCTGTACGCAGGGGCTAAAAGTATGCTATAATTTTCAGGAGTTAGTATAAACTTTTTATTGTAATAAACGAATTATTAAAAAAATAATTTAGTGAGTTTTCATTGATTTTCTACTGTAGCCCCCAAACGCAACCCGGAAAAGTATGCAATAATTTCCTAATACTCACTAAAATTCACAAATAAATTTGTCTACGCTTTAATAAAAGTATTAACTCCTTTAAAAATTAAATTTTAAACGTGATTCCGTATAAAATCTATAAATAAATGTAATGTAATAAAGAAATCAATTTTATCAAATATTTAAGAGACCTTTTTAATGAATTTTCATTGTAGCCCCTGTACGCACCCCCTAAAAGTATGCTATACATTTCCTAAAACTCACAAAAATTCTCAATTAAATTGATCTCCGTTTTAATAAGCGTTTTTAATCATTAAAAATACAAATTTTAAACTTGTTTCCGTGTAAAATGATTAAACCAATTTTTGCATTGACTTGGCGAATTTTGGGGCGGTGTTCTGAGAAAAATTTTTTGTCGCCAATGAAAACCGATGCGTTCCAAATACGGGGCCGACCAGTACAGTGACCTCTCCCACGAACAACAACAGAAATAACTGAAAACTCGAAAAGCTCGCGCGGGGGAAGAAGGCTCTCCTCGCTGATTTGTGATTTATTTTTTGCACTTATTTTTTATTTTTTTATTTAGTGGTTTCACCTTTTGTTGAATGAACATTTTCGCCGGTTTTGGTGTGAATATTTTACTGAATGAAGGCATTTCCGTTGCTGATTCCATATATCGAATAACTGCAATCGGAGGACATTTTCAATAGCTTTTTTTTGGTCGAAATATATGTATATGAATATTTGCAGGAAATTACGTTGGTGTTGAAGATTCGTTTTGCGTCACGATCAGAGATTTGTTAGCGTTGCCGTTTTGCAGCTAATTGTGGCTCAAAGTCGCCAGTGACGCGTTTTGTCAAGTGCCACAAGTGCGCTCTTAGTGCACCTTTTGCGCATATGTATCTATAGTTTCTGAGATCTATTTCTATTTTAAAAGTTTCAGCGAAGAGTCACCTGAACTTTTAACCCTCGGCTCATTGATTCAATTAAGAGACTTCCTGGAATGTCTAGACTGGAATATATTTCTGTGTGGTTCTGCGTGGAATGCACTGAACAAAATTATAAAAACAATATAAATTTATTTATAAAGAATAGCTGGAAAATAATCATGAGTTTAGATTTATCAAATGCAAAGCCTAATTATATATTTTTTTAAATTCCAAACATACCCCTAAAAAACTCAACAACTTTAGAGACTTTCTTCAATGAAAACTCATAAAAATCTTTTTAAAAAAACATATTTTCACAAAACCTTAACCTTTTCTTATTATTTATAAAAAAACAACAGATCCTTAAAATCCCTTTAAGTTTTTCTTCTTTAAAAACCACCCGAACTCCAAATCTATAGAGATTTCTTTGACTCTCATTTACTATAATTATTATTATTATTAGTGTCCTGTCTTAAGTATTTTCCCAACTTAAATACCTAAAATGTACCTTTTCCCTTTTGTATATTTTCCAGATTCCTGCCTTCGCTGCCAGGCGGACAACAAGCGTGATGTGATGGGTCGCCAGGACTGTGTTGTGGTTTGGGGTGAATGCAACCACTCGTTCCACCACTGCTGCATGTCACTGTGGGTCAAACAGAACAATCGGTGCCCACTGTGCCAGCAGGAGTGGTCCATTCAGCGCATGGGAAAGTAAGCAACCTTGAAATATGCCTCCATCTCAACTAGCTAAGATCTGAATTTATTAAAAGCTGTATTTAAAAATAATAAAAAAGAACAAATTCCAGAACATAAAAGAAAGGTAAAGTGTAAAAAATACATTTCCACAACTAAAAATATTCCCAAAAAAAATATAACCCATATAATGAGTTTCTAAGCATTTATAAACCTTAAAAATATTAACTCAAAGCATTAAAGATACAAACAAAAACCTCCCCCAGTGAGAAAAGTAAAAAAAAGCCCCAAAAAAGTTACATGCCCCGGGTGAGGCTCGAACTCACGACCTTAAGATTATGAGACTTACGCGCTGCCAACTGCGCCACCGAGGCTATGAGTTCTGCGCCGCCTGAGTAGCACTTGTACCCCCAAACGTTCTATAGCTAGAACAAAAGCTGTTCTGAGCTCTTAAATATCAAATCGACGGATTAAGTGAAGTAATTGTTAAGTAAATAAAGATATTTTAGTCATTTTATCCCAATTGCAGCTGCCAAAACTCCACTTGGCTTGTATGAGTCATTGGCGAGGCGTCCACCACCTGTCCCTTTGGCGCAGAGGATAGCGCGTTGGACTTCTAATCCAAAGGTCGCGGGTTCGATCCCCGCAAGGGATGTAACTAGAAAGTTCCAAGTACTTTTTTTACATCACTTTCTTTTTATTATTGATAACAACAACATTGCCCAATTTCGGTATCACACACTTGAAGGTTATAAGATAAGGTTAGTGCTTCGGCTGCAGCGACGGCGAGAGATTGCGTTCGAGCACAGGACTGCTGAGCCTTAATTTCTCCACATTGGCGGCATTCGAGTTCAAGGATTCCTCGGTCAAACGCTTGGCGCGCACTTCCTGAATGGAGGCTGCATGGGGGGAATTACAAGAAAACCTGTTATTTTCGGATAGTTAGCTTTTCGGGCCGCCAAAAACTCACGACTGTATGGTGTGTATTTGTCAGATAACCAACTCTCCAAATTGTAGCCAATGAAGCCAACCACGCCGGCTATGGGTAAGGTGATGTACACGGCATTACGCCGCAGTAGTGCCATTACTATAGGCCACATTTTGCTTTTAGTTAACGTTTATTTGATGGATTTTAAGTAAAATTTTAGAGACAAAACACGAAAACCGGCGTGCGATTATAAAATCGACAGCTGATGGTTGCCAGCGAGCTGCCAGATCGTTGAAAATAGTTGGGTTGTTGGAACCAGTTCTTATTTGAAAATTTGAGGTATGAAACAATGTAGGGGTGAAAATGTACTATAACTTATCATAAAGCATAATACAAATATATTATTTTCCGTTGAAAGCCATTGTTATTAATTTGTTTAATTTTTTTCGGCCTGTGCCTCAGCTCTGGTCACATTGAGCTCTCTAAACGGCTGATTGCCTCGATATCTATGTGATTTTTTCGCTTCCCTCCATACGGTCACACGTCGTTTTTTTGTGTTTTTGTGCTCTCTCTTTTCGTCGGCAGTGCAATATTTTGCAATATACTATTTCCACGGCGAAAAATCGCAATTACATAAAAAACGAAGCAAATAGCAAACGGGCAGGCGAAGCGCGGCATAGCGGACAAGCGAAATAGTGTCGTCGCCTATAAAAAACGAAAACGGGAACGGAACGAAAAAGATGCAAGAACGGGAAAAACCTATTTACGCATTACGCAGCGAATCGTTGAGTTGCAGCCTTTTGTTGTTTTTATATTGCCAAACGGGGGAGCTGCATTAATATGCAGTTTTTGATGTTGTTGTTGGTGGCAAATCTCTTGTGATGTAGGCAAGCACCAATACCAATAAACGCGCCGATTACCATTACGCTCTACCCAAAACAACAACAACTACCGAGTGCAATCAACAATTACAACGCAATCAGAACAAAGAACTACCAGCAGCAAAAACAACAACAACAACAAGAACCAGCAGGCAGCGCCAGCGAAGAGGAAGAAGAACAACAATAGCACACAGCAGACGACGCATAATTTCCTGCTCGCTCACACAAACACACACGCACAAAGAGAGCGGTCGTGTGTGGGGGGCAAAACAACAAAGAACAACGTACTGGGGCGGCGAGTGTGGGAGCGCAAGAACGCCACCAAGAGCGAAAGGGAAAGCATCAGAGGCGGGGGAGCTGGAGCTGCTGCATTTCTGGATTTCTTAATCTGGATTTCGGGATATAAGTATTATCCACGCGTAAAATGACCAATTCGGGACGCAATCATCATCGATTCGATGTAAGTAAACCAGCACTTGGCTTTCCTCGTACTTCTGGCAAGTCAAGGAAAATCTTAAATACTATAAAACTATATTTATTCAATTTAAAAATAGAAAAGAATTTTAGAGTAAGGGAAAATCTGTATAAACATAAAGCTAAAGGTTTTTCTGATTTTTTCCTGAACAAATCTTAATCTCAACGGGTTTGAAATCGTTATAAAATTCCTAAAATAAAATGTCATCGTTTTTTTAGAGATTTTTAAAGAATTTTGAAACCTCCAAAGGTCCCAAAATATCATTAATCAAGCAGGTAGAATCTTCGAAATAATCTTTTTTATTATGTCTGAATTTTCATAATTATTTCAGTGGCGTTCCCAAAAGTTTAAGGTCTTATAATGCTAAAAAACAATAAAAACGTTGAAAAGTATGCTGCAAAAACGTACGAATAACTGTTTCCGTTTTTATATGTTTTATGGATATTTTTTTATACTTCAATTAAAATCAGTTAAGAATTTTAAAGATCTTTAATTTATTTTAATATATATCTTCAGAAAGTTTAAATTAAAAATACTTATCCCTAAATATTTAGATAATATTCTCTGAATATTTAAAGATTAATATGTGTATTTAAAGGCTTTCAAGAAAATCCTTACATTAATCAAGTATACTTAGTATTTTCTTAGTTTTCTTAAAACCAAAAAATCCTTTAATTAACCTGCATGTTCATATTGGAATTTCTATACATTTATGGCTTGATTTCGATTGCTTGCTATAAATACTTTAACAGATTTACCATTAGCTTGATTGGCTTTTATCTTGAGGAGTCTGAAGTCTCGAGAGGCTTGGAATTTACAGATAAGTTATCTCAGAAAAAAAACCAATAAATTATGTAGCTTAATTTATAAGCAAGGCCCTTGAACAATCTATCACGTTCTGTAGTTGTGGTGGTTGCGCTTAAGTAAGCAAAATCATTTAAGAACTAAAAATATTAAGGAGTTTCCATTAACATTTAATTAGAAAAAAAAATTATACCAATGACAAAATGAACTAGGCTTAAAAAAGCTGTAAAGCTAGGACTGCTACCTTAGATTGATGTCTTAAATAGTTTGAAACCTCAATCCTATTCCGGATTAAAGGATTCTGCGTTTTGTAAGGGTGAAACTCAAAGAATTTAATTAATTCTAGTTGCTGGGGCTTTATCCCCTTGATTTTTTTGAAACCCAAGACGTGCTGTGTTGCTCTTTTGATTATTTTGCCATCCAGACAGTTAGTCAGCCACTTCTACTTCCACTTCTCACTTCTCCAGCTCAAATAGACTTGCAGCTCGTTTATTTTTATGGTAAGGCGGGTTCTTTGTCCTTCCTTTGAAGTCAGGAACAAGGAATACTACCCGAGGACGTTGAACAGGAGTCATCGCCTTTGTCAGGAGCGAAGAGGGAGTTTGCTTTGCTTGTAAAAGTTTAAGTGGCCGGCGGTGTCTCACACTCCGTCGCAAAAAATTATATGTTTGTCTTGCGACAAAAGTGCAATAAACTCGCTGACAACACACACACACACACCCCCAAGCATTAACCCCCTAAAGTCCCCACCCTTCGCTCAAAGCTCTCGTATAATGACCAGTGAGTGCAAAGTGAGAAGGAGGACTTCTGACAAATTGGAAATTCTTCGCCAACCAAGTGCAATGTGCACACAACAATGAATGCCAAGTAAATAAGCAAACAGAGGAGCAAGCTTAATGAGCTGAATTTAAGCAATTTGTTTAGAGGATACTGTGAGGGATTTTGATCTTAAAACGGAGATTTTACATTAAAAATAACATTTTTAGTACTGATTTAATGAAGAAACTGATTTGGATTTGATTAAGTGTAGTTTGTTTTAAAAACCAACCTTTAGTTTCCAAAATCCCTGTGAATAACACATCAAAGACTTTAATTAGTTAATATCCCATTTCCATCGGCACATTTTTTCACATTCTGTTGAATGTACATTCCATTTCCTCAGAATTTCGGAGGCCTGATCAGTTTTATTACATAAAATCAATTAAAAATATAAATACTCGGCTTTAATCTTCAAATTTTCCATAACCAAACATGATGTTATACTTCTATTTTTGGCTCCAGTAACTCTTGTGTTAATTAGCGTAAAAAAATCATAAGGAAATGACAAAAAAAAGATGACTCGTTCTAATTGCGTTCTCCAAACGACTTTATTTATTTATTTTTGGGGCTTATTGATTGTCCATTCTGGGTACTTGGTATTTAGGGTACTTAACTTATCTTCGCCTCCGAAGAGCGAAAGCCAATAACAAATGAAAGTAAACAGATTGCCCGATAAACAGCTGACGGCGGCGGTGGCGGCAACACTGTGAAAATGTCTGGCAGCATTGCAACCTCATGCAGATTTTTACCACAAGAGAGAGAGGGAGATAATGAGAGATAAGTGGGGGGAATTTCAAGTGGGGGTGAGAGAGATACGTATGGGTATTTAAGGAGGATGAGAATGAGAGAGATGTATTTACAGTTCATATTAGGGATACCCTGTAAAAGAGGGGATATTATTTGTGATATGTGATTTAATATAATACTAGTAGATATATTTAATTTTTATAATATTAAAGTTAAATAACTTAACCTAGACTTAAAGAAAATATATATTTTATTAGATAATATTAATAAGTTTTCTAAGTTCCTATTCCCTTATTCAAATGTAAAGGATATACCATTTTTAACCTTAATAAGTTCATACATTCTTGTTAACTAGGAACAGCCAAGTTGTTTCTGGCCTTGTCCGTTTGTCCGTCTGTCCGTCGTCCGTTCGTCCATTTCTACGCTAACTTGTCCTTCAGTTTTAGAGCTATCTGTTATTATAGTGGGTAGTATTTAAGTCGAGACGGGATGGATCAGACGACTATATTAAAATACCCGTCATAGTTACAATTAAATATTAACTATTTTAGCTTATTTTTTCTCTTTCTTTCTAAGTTTTATAAAAACAGAATAGTCTACAAACCAATAGACTCTTTTTAGTCACAAAAGTTAGACTTTGCTTGGTCTAGTGCTAATTTACCGATTTAACCCTGCGTAAAAGTTCAAGTGGCTTTTGACAAGGGCATCTGAAGTTCTTGACGCACTTTTTGTTTGAACAGTGTTCAGACTCGCTCTCATTGAGACTTTTTAGCCAGCTTTGTTGTTTGTGTGTGTCGTCTGCCTTTGTTGGCTTATTTTGTGGGTGCAATGCCACGCTTGCTCTCTCTCTCAGTCTCTGAGATGCATTTTCCGAAAGGGAAAAATTATACAGAGACACAGAGAGAGAGCGAACTTCGCTCAGCTGTTTTTATCGAGCTGTGGTGGGGCCAGGGCTTTGGATTCTCCATTCTCGATTCTCCGTTCGTCAGTTCACATTCTGCGCTCTGTTGTCATCGATGGTGTCTCGCGAAAATCGTCGGCTCTCCTGCGTGTTTTTGTGCCCCCACTTTTCACACGATTTTTCCAGGCAAAAGGCGACGGAAAATCCATTTCCCCATGCAATTAATCGTCATAGCTCAGCAGCAAGGAGGAGTTCGGTTGAAAATACAAAAAAATAAACAAATGGTATGCAAGTATCTACAAAAGTGTGCAAATAAAATGTATCTCAAACTGTGTGTGGGTGTTGTGTGTGTGTGCATGTTTTTGGTGCTGTTTCAGCTCTTTTGTTGCACTTGTTATGGGCTTTTCCGCCTGTTTTCCCCCCTTTTTTCCCTGTTTTCTGGTGTGTCATCAGCTGTTTTGTGCGTGTGTGTTGATGGTTTTTTGTCTGATTTTTCCTCCTATGCGTTTTTTGCTGCGCTCAGTCTATATTTATAAGTGAAAATATAGCATTGAGTGCAACCCAATTTCGGATGCTGACCCAGTTTCCCCCAAGCGCTGACCTTGCCTATGTGCCTGTGCTTGTGTATATATAGAGTAGATATGGTAGGTATATGGTGAAAATATAGCAGGAGAAGCTTGTCTATCAGTGGCTGCTATCAACTGCCTGACCCGGTCATGTCTTATATAAAATGCAGCTCAGATTTGTTGTCAAGTTACCTATGTATATCTTCTCAAAATATATATATAGACACACTCTGATATATTCCCCTTTTTTTTTTCCTTGGCTCGAGGTCGCGTTCGGGAAAGTAAATGGGAATTTTTAATTTGTTTACTTTTTTCCCCAACACGCACCCATCACCCCCAACCTGCTTTTCCCCCGATTTTCTCTCCCATTTCTCAGCTTTTCTCCGCTTTTTATTTATCAGCTGTTTGGCGTTACGTATACGCCATGTGTTGCATGATCAAATAAATAAATAATAAACTATGCAAAACGCAACGAGCTCAGTGTGAAATGCCTTGCACTTGTCGCTTCCATTCACTTAAGGCGAATTGAATTGGAACTAGGTTTTATTTTTGGGTCTTTGTTGCAGCTTGGAATTTGCATAGAGTACGTGTGAAAGATAAAAGCGAAAATTCCAGGTCACTTTGAGTGTTTTTTTCCCCCTTGAATTCTTTATTCTTAATAGATTTAGTAATAGTTGCTGTAGGCTCTGGATCAGAGCTTAGTGGCTTTGTCAGAGACTATTTTCGCGTGCTTTGGAGTATAAATACTAAACCTACGCATTGTAGGGACGAAAACCTCGATCAAAGACTTACAAATACTAAATATACACTGCCTTTCTATTTTCTCTTAGAATTGCTCGGTTTTTCGGTCTGATTCAGAATTATAAATACAAAATCTACACATCCTCGGGATCTAAGGTTTAAAAAACTAAACATACACATGCCTTTCTAATTTCTCTTGACTTTTCTCGCAAACTCTGTCTGATCCAAGGTTATAAATACAAAACCTACACATCGACATGCTTTAAGGATTAAAAAAACAAAACTTACACATGCCTGTGCAAAAGTCTTTCTATCTTAGCTTAGCTTTGCTTTCTTTGCTTTCACATTCTTCCTTATTCTTTTTTTTAAGGGTTTATCAGTTTTGGTTATCACTTTTCCTTATCGGGCTCCGACCTTTAAGTTGAGTGCCCAACCCTGCTCTAGTTAAATGGGAATTCTACACATATATGTCAACTCCTATTTCTGCTGTGCGATCAAGCCAGCAAATCAATAATTCATTGGACCTTCAGTGCTCTTTATTTGATTCTCATACATATGCATGGTTTTTCCTTACTTTTTGTTCTACAATTGTGGAAATAACAATTTAATAACTGATATGTAATGCATTCGCAGCGTTTTGCTGTCATTGTTATGCCACTTAAAGTCACTCACTGGACAAAAGAAAGGAATTTGTTTTGTAGTGGAAAGAGCTTTTATGCGGTGCTTGTGAGATATCTTTAAGATTTTCTAAGGTTTTAGTGAGATTTATATTTCATTAAATTCATTTCTTTTGATATTGGAAGATTTATATTTAATTAAATTAATTTGTTTTGATATTTAGAGATTTTTAACACTATAATGTTGGTTTTTTAAGATTCAAACATTTTAATGTAACATTTAGAGGGGCTTTTATAATTTTTAATCAATGCTTTTTACAGCTGCTTATAATTTATTTTTTTTTTTTGCAAAATAACCCTACTTAAATTTTTAATGTTTTAATAGTTTAAGTCAATTTAATTTGAATATTTTTCTATTTAACAATTACTTGTATTTATTTCTAAACTTTTCCGATACTTTTCTGTAAGTATTTAATTTATTTTATGCACTTTTTGCTAAAGTTTTTCTTAAGTACTAATTAAATCTCTAAAATTAAATACAAACCCTGTCAAAACGGAATGATACCCTCTCTAAATGGTAGCTAATTCCCTTAGTTATCAATTCAATCTTGTGTTATTGTCATTATTATTTATTACAAACACTTATTTCTTGTTCGCGCGCTCTTCGCTCCTCAAATTCGTCACACGTTCGATCGATTGCCTTTTTTAAATTGCCACTGATGACTTTTCATTTAGGTTGAATGCCACAACACAATGTGTGCAGAGTGTGTGGTGTGTGTGCTTGATTTAAAGGGGGTGACGGTGACCCTCCTCGCCCACAAAAATAAAAAGAGCTTAAAGTTTTGGGTGCGCATTTCAATTAAGGCCACAAAGACCTTGATGCCCAAAAAAAACTCGGTTTAGATTCGTTATAAATTCAAACAGAATGTTGTACTATTTTTCCAAGTATATTCTTTCTTTATATTCAACCAGTTCCTGCTGCAATAAGCGTAAAAAAAATATATAACATAAAATAAGCGGAAAGAGCGCGCGAGGGAGCAACGTTTGCGAAGAACGCAATTTGTGAATATTTTAATCGTGCATTCACACCGCGCCAACCGAGAGAGAGAGCGGTTGTTGCGTATAAAAAATAAAGAAGAGTTAATTGAATCAGGAAAAAAAGAAACTGATAAAGTTCAGCGGCGGTATGTTTGCCAGCAGCAGCGTCGCCAGCAACGGCGGTGAGGGAAGCAGCAGCGGTGTGGGAGGAGTAGCCGGAGGCGGTGGTGTTAATAGCGGCGGCCCCAGCGGCAGCATTGAGTTATTGCTGCCACCGAGCGGCAGCAGCAGCATCAGCGGCAGTGCCAGCTTTAGCAGCAGCAGCAACACCAGCAGCGGTGGCAGTGGCACGCACAGCACGGCTTGCAGTGAGAACCTCAACAACAATAATAATAGTCACCAAGCGAGCTTACAAATAAATGGAAATAGCAACATGAGCAGCAACAGGAATCACAGCAGCAACAGAAGCAGCAGCAGCAACAGCAACGGCAACGGCAGCAACAATAATCACAGCGGTGGCAACAGCAACATCATCAGTGGCATTTGCAACAGCATTTGGCGTACGGCAACATTTGGCAGTGCAACGCCCGTAATTAATACCTTGCCAAATGCAAATCCTAATCCTAAATCACTGGAGACAAGCGGCAGCAGCACAGGCAGCGACAGTTCCTCGATGAGCTCCTCCGAGGAGCAGCAGCAGCAGCCAAGGACAGTGGGCCCCGAGCATGAAGAACAGGCAGTAAGAAAATCAAGGGAATCAAGATCAATCGCCACCATTTTTACCCACTGGTGATATGATATCATCCCTGATCGATCCAGCATACTGTACATAAAGACACCACAACCAAACCAAACCAAACCAAAAAGAATCTCTCGCTCTCTCCACTCCAGCCTTATCGAGCTTCCTCCCTTCATCAATTAGTTTGTTTTCCTTCCAGACCTATATTTATTCAATTCGATCTATTGGTTTTCATTAAAAGCTCTTTCTTATATATATATATTCTTCTCATGTTTTTTTTTTGGGCGAACCACTTGAGCAGGCATCCAGTTAATAATTTATTTAGCCATCACATCTCCAATTGGAACAATCACTGACCAGCGTCGTAGAGAAACCATCGCTCATCCGCCATGTATTCTCCTCCGTCTTTGCAGCAAACATTCCTGGGCGCCACCGAGCTGGACGATGAGTTAATCAAACAACTGCCAAAGGAGGTACTGCTGCGCGTCTTCTCCTACCTGGACGTGGTCTCACTATGCCGCTGTGCACAGGTAAATGAACCAGTTGGATACTAGTTTAGTTTCTTACCCCGCCCTCTATATATATTTTCTTGTACTAATGAATTTTTCATTGCGCTGCTGCTCCCCTAGGTATGCAAATATTGGAATGTGCTGGCCCTCGATGGCTCCAGCTGGCAGAAAATCAATTTATTCGACTTTCAACGTGATATAGAGGTGAGTTTTGGATGGGTTATGAAAGGGAAAGTAGCAGTTTTCCAGATCTTTAGAGAGTTGGAACCAGTTTAGAGTATGCCCAAGAGTATGCAATGGAATTTTACAAAGATGATTTTAGTATATTTTTGTAGTTTTTGATGGTATCTTGAAGAGAAAATATGAATTTTCTGATTCTTAAGCTACAAAATTTCTAGAGATTTGAAATCATATTAAATATGCCCAAAAGTATCCAGAGAAATAATTTAAATGTAATTTGTTGTATAGTTTTTCATGGTATCTGAAATATAATTCCTAAGTTTCCAGAGTATTAGTATTCAGAATCTCTAGCTACAAAAATTAGTAGAGATTTGAAACCAATTTAAAATATGCCTAAAAGTATCTACTGAAATATTATTAATATGATTCCTTAAATTTAATAGGGAAATAAAATTGTTTAAAATTTTCTTAGGATAAATGTTAGCTAAGTAATATATTTTAACACATTTTGTAATATTCCATTTAATATTTTATTAAAAAATCAGGGTCCAGTGATTGAGAATATATCGCAGCGATGCCGCGGTTTCCTCAAATCACTTTCGCTGCGTGGCTGTCAGTCGGTGGGAGATCAGTCCGTGAGGTAAGTATCTTTCCACCTATATTTATTCCCTATTAAGAAACCCCTATCTTCCCCACAGAACTCTAGCGAATCACTGCCACAATATCGAACACTTGGACCTGTCCGAATGCAAGAAGATAACCGATATATCCACACAGTCCATCAGCAGATATTGCTCCAAATTAACGGCCATTAATTTGGATTCGTGCTCCAACATAACCGACAACAGCTTGAAGTATCTGTCCGATGGCTGTCCAGTAAGTTCTTGAGATATATTCTTGAAATAAGTATATTAAATATATATTTTCCATGTTGGCTTAGAACCTCATGGAGATCAACGTGTCCTGGTGCCATTTGATCTCCGAAAATGGCGTCGAAGCGCTGGCCCGCGGCTGCGTCAAGCTGCGCAAGTTCAGCAGTAAAGGTTGTAAACAGATAAATGACAATGCCATAATGTGCCTGGCCAAATACTGTCCCGATCTAATGGTGCTAAATCTACATAGCTGTGAGGTGGGTATTTCTTAATAAATTAAAATTTAAGGTATATAATCCTCTCAACCCCAGACCATAAGCGACTCATCGATCCGCCAGCTGGCCGCCAATTGTCACAAGCTCCAAAAACTGTGCGTGTCCAAGTGTGCGGATCTCACCGATCTCTCGCTCATGTCGCTATCGCAGCACAATCATCAGCTGAACACACTGGAGGTGTCCGGTTGTCGCAACTTCACGGACATTGGCTTCCAGGCGCTGGGTCGCAACTGCAAGTATCTGGAGCGCATGGATTTGGAGGAATGCAGCCAGATAACGGACCTAACGCTGGCCCATCTGGCCACGGGATGTCCCAGTTTGGAGAAGTTGGTAAGGATTTTATATGAAATTAATTTAACTAATGTAAACACTATTATAATAGTCCCAACGAATACAATTAAGCTAGATTTTTAAAAAAGAATATACGGTCACTTTTGGTTTGGCAAAAAAGTGCGATCGACACGTTTCGGATGGAGAAAAAGGAAATGTTTTAAAAATAAAAGCCATTCGCCGTTATTATTTTGAAATAATAACCTGGGAGAATAAAATTAAATTAAATGTATATTTCCCCCGTAGACCCTTTCGCACTGTGAGCTTATCACGGACGATGGCATCAGGCACCTCACCACCGGCAGCTGTGCCGCTGAGATCCTGTCTGTCCTGGAGCTGGACAACTGCCCCTTGATCACAGACCGAACGCTGGAGCATTTGGTGTCCTGCCACAATCTCCAAAGGATCGAGCTATTCGATTGTCAGCTCATCACCCGCACCGCCATACGAAAGCTTAAGGTGGGCACCAACTATAACTATAACTGAATATATTAATAACTTTTAAATCCTTCCTTTAGAACCATCTACCAAATATCAAGGTGCACGCCTATTTCGCACCCGGAACACCGCCGGCGGTGACCAGCGGCCATCGACCCCGCTATTGCCGCTGCTGTGAGATTCTCTGAGATACGGCCATTGGCTTTGCCAGGAAGATAATGCGCAAGACGGCAACGGACTGATGCTGGTGGCCGGTGTGCATCGTCATGTTTGCCATGGTGTTCAGCTTGACCATCGTTTCGATGATCTGCATGTATTCGCTGGGACTGCTCGATGCGGCGATGCCGGAACCGTATCCAAAATAAAATGGATCAGCAGCGGCACTAAAAAAACGAAGCGAACCTAACCTTAGTTTTAGTTTTTTGAGGGCAAGTTTCAAAAACTTGCATCAAATTGTGATTATTTTATTTAATATTGCTATATGTTAACTAGAAGACCCCTCATTTCTTGTGGAATCTGTGTATTAGCTCTGTGTTTTTGTTATTAACTTGCAGCCCGAAGAATTGCTAGCCGCCCCCGCCCCCCTTGTATATATAACTATATATGATGTATGTGTATATATATCAGCTTCAGGTCGTTCCGCTGAATGTTCTGTGTCTAGCCTATAGCGAACTGCAATTATTCAGGGATGCCACAGCAAGCGCTAAAGATTTTAGATCCCTTCAGATAGCATGCTTAAACAATTTTATTGCATACTTTTAGACCCACTTTAAATTAATTTGAAATCGTAGCGATTTCCGTGGCACCCCTGCTTAGCTGCGCTTAGTTTTAACTCTCTTTATGGTCGTCCCCATACACTCGCATACACCTGTATTAAATGTTTGCTAAATTATAACTAAATTATTGAAAAACCAACTGGTTTAAGATCGGATTTTATCACTCACTGGTTAGCCCCGATTCCGGAACATGTCGATAGAACCACAAAGCGTTCAAATACAACACATAACACATAACAGGGAGGCCACAGAAATCGCCAAGGGAATTGAAATCTACTGAAAAACTGCCTGAAAGTAGGCAGTAATTTAATTAAAATATAAATTTCAAAGCGATTTCTGTATGGCATCCCCAGATATCTCTATATATATAGTATATGTACTTGATCGAGTCAAGTCTAGTGCCAGCAGAAAATATGTTCAGCAATTAGCATTATCTGTATGTATAGCCATGTATATTACACAACGAACAAACGAATGGATCATTGTCGTCCCCCTTCCCACACACACATAAAAATAACTAAATAAATCGATATAGAAACACCCACTGGATTCTCACTTAGGTATTCAGGAGAGTCAAAGGAATCACTATGGGCTTTGAAATCCCTTGAAAAGAAAGAAAGCAAGCTTTAAAAAAGCTTTTCAATGGATTTTAAAAGCAACAGCGATTTCTGGTGGCACCCCTGCTCTACGCAGTCTATATATTTTGTAAAATACCACTGAGTAATGTAAAAAAAAAGGGTTCCGAAGCTCACAGCTGGGGTCAAACACTACTAATTAGTTAATATACGCTTGGATTTTGGATTTTCACAACCTAAGGTTTCCCTGAACTATATATATGCCCCAATCTTCGAGAGATCGAACCCGAACGCCAGCTGTGAGTTGGGGAAAATCGATCTTAACCCATTCCGATGCTCACTTAATCCTAGGAACCCCACAGAATCCCTCGACAAACACACAGATAAGCACAATAAACGCAAAAGCAAACGATGCCAGATGAGATATTTTCCTGATTCATTTTTTATCCCCTCTAAAAGTTAAGCTAAGCAAATGGTGTCATACAAACAAACAAACAAAAACATATATCTACCATATATTTTCCTAGAAACAAAAAATAAAAAACCAAAACAAAAAGTCAAAGTCGTATTTACACAAAAAGAAAGAAAGCAAAAATAAAAACAATTAAACAAGAGTTGTAAGTTGCGTATTTTAACGGATCTTTCTATCTGTCTCTTGTAGCGTGTTTCAAACTTTGTTTTAAAAACTATTTAACAAACAAAATCAACTAAAAAATCACAACTGATATGTATTAATTTAGAGTTAGAGTTCAAAGAAAGCCGTAAATATATGTATATGTATATGGAAAGTTCCGTACCACACACTCACACACAAAAAAATAACATTTGGTTCAATAAAATTTACATTTAAAAAGGAGAAATAAATATTATATACACCTATATATATATGTATTATGTATATGTATTACATAAAGGCTTTACAATGCAGACTTACTATATATTTACATCATATGTACGTGTGTAGTTTTGCAAACAAAAATGAATATAAAAAATAAGTCACTCGGAAATTAACAAAATTTAATATGACTAAAAGATAAACAAATGAGAAATATGACATTTTAAACTGAGAAACGTTTAACATAAATATTATTTTAAATATCAAACGGTTTGAGTGTTTGATTTTCTTGGGATGGGTTTTTATTAGGTTTAAAATATTTAATTTTTAAACGGAGCCTTTTTATTTATTTTTTGAGGAGGTAATTATATATTAATTTTTCAATATTTAAAATTCGTAGCAATAAAATCCAATGCCGTGTCACACAGCATTAATGCCGCCACGCAGTTGGGATTTCCACCGCATCGCAATACAGTCACACTGGCACGCCCACAGCTGGTCTGGTCTCACAGTCTCACCTCCTGTTTTGTTGGGGACAAAAAAGAAAATAAACAATCAATTTTGGCAGGCCCGTTGTGCGCGATAATAAAGTGAAAATTATGCGAATCTCGAAAGCCACGGCGAAAACGCAACGCGATGATGCTGCCAATGAAAGTGTAGGCGCGGCTTTTCCCGTTTTTCCACGCCACCAACGGCTGCAGAAGTGCTCGTATTCCACCTGTGCTGGCATTTCCACCGATTTTTTCGCCAGTGGAGCTGCAATGGCGTCCAAGTTGAGAACGATCAATTCCGGTAAATAGAAAGAGCAGCGAAGGATAAAGAGCGGTGTGGAAAGTGGAGAGCAAAGAGCGACGAGCGAAAAGCAGTGCGTGGGTGCAGGCGAAAATAGCGAAAAAGAACCGTTTTTTTTCACCCGCACAAGCGGAGCAGCAGCAGAAGCAAATAAGTCCGAGAAAGGCGTGAAAATTGTGCAATTGCAATGAAAAGTGGCAATCCGTGGGTTATATAAAATATATATGCATTATATATTAATCAAAAGCCCCCCCCAAGTGTTTCGTTTCGCAAAAAATCAATGTGTGATATAGACGCAAAATCAAGGAAGAAGAAGCAGCAGCAGCAGCACAGCTGAGTGTGCGAGTGTGTGTGCCCCTATGTGTGTGTTGGAGCCAGCAAGCAACAGCAAGTGAAATCAATAATATTTGCAGCCAAAAAAAGCCTGCAAAAAAACTGCAAAAATGTCGAATTAATTGGAATTAGCGACACAACAACAAATCGCCTCTGCACTGAGCCGAAAATTTGTGCCTTTTAACGATCTTCCTCTGCGAAGAGAAAGAAGGTAAGTCAGTCGGCCATTTTTATTGCACTCTCCTCCTTCGATGTCGTCTTCGGGCTTCGCACAAAATAAAACCAAATCGACAAGCTTGCGTTTAATTGCTTTGAACTTTATGCGCGCTCGGGCTATATTTATGATATTTCATCAGTTATAAAGCGTCTTTCGTTAGAAGAGGCTGCGTTTGAAGCGGATCTTGAAACTGGAAATGCGGGGCATTATGTAAACAAAGCAGGCCAGGCGATACCTTATGTATTGCTCGGATGCACTGGGAGAAAACCTAATGATCAAAGATTTTTAAAAGAAATAATGTGTTTACAACTTATTAATCTACAAAATTATAGTCTAAGGCTAATATAATAATAATAATAATTTGAAGACCTTTTTAGCATACCAAAATTTCTTTCTGTGTATATTTTGTATATGCTTAGATCTGCGTGTGTGTGCGTTCTTCGTTGATTCTTTTTATGGTCAAAGTAAATGATTTCAATTCACGTTCCATTGCTTTCGCTTCAGTATTTATTGTTGTCTCTTCTGGTCTTCCATTCCCTCCCCCGCCCTCTGAATCAGCTGTGAGCGAGAGAGGGTGAGAGAGAGCGCGTCGGAGGAGACAAAGAAACTGTTAGCGCCGACTTTGCTGTATCCTTGAATTCTCGTCTTATTTCGCTTCCTATTCCTTTTTTGTGCAGAAGAAACGAGACAACAAAGGAAATGTCATTAAAAACGGTCGACAGTTCTCAGTGGCTCTCATCCATATTGATTTAATATTTGCATTGATTTGTTTAAACGATAGCACAAAAACGGACTGCTTCGCTGGCTTGCTACTTATGCAATTAGCCTGTAAATGCTCTGCGGTCGCCGCAATTTCGCTGCCAAGTGCGCATTACAAAGCGAAAATCTTGGCAAAAGTCTGCAGTGCAATGTGCAATGGCAGACAGGTTAAAGATGTTGCACTGTACCTGTACCTAACGGACTAACGGTAGTCGGCGTCCCGTCATTGGCCCCCACCATTCGCTGGCCGCCATACTTACAACTGACCGATCAAAAGGCGGAAAGGGAACAAGTGGAAAAGAGAAGAAGGAAATACCCTGTAGTTTGGGAGTAAAGCATATCGGCCGATCAAATGGCGGAAAGGGAACAAGTGGAAAAGAGAAGAAGGAAATACCCTGTAGTTTGAGAGTAAAGCATTTCGGTAAAAGGATCAGCATGAAGTAGGAGAAAGACAGAAGTTCGGGAGAAAGGGTCACTCTTAAAAATAAAAAATGCAAATCTGAAGTTGCTTATTATTAGTTTTTACACAAAAGTATTATTTATAGAATCTGTTTCCGTTTCTCCTAATTAAGATTTTCACTTATAGCATAAACTATTTAAACTTAATTAGGCATCTTTATCTTAACATGCTTCAAGAATAAAGGAAATAAAACAAAATATTTTCATTGCCAAGTAAATTATTCGAAGACATCGGACATGCGATGTACGTGTATTGCGTTGAAAATAAACAACATTTACCAAGAAATTTCAAATTATATTTGCCTTTCTAGAGGAAACGCAATGAAAAAATACAGAACAAAAATCACATCATGTAATGATTCTGTTGAGGAAATGCTTCTGTAAATTGGCCAATTGTTGGCCACAAATCTGTCTCATGACTTCTTGATTGCTTGTGATCAAAAAGATTTTATTTAAACGAATGAGCCCGCATCAGACAGTCTCTGTATGAATCATAATACTCCCTTATAAATTTCACCATGTTCTGGAGAAGTTGGAATATGTGTTTTGCTTCTTACTTAGCAACTAATGCTTACGCTTAATTCCGATAATATAGCAAGCATCTATATTTTTTTTCCTGGTAAACTTTTACTTCGAATTAAATATCATTCATATTTACCAAAGTTTTCAGAATTTAAGACTTCAAGAACAACAAAGATCCCCCAAAAGGGAACGCCAACCTTAGTCCCCCCAATAATTTTGTGTCTGCTCGCTTTTTTATGGTTTTCCATGCTGTTGTTAATGAAGCCATAAGTAATATGTGTGTATTATGTAGCCTCCACCCCAATTCTTGGGTTGAACTTTCCCCTCGATAAGGAACAAAACCTAGAAAACCGCAGTAGGCTTATCTCAACCTAAATTATATTTATTTTGTTTTGTAACTACTTTCAATGTTTTATTTATTATTACTTTGATATTTATGGCAGACGGGGTCGGTGGTTATGCGGGGCTCCCGAGATAACCCGTTCCAAAAACCGAAACAGAACCAGAAACCGAAAACCCCTGATAAGGTCCGTGCCTCCTTCTGGTTCTCGACTATCTCAGATTCCAGTCCCAGTTTTCAGTTCCCTGGGGTTATTGCATTACGATTCAGGGTCGTATATCACATTTTGGTTCCGATAAGAAATGAGACGGCAAAAGAATGGTTCTTGGCTTGCCGGGTTTTTTGAGTTTTTCAATGCGTTTTAATGAACATATCCTGGTTTTTACTTGTGGGGGCGGACGGTCACTTTTCACCATCGAAACACTGAGGAAATAGTGGGGTTGAGAATTATAAGCAAGGTAGAAGATAGAGGAAATAGAATATTTAAGAATTATAAAAAATATTAGAGATTGTATCCTGGAAGGTACGTTTATGATACACCCGATTGTTACATGAATTCTATACTCTTGAGTATGAAAAATTTCTTAATAAGATGCTTATTAATTTGATACTACGAAAGTATACATTTTATACTCATCTGCACCAATTTTTCATAATAATCACTAACGCGACAAACTGAAAAGCATTAAATTCCAGCTAACGCGATTTGTTATCGAATTTTCGATGTAGGTTCGTATAAAGTAATACTCGAAAATACACAATTGAATCTTTGGAGTATAAAAATTATACTTTGTAGTATATATTTGATATTTTTAAGTATAAAATTTATACTAAACTCGTTATACTGCTTGACTATACTTTTAAGACAACGCGTAGAAAGGTTAAACTCTTGTTTTTTTTTTTTTTTTTTTTTTTTTTTTTTTTTTTTGTGTAGCATAAAAGATGGTAAGAGAAAACAGGAACTAATACAGTAGGAGAATTTTCTTAGAATATAATGTGAAATAAATAAATTTTAAAGGGGCTTTCCAGTTTAATAACTTGAAATTGAAACCCAAAAGAAATATTCCTGATATTATAAAGCTTGTTCTGCCGATTAAGAACACTAATCCGCTTTCTCTTCGATTTTGTTGCCGTGTAGAAATTCTTTGACGGACTTTACTACGCATTATAAGTATATTCTCAAAATTTCGCTCTTAAGAGCACTGGCCCCACCGCGAGAGGGGGAGATGCCAGCAGTGAGAGTGGGGCAGTCCGAGAGGTGTGAGGGTGCGAGGGAGTGCGAGAGGTAGAGCGGGGGCTAACTGAGCAGTGACCCCAACGTTTCAGCCGTTGACTTTTTCCGTTCCCGTTGTTCCGTTGTTGTTGTTGTTATTGTTTTTGCTTTGGCTCCTCGTCTTCCTTTTTTTTTGCGTTTTATTTTACGTTATTTTGTTATTGTGTGCTGGGTTGAATGACTTTGTTTGGGACGAAAACGCAAAAAATAACAAGAAGAAATTAAAAAGTAACAACATTTTCGGGTGCTTTTCAGTGAGCAAAGAGCGGGAGAGGATGTAAAGCCAATGAACCCACCAACGAAAAATTTCGTAAAAACAGCTGATGGTTTTCGGGGAGGTGGAAACTTTAGGGGGTTTCACTTGGAATGGAAAGGAAAGAAAGGAAAGTGGTGGCTGTCTGGAAATTGGAACTCACTCTCCACTCGAAACTGTTGATTTTCCCTTTGTTTGGGCTAAAAGGGGTTGTTTTTGGGAGAGCAAGGAACAAGGAGGGTTCTATAACGCTTTGATTGATATTCGTGCAAAACCGAAACACGGGGGCTTTGATGGAATTTGCATTTCTTTCTCATTTCGCCACTTTATCAATTGCATCGACAGACAGACACGAAACCAAAATCATTTTCCATATGAATTCCCTAACAGCTCTTTGTTTAGATTTTTATTTATTTTTCTGTGTTTCTTTGCTTTTTTTTTCTGTTTTGCTTTTGCTCTAGCGAATTTACAAAAATAAATACCATGTAGTCATCGCATGGCTCTGGGTATTTGGTTTTCTAAAAGTATGCTTCCCATTTTTGTATTATTTTCTGTTTTATTCCCTTCAGATACTTAATTGCGTCATGGCACGCTTATTTCCAGATGACTCAAAAAATAAATTATGGAGTAGCAAATGCCATGACTTCCATATCTGCTTTATAAAGCTTTGATATCTTATAGATACTTTTAGGTATCAAGCATATTTCTGATGTTTTTTCTAAAGGAAATAACTTACTAATTTAATTTTCGAGATATATTTTGCTTAAGCACACAATCTTTTTAGAAATTTCTCAATATTCTTTCCTCAAATTTGCATTCTAAAAACAAAGTCGAAACTGTTCTTTTTATATTTATAAAAATAAAATGGTACTTGATACTGTTTTATCTAAAACTCCCTGAAGTATTTGCTTTGGCCTTATCTTGACAAGGCAATTAACTTCAACTAAACTGCTATCGATAGCCTTTGTGGGTTGGCTTGAATTAATCACATATTTATTCAAAATGTCCGCCTGTCTGGCTATCTCAGGCAGATTATCAAAGTGCTGGGTCATCGGCCATCTATATATTGTGGTGTAGTCCCTTCTCAATCCCACTTGTGTCACTCCCACAATCATTTCGCCCCCTAAAATGGCCGCCACACTTGGCTTTGATGTCGCAGCTGTCTCCGCTCTCAACCTTAAACTTTCCACACTTCCGTGGAAAGCTCATTACAGTGGCACCTCCTCGTTTGCTGTTTTTCCTACCTCGTCCCCTCTTCAGCTCTCTTCCCATAAACACTTTTCACCTGGCGGCGAGTCAATCACAGTCACGTGTGGGCCAAATAACAAGAAACAGCTGTGTGTTGGTGAGCCGGAAAACACGAAAGAAAACACAGGGACAGACACAAAAGAGCTAAAAGAATCGGAGAAAAGTTGACATTGCCAAGGGTTGTACAGTGGTTATTGGCTGAGATAGGTTCTGTAAACCCTTGAAAAATAACCGAAACGTTTAAAATATAATTTCCATAAGGTTTCCAATCGTAAACAAATTCTTGAGAAATGAATTAAGGTTAGAGAGTTTAAGCATTCTCTAAAAACGTGTTCCTTAATGTATAGTTTGTATATTTATTGTCTTAAAATCAATATAATTATATTAATAATGTGAATATATTGAAACTCTCATAAGAAACATGATTTCATTAGCTACAAAGGCTAAAAATACGACATAGGACATGTTAGTTTTATGGTAACTATGCAATTCTTAAATAAATTTGGTAACAATTAGAAATATAATATTTTCTTGACTATATACGAAAATGTATTTGTAATCCCTATCCACATACCAAATATCAAGTCGATCCTTCAAGTATTTCAGTCACAAATGAAAATTAAAGTTTCTCTGATCGATGTTGCAGTCGCCAAAAAGTAGGCAATGATTTTTGAAAACCAAGCGTTTTGACTCTTATGAAGATGAATTAATTCGTTTTAGGTTTAAATTAATTTTTAAATTAATTTTAATATGAAATATTCTAGAGAAAATGTAAAGGTCTATTGTAATTTAATTGAAACTGCAAAAATATTATCGGTAAACGATTTTTCACTGTGCCAAACACACACGTGCCTTGTGTAAGAGTTTGGCCCGCTGTCTGCCTTGGTTCTATATTTGCTTGCAATCAATCCAAGGTTTTTCCAAGGGTCTCGCGAAAACCCAAACTGCGTTCTCTGCGTTTTTTACACAATTTCAGGGGCTAGCAGGGAATTCGTCGCAGGTTGTGTGAGGCAATCAGAAACGCTTCTATAATTTATAAGTTATGGCAAATAAACAAACACGACACAAAGTGTGTGTGTGGGGGAATAACATACATTGTTGTTAGTTTCTTTTTTTCCTTTCCTCTTTGGCGGCTGCTTTCTTGCTTTCATAAGGTTTTTAACCGTTTTATTATCAAAACAGCTGATCGACGCAATTAGCCGAGTGTGTGTGAGTGAGTGTCTGTGTGCTGAAAACAACTGCGCATATAAAAAACGGAAGGCAGAGCCCTTTTTCAAAAGCAGAGAGAAAGATTGAGAGAGAGCATGAAACGAGCTGTGGCCACATTTTTGTTTGGCAATACGCTCTCCATGAAAAGTATTAGGGGAAAAATTAACAATAAACTCAAGCTATTTCACACATAGATAAGTACAGTTAGGGGAGAAATAATATGGAAAAAGTTTTAGAAAAAATAATTCTTTAAGTGTTATTTAGATTTGTTTAATATAATATTTCTTAACAATAAAATTGTATAAAATTGATTTACAAAAAGGTATCTTTTTATCAAGCTTGAAAATATTGTTTAAGCATAAACAGGTTGAGAATTCTAGCCTCAAAGCAAGCCCTACAGTGAACTTCACCTGAGTGACTTATTTAATAAAATCTTAGCTATGAATTCCCCTCTAATTTGCGTTAAAATTACTAAAATTCCTACCTCAACTGTAGATTATTCTTCATGGAAGACACGTCTCTCGAATGCCATCTTAATTAAAATTAACCGAAGAAAGCCAGCCGTCAATCAGCGGAACTTTTCAAGCTTTAAAAACAGAGAGCAAACAAATACAAAAAAACCAAAACATAAAACAAAAATAAAAGGCAAAGAAAAAAGCGACTTATGCCCCAAGGGCTTTTGTGACCTCATCTTTTTTTCAAGCTGATCTTCTTTTATTCAAAAGCGCCAACTTGCGTGGAAAATTTGGTCGATTTTCGAACATGACTTTTCATAAGAAATAGGGGAATATAAATACATCTATATCTACCTGTAACTGAAGAGTTCCCTGCGTCTTAAACACGTTTTATTTGTACTTGCAACGAGATAAAAAGAAGTGAAAAAGGAAACGGCAAATATTTGTCTCAAACTTGTTATCTGGGGTCGGGAATAAAAAAGAAAATAAATGGGAAATGTCTGTCTGGCTCTGAGAGGGATGGAGAGGAAAATCCCGGTGAACAAATTGATCGATAGACCTGCTAATCGGTACACGAGGCTTCCCCATTAATTACTTACGACACCTTTCAATCAACACACAACTTGAGACTTGACAAAGAGTTTGAAGAGAAGATTTTTGGAGAGGATATAACTTTAAATCAAATACTTTTGGTACTACAGATCCAGATAGTAATTAGGTTTTTATATTAATTTATCTATTTTATTTATAAAATATTTCCTAAGCTAGAATATCACTTCTTTATAAAGAAGTATCACTTAATCATCCCAAAATACTTTTCTTTTATCAGTAAGATTTCCTATAAAATATATATTAAGCTGCCAATATATGGGAAGTTTTTTCTTCCCCTTTTTTTCGGAGGACCCCATCCGTTTCTTGTTTTCCTGTTTTCTGGCCAGGAAGGAGAGCGAGGAAGAGAGAGTCGCAGACCCCAGACTTCTTGGGTCTCAGGTCTCGGTCTTCGTTTTCGCTTTCGCATTGGTCTTGGCATTTCTTTGTCTGGCTGGCTGCCTTGGTTCGGTTCTTTGTTGTCGCCGTGAATCCGTGAGTCCGTGTATCTGAGTATCTGCGTATCCTTCGGCTCCACAGACCTGGGTTACTCGAGTTCACCGCTTCTGCAGACGGCGGACGCCTCTGACGAGTATCTGGTGAATATGGATGTGTGCCGTCTGCGATTGTGTCGTCCGTCTGCTGGTGCTGCTGCTGCACCTACAGTCAACAGTCCAGTCCACTGGCTAGTACAGTGGGTAATGGCTAGGAGGAACGAACAAGGTTTTTCTTCATTAGCCCTAGTAATTTTAGAAGAAACATAACTTCTTGAATTTCTAGGCTGATGAAGTAAAACCTTTCCCTATAGTACTTAAAAATACCTAAACTTTAAACAATTTAATAAATGATACAGGAATTTTATGACTTTTATTAATTCCAAGTCAGACTAATGTAATTATGTATTTAATAGATTTATTTTTATATTTTCTAGATTTCATTACCTAAATACTAATTTCTTTTAATCGATTTTAAAGTGGATTTCCTACTGAAATATCAGGAGTGCCACAGAAATCGTCAAGTATTTCTAATCATTAAAAAGAAGCGTGCAAAAGTATGCAATACAAACTTTTTTGAAAGAATTCTATGAATTTAACATTTTTAAACATACTTTTGGTCACAAATTAAAAAGTTTTTAAATCTCCAGCTTATTTTTAAAGCAAATGTAAAAAAATCATCGATTTTAAAGTGGATTTCCTACTGAAGTATCAGGACTGCCACAGATATCGTCAAGTATTTCTAATCATTATGCAATATGCAAAAAAACTTTTTTTTTTACAAAATTCTTTGAATTTAATATTTTGTAACATACTTTTGGCCAGAAATTAAATAGTTTTTAAATCCCCAGCTTATTTTTAAAGCAAATGTAAAAAAAACCGAATATTTCTCTGCCTTGTTCCGACTATAAAATACCCTGTAAGTAGAATCTTTACAAAATAAAGTCAAGTACAAATCATATCAGCAAAGCAAATTCCAAGTGTGTGTGATATATATGCCAGTGTGTGTGTTTGCTGCGTGTGCTGCTGATAAGATTCGCATCGTAGAGGAAAACAGAGGAAGTGAAGAACAAAGATAGGCACAGACAGAGAGCGAGCGAGAGTGGGAGGGGAAAGCAGAGAGCGAAGCAGAGAAGCAGAAGCAGCAGGCAAAACATAAATTCTGAATGTTGTTGCTGTTGTCTGGGTCGCTGACGATTTTTGGGGGGCTGCTACATATACACACTCACACACACATACCCATACATTGTATGAATGTATAGGTATATATTTTGCATTAAAAGCGCATGCGTTGTTGTTGTTTTCTGGATTTTTGGGGTTCTCCATCTACTCGCTTCGTTCTTCTGCTTATTGAAGAAATCTGCCAACAAGTACCCCAAGCCTGTACATATATACAAAGATATATACTATACATATGGCTATATACACTCGCCAACACAGCTATTTTGTTTGTAGTACATCAGCGGGCACATAAGGCAAAACACACACAACACTCGACAACATGGCATCTCGCAAACATATGGAAACGGGTTCTCTATCTCTGTCTACACTTTATTTTTTTCTCATTGTTGTTGTTGTTTAGTCTACGTGTGTGTGCGAGTGTGTGTGGTGTATACTTTTCTGTATCTGTGAGTGGCTTTTGTTATTGAATTGCTATCGCAACAACAATTGCTCTTGTCCCACTAAAATGTGGCTTAAAATTAACAGAACAATGTTTATATACCAAAAATTAACTTATACTATGTATATTATAAATCTATCAATTTCAATGGCTCAAAATATAATACATAAAAATGTTTCAATTGAAAATTTAGGTCAAAATGTATTATTTCTTTGATTTGAAGGTCAATTGTAATATAAAATGTTGTTAAACATCTTTTAAATTCTTTTAAAAGTCATTCTAAATTTAACATACAGCATAAATATACACAAAACATTGAATTTACCATAAAATAAAGTTAAAATATATATTTTCCACAAAAACAGGGGTTCCACAGAAATCGCTATGTAATTGAAATCAACGAGAAACAACAGATCTCAGAGACTATAAGAGCTAGAGTTACCAAATTTGGTGACAACATTGGAATCTGTTGCACGCAGAGCAAGTTTGTTTTAAAATTTGGCCACGCCCACTTCCGCCCTCAAAAATTATAAAAAACGTAAAATAAGCTATACTCGTTATTTTCAGGTTAAAGTTAATTAATAAAATAAATTAACTTTAAAAAACGGACGTTTTCTGAAAATTTCAGTAAAATCGGTTGATAAACATGCGAGATATTAGCAATAAGGTTAGAATTTTAACACACCGCCCTAAGGCACTGCTGTTGCAAGCTGTAGCCGACAGGTGGCGCATTCGAAAAAGAAGAAGAAATGACAAAAGAATAGAGCAAAAAATAACATAATTCATTCTTTGGCGCCCTTATAAAATGTATCATTCATATTTAAGTATGCCATTAAATTGTTTAGGTCGGGGGCTAATTCGAGAGGCGATTTATTTTAAGAAGTATCGAAGTAGAGTATGATAATGTATGTACAATTTTAAATAGCCTTTTAATGTAAACCACAAGCGTTTAGGTACCGGGCACTCTCGACTGTAGCTTTCTTACTTGTTTTTAAGTGTTTCCGTTATTTGAATGCCCACTGTATTTGTTAGTTGTGATTTTGCTCAACATGATTTTCTTATTTCACCCATTTACTTGTGGCTTATCATATGTGTGTGTTTATTTATTTTGTTTTTTTCTTCTTTTTCGAGGGTTTTGAGTAGTTTTGTGTGTGTGTTGGTGTGTGTGCGCGCTTCCATATGATTTTTGTGTACATTTTTCCCCTGCGCGAAGGCAACATGTTGCTGGCGGGTTTCTGCTGCTGACGTTTCTGCTGCTGCCAGGCAACATGTTGCCGTCACAAATGAAAAAAAAAAACAACACACAAAACTATGGCCAAATGTACGACGTAGTTTTCCCCTCAGCCACCTAGTATATAGGAGTGTGTACATATGTATAGTATATACATAAACAAAGCGCTGGCTGGCTGCCTGTCTGCTCAGCTCAGCTGTTTTAGAAAGTTGCCGTCAGCAGCAGCGAACGGTTCACTCGTCGCAGAGAGTCGTCGTCGCTCGCTCCGCTCTTGTATTTCCCACATATTTCAATTCATTTCATTTCGAGACTTCAAAGCGACAACAGCACACGAAAAAATCAGTTAGAAATTAAGCCAGAAAACACCACTGGCCATTATTTTTTACCCAGTGTGTGCGAGAGTGTGTGAAGTGCAACCAACAAAAAAAAATAAAAGACAAAGGCCACCCGAAAATACGAAAGAAAAAAAATCTAAGCAAACAAGTTTGCTTGCCTGCTACGCTGCGCTAATAATAATCGCGTTTACCTGCCTCTGATTCCGTTTCGTGCGACTGAACTCGAGAAACTTGAATATATATACAGAGAAAAAACCTCCCAAATAAATAACAAAACGTATTTATAATAAATACATAAGGTTTTTGCCGCGTCGCGCTGTTCAAAGGCGTTGAGAATTCAAATGCAGCTAAGCAAAAGTGCAAAAATATGTGGCCATTGCCATTCCGTTGCCAGTTTCAGGACTAAAAGCCAATTCAAATCAAAATCACAACAAAATCAAAGGCGACAAAAGGCAGCCACAGTGAATACTTAAAAATAAAAGTAATAATGAACACAAAGCCAATAAAATTCACTTAAAGCCAAAAGTCGTCGTAAATTCGCATCGAAAAATCAATCAAAATTGTAGGATTTGGAAACGTTTCAAAAGCGCCACAAAACAAACGCAAAAAAAAAGGTTGGTTTTCAAAATAATTGTATGGCTTTAAGGGCTATGAGTGTGTGTTGGTGTATCTGTGACGTTGCTCCGCCACTCAGCTGGTTAGCTGCGCATGTGTTGGTGACGTAATGCCAAAAGCACAGCGCAAACCAATACAGCGCAATTTAGCCCCCCCAACCCCATCCCCATTACCCCCACCGCCACCACAGCCATCACACCACCCACACACGCTCATGTACACGCGCGCACACGAATAATTGAAGATCGCACACTGATACAGTGGGGACACAATAAAAGCGAATAAAAGATTAAAAACAAAACAGGTGTAATTAAATATAGGTTTTCAAGACCACGTAATACCTATAAAAAAATGTCGAAATATTTTAGTGCTCCATGTATAAACCAGTTTTCGAAGATAATCCAGTTTCTATAAACATTTTAAAGCACGAAAGCCAAGTTTCAGATAAATATCTAAACAAAAATATAAAAAAAATAATATTTTATCAAATTGTATTTAGAAACCAAAACCTACTCATGTAAATACATATTTGTATAAAAGTATTACGTAGTATCATAAATAAAATGAATCAAATAAAATCAATTCAGATCAATATCTAAAAAAAAAAAAAAAAAAATCAAATTGTATTTTGAAACCTTAACCTACTCATGTATATACATATTTGTATAAAAGTATTACGTAGTATCATAAATAAAACGCACAGAAAAAATTACTATAAACAGTTTGTATTTTAAATATTTCATAAAATAAATAATGATACCTAAATGTATCAAAAAGAGTGTTAAATTCTTTTCAATTTGATAAGTAAAAGGGTTCAGAGGAAAAAGCTTTTAATTGTTAATAGTGATATAACGACTTTTTGTATAATGAAAACTTTGATCTTTTTAAGGTATCAGTAGTTTTATTTTCGAAAATCAATGATTACTTAGTTACACAATTATGCAGCACGACTGGCCTTTAAAACCCCATTTCCACATTTCCATTTTTACGTACTCAGATAGACGAAAAGTGTATCTAAGCAGTGAGTCAAAACGAGAGGACAATAGTCACCCTCTTGCTCTCTCGCACTGCTTACGAACACTTTTCGTCGGTCTGAGTACTAGGCTTTACGTAAAAGCTTATTTAGTGAGGTTGGACTTTAGTTTGGTTGCCTGTGTGTGTGTGGGTGAAGCACTTTGGGAGACTCTGCGACGCCCCCTTCAGCGTTATTTGACACACACAGACACACATACATAAATTACTGAAAAGGCAATTCAAATCATGCTACCCGTCGCCGTCTTTTTCCACTCCCTCGAATGTTGTTGTTTTTGTATATGTGTGTTTTGGGTGAAGTCAGGAAAACTACTCGAGTTTTTTTCCTGTTTTTTTTTTTTTTAATATAATTGACACACATTTTCTAATTGTGGCGTTGCATTTGCTGTGTGTCAACACTTTTGTTTGCTGCTTTGCATGGGGCCGTTCGTCGTTTATCAGGCCTGCCTTTTGAACTTCTTTATCGCTCCTCCTCTACCTTGGGGTCTCGCTTGCTCTCTGTCTTTGTCCGTCTCCCTCTCCCATCGGTAACCTGTTTGATATAATCAGCTGTTGGGGAAGTAGAAGAAGAAGCAGACGAGTGAAGATCAGAGTGTGAGTGCTTAAAAGCTTTTTCAGCATTATTAGATCCATGTAACATGGAAATAAATGGGCAGAGAACAAATTGCGCAACATTTCAAAAAAGCACCCACGTGTCCGGGTTAGAAGATCTCCCCATATCTCTATAAGGCTGAGAGAACGCTACAAGAGATCGTATCTATAAGGTTGAGAGAACGCCTAATCGTATCTATAAGAAAGAGAGAATGCTATGAGATCAGAGCGGAAAGAAAGAGAGAATGATATTTGTATCAGAACAGAAAGATAAAGAAAATGCTTTAAAAGCATAGCTCTAAAAGAAAACAATGGCAAAAGATCATATTTATAAGGAAATAGAGAAGGAAAACATAAGAATGAAAATAATATTTAAGGTAATATCATAAGAAAGAGATAATGATAGGTTTCGAAGCTGAAAGAACGAGATAACGCCACTTAAGGGAACTAAAAGAAAGAGAGCTTCAAAAAGAGAGAATGATATTTGTATCAGAACTAAAAAATATAGAAAATGCTTTAAAAGCATATCCCTAAAAGAAAACAATGCCAAAAGATCATATTTATAAGGAAATAGAGATGGGAAACATAAGAATGAAAATAATATTTAAGATCTTACCATAAGAAAGAGAGAATGATAGGTTTCGAAGCTGAAAGAACGAGATAACGCTACTTAAGGGAACTAAAAGAAAGGGAGAATATATATAGGATCATATGTATAAGAAGCAAAGAACTATACAGTTAGAAAGAGAGGGAGAGACTAGCAGAGAAAGAGATGGCACATCTATTCCTTTAAGCTCCGTACTCAGACACGCTAAAAGTGTTCCTAAGCATTGAACCAAAACGAGAGGTCAATAATCACCCTCTCGCTCCATCGCACTGCTTAGAAACACTTTTCGTGTGTCTGAGTACGAATCTATAAGAAAGAGAGAACGATAGGTTTCGATGCTGAAAGATCGAGATAACGCTACTTAAGGGAACTAAAAGAAAGGGAGAATCTATATAAGATCATATGTATCTATAAGAAAGAAAGAACTATACAGTTAGAAAGAGAGGGAGAGACTAGCAGAGAAAGAGATGACACGTCTATTCCTTTAAAGATAAAGGTTTAGAATCTGATTTTACGTAATGCTTTTATTATTTGATGCATAATTATTATAATTCCTTACGAATTATTAATTAATAATTGTATAAAATGTATTGTACATCTAAAATCTAATTTGAAATGGTCTTAAATATTTAAATTTTTATTTCGATCAACAATGTCAGCATAAGATACAATTTTAAAGGTCACATTGATGACAAAGAACGCAAAGAACGATTTAAAGACAACTTTCACTATCGCTGACGCTGAAGCTGCTTTGTTAAATGCTTTTTTATATAAGTGAAAGTGTTTTATTTTTATTGTTTTTTGGCAGATAAGCAAAACAAAAAACGAAAATAGCCAGGCCGAAAAGGCAAAAACAAAACAAAATAAATACAGAAACAGCTGTTTTCTTGGTGAAAAAGTGAACTTTGATTAAAGTTTTTGCTGGCGTTTTACACGTACTTTCCAACCAATTTATATCAATTCAAAAAGAGGAAAAAATAAAATAAAAATAAAATGTAACGAACTCACACGGACACGGCGCACACACACCCAGGCATTTGTCATAGTAATTTTATACGTGCGCAGTTGGAAATGTAAATGAAAGAGGGAGAGCTAGTGACAGAGACAGACCGACAGAGAGAGAGGGCGAATGAACGACAGAACTGGAGTTGTGACAAGAAGAAGAAGACTGAAGAGAAGAGAAGGCATTAACACTTCTTGCGGTCATTTGCTTTTCGCAGAGGAAGAAGGAAAAAAACAAGCACAAAATAAGTGCGTGCCTTTATTTTCCTTTTTTTTTTTTGCTCTCAATTTGCAAGAAATATTTTGGCTAAAAATAAAAACGTGCTCGCACGCACACACACACACACAGGCACGCGAGTCCTGTTCTGGTTCTGGCTCTTTCTCTCTTTCGCCCACTCCACTCCAGTTGCTCTGGGCCCCAACTCCCTGTATACGGGTGCAAGCGAGATCCGCTCACGTGCTCACGTTACGGCGAGGCACGACACCCTCTCCCTCGCACACGTGGATGGAGCAGCAGCCCCAGCAGAAGAAGAAGAAGAGCACCATAACTGGACTGCTGCTGCGTTTGTTTACATTTTTGTTTTGCCTTTTTGTTTTTGCTCGCTGTGGTTTTGTTTGTGTTTTTCTTTTTCTTCTTTTTTTTTTTATTTACTGCGCACATGTGAGCAGCAATGTGGGGGAGAGCGAGCGAGAGCGAGAGGAAGAGACAGACAGGGGCTAACTTTATTTGTTGTGTAAGAGAAACAGGGTGGCTCACTCTCTGTAACAAAAGAAAAAACGAAAAACAATTTAATTACGCTTTAATTTCACCTTGTACAAATAATTACAAAAATGTCGATCAATTACATTACGCTTGCAACTAATTGTGAAGAATTTCATTTTCTAATCACTCGTTTTCCCCCCTTCTTTTCATTGCAGCAAAAAGCAAGAAATAATGGAATTTTAACAAAGTCTCGAAAGGTGAGTGAAGGGGGACTTTGAAACCTTGAAGCCTTCATTTTTTGCTGTTGATAAAACTAAAGAGGAAGTCTAAGTTTAAGGCGACTGTTCTATGCCCTTATATTTTTATACCCGGTACCCATAGGGTACAAGGGTATTATGGGATCTGAGAGACTATAATAGCTAGAGTTACCAAATTTGGTGACAACATTGAAATCTGTTGCACGCAGATCTAGTTTGTTTTCAAATTTGGCCACGCCCACTTGCGCCCTTAAAAATCATAAAAAACGTTAAATAAGCTATACTCGTTATTTTCTGGTTAAAGTTAATAGATACAATAAATGAATAAAATAGAGCGGACATTTCCTGAAAATTTCAGTAAAATCGGATGATAAACATGGGAGATATTAGCAATAAGTTTAGAAGTTTAACACACCGCCCTAAGGCACTGCTGTTGCAAGCTGTAGCCGACAGGTGGCTCATTCGAGCCTTGGCCGTGGGATATAATGGCGGCAATGTATGTATGTACAATGTAGTGTATGTACATTTTTAAATTGCCTTTTAGTGTGAAGCGCAAACGTTTAGGTACCGGGTATCTCACAGTCGAGCACAGTCGACTGTAGCTTTCTTACTTGTTTGTATTTAAAACGAAAATTCCTAAAGGAACTATGAAAATCTATAAGAAATAATCATTCGATCTTAGCAAAACTTTATAGGTTTCCTTGAAATAATAAATTACTGAACTATACCAAGTTTCAGAAACATTACTCTAAAAACCTAGTAGTTATATCATAAAAAATCATCTTTCGATTTAACTTATAGAGTTGATTAAGATTACTATTTATTATACCTATTATAAGGCTTAATAAAATATATTTTAATATGTTTACCAAAAATTTTAATACCCTCTCGCCAGGGTACACAAAATAAGTTCCCCTATCTGATGACCATGTTGATAAGTTGGGTTTCCCTACAATATCTGAAATGTGTTCTTTGTTTCGCGATAGGAAGAGAGAGAGGGCAACCCCGAAAGGTGGCAGGGGTTTCACCATGTAACCTATTTGAAGGTGCGGCCCCCTAGAAAACATACAGAAAAAAAAAACATCAACATACCAAAGCTCGCTCGCTCAGCTGTGAAGGCTTTATGATTGGGGAGAGGGTCACCCACCACCACATGCGCGCATCCAAACAAAGCACATAATGGGCTTGTTGTAAGGTCAATCAGCGAGGTCAATCAGCGATTGGAAAAGCGATTGTCTTCCGCCGCCTTTCGGGGAAACCGAAATTTGGATAATAGAAGCCCCACAAGGTACTACATAGTTTTTTAACCCAAAAAGTTCTGTGACTCTATGAAAGAATGTATTATTAACAGAAAAATGCATTTTAAAAAAAGGAACTATTATTCAAGAATTATTTTCTAGTATCTAAGTAACTTAAGATAAACGGGAATTGAACATAAAAAGCTACAGTTTTGAAATCAATTCGAAAGGCGCGCTAAAGTAGGCTACAAAATGTTACAACTTTGAAAACAGACTAAGAATATATTGCATACTTTTGGGCACTTTAAAAATGGATTTAAAATCAAACCTTTTCTTTAAATAAAAAGCTAAATAAAGTCTTCTGAGCACTTTCTTAGCAAAAAATAAAAATAAAGCCAAGATCTCTCATGAATATATTCTAAAAGATAAATTCATAGATATTTCTCCTTGTTATTCTTTTAATTCCAAACTCTGGAACCCAAACTGCCTTATATGCAAATTCTCGCTTTGTTAATTCCACTTGATCTTAGTAATCTCTCCACTTACCATTTCCGCTGCGGATGACACATCTTAACGAGCTTCTTCCACAGGCAAAGCGGGAATAAGTATAATTAAACTTTATTTCGTGACGCATTCAGCGGTGGGGATGACTAAAGTGAAACACGAACATATGGAATGATGTAAAAATAAAATGAAAACCAAAATGGAAAGAGGTTTTTCTTTGTCTGTGGCTTTCGTTGCACTCACGTGTTGTTTAAAAACCAATTTTTGGGGTTTCATAATGCGAAAGGAAACCTCGAAGCGAACGAAAGGCAAACGGAACTTGTTTTTTGTGTCGAAAAGTTGCAACATAACAATTTTCCACTCCCTCTCTGTGTGTGTGTGTGTGTGTGTGTTAGTTGTTTTCCATTTTCTTATCTGCTTGGGAACGGGTTTTATTTTTTCTGTTGATTTTCCCCTTCGTTTTTCCCATTTACCATTTTTCCATTCGCCTCGCTTCCATTTTCCGCTTGGTAATCAAAATTTTCGTAATGTGCGTCAAACAAAAAAAATAAAATACAAAAAAAAACGTAATAAATGAGAAATGAGAGAAAAAATCAAATGTAACGAAAATGTGCAATAAATAAATAATGCAAGCAAGAGCGCGGCACAGCGCATTGCAAAATCAAAAAGCATGCCAAGGACGGTGGCCGAGCTAAATGAAATTAGTCCAACAATGTACCGTGTACTCAGCTACCTCCTACCTCCCTTCCTCCCTACTCTTTTTCTTAGCCCACTCGCTCGATCGGCTTGCCAAGAAGTGCAGAAATAATCAGGCAAAGTGTGCCAATCAAGGAAAAACAAGGGGGCAATACACATATGACAAAGTTCTGCGATCAACTTGATTGCACTTTTCTTAATTCACTGCCAATTACTTGAGCAACTGTTGTTTTTTTGCTTAAAGAAATCCATTCTGTTTAAGAAACAGCTCTGGGTGAGGCAAGTGTTTTAAAGAGTAGCCACTAGTATATTTAAATAGCTATTGCAATGAGAGCTTAAAGACTTATTTTAGATCTAACCAGCTTCCTTTATCAGTTCTTACATTTTCAAGATGTGAAAAGACAAATGTTTTGAAGATTAGCCCTTAGTATTCATCAGTAACCCCTTGGAAATAAGTATAAAGATTTAAGTTAGATTGAAAGTTTGAAGGGGTACAAATACCAAGTTATTTTATTAGCATAACCATTTATTTTTAGAGCTAACCAACTTCCATTATTAGTAGTCAGTAGTTAAAGTCTAGGAAGGAATATAGTTTTCCAGAGTAGCTAGCTATCATCAGTACCTGTTTGGAATTTAATAGAGATATTTAAATGATATTTATACATAGGTTTATTAGTTACAGAAAACCTATGTAATTCCTTTAGAACGTAATTATACCCGGTACCCACAGGGTACAAGGGTATTATGGGTTAGTGCCAACCTCTGTCCGTCCGTGTGAAACAACAGATCTCAGAGACTATAAGAGCTAGAGTTACCAAACTTGGTGACAACATTGGAATCTGTTGCACGCAGATCAAGTTTGTTTTAAAATTTGGCCACGCCCACTTCCGCCCTCAAAAATCATAAAAAACGTTAAATAAGCTATACTCGTAATTTTCGGGTTAAAGTTAATAGATACAATAAATGAATAAAATAGGGCGGACGTTTCCTGAAAATTTCAGTAAAATCGGATGATAAACTTGGGAGATATTAGCAATAAGGTTAGAATTTTAACACACCGCCCTAAGGCACTGCTGTTGCAAGCTGTAGCCGAAGTAGACTATTATAATGTATGTACAATAAAACGCCACAATGTACAGCAATTAGTTAGAACTTTTCAAGCTTGCCAACACAAATTATAGCTTTTACACTCAAAAAACTTAGTGAAAATATTAAAATAAAAGGAAGTATTTACATTTCTTTTTTATTTTAATTTTTTAAAAAAGAAGGAAATGGCTTAAGTTTTTTGAAAAAAATATATTTGAGTAAAAAACTACATTGTTTTGTGTCACATATTTATTATAATTTGAATTTAAAATAAAGTTGCTTTTATTTCAAATATTTTAACGCATAGTAAAACCTGTAACAAAAATTAAAGCATGCTAAACTTATAAATAAATATATTTAAACCTTAACAAGATCCATTTGTCACACCCATCGACCTCCTCCTCCTCCTCCTTCGCCTCCCCGGTGATTTTCTCTACGTTTTTCGTTTCCGCAACATTTCCTTGACAATCGTAGCGCATTTCCACTGCGTCATACGCCGGATTTCGAGGGAAATTCGTGTAAATTCGGGTGGAAAATGTGTAATTTTCGCCGTTTTCCTCTTCTTTTTTTTTGCCAGCGATGAAATGTAAATGATAATGGACAGCTGAAGCGAAGGCAGCAATAAAGGAGGAGGGGGAGGGAAAATGGGGGGCAAAGGCGAAGAAAACGAAATGGAATGGAAGGCGAATTAGTGGGCCATAATGTAATCGAATATTATTCCGTTCGCTTGTGTCCCCATTTTCATACGGGTTTTTCTTGTCGGTGTGTGTGTGTGTGTGTGTGTGTGCGTATGTCTATTGTGGGCCAAGAGTATTTCTTTGTATGAACGAATATGCCATAAACAAAACTTAACAAACACACACATACAGATTGCAAAGCAATACAAAAATCAGATGTTTTCTATTCAAAGAGAGAGAGAGAGGGAGAGCGCGCGGAAAGCTCGCTCTCTTATGTATTTTCATGTCTGTCTCACGCGCTAGTTATATATTGTGTATGCAGGTCAAGAAGAAACGCAAAGGCAAAAGCAAAAGTAAAGACAAACATGTTTACCCAAGAGAGCGGGAGAGCGAGCGCGTGCTACTCTCTTTCTCTTTGGCAACATGTTGCCAGCTGATAGAGGTGCGCGCTGCAACAGCTGTTTTCTGTGCATGTGCGCATTTATGCTTGTTTGTGTGTGTGTGCGCCTTTTAATTTGGTTTAGATTTATTTTTTTGCTTCGTTTTTCTTTGTTTTTAATTCGCAAATCGAGAATGATGGCTGTTGCCAAGCGCCGCTTTTTTGCAATGCAACAAAAAGTAGGGAATGAAAGCCACAAATAAATTTGGCGAAGAAGAAGAGCTGGGAGAACGTAAAACGATTTGTTTGTGCTCTTTTTAAAGCTATTTTTATTGGTTTTTAAATGCAAAACAAATTATAAATATAGTACAAATAGTAGTAAGAGTCATAGAGACATAAAAAAGGCTTTAAATAATTTTTGTGAATAGTAAAAAGTATAAATAAAAATTTATTGACATTTTAAAACTAATATTATGATATTCAAGAAATTTGTTTATGAATTATTTTGTTTTTTGGTATTTTGTTGAAATAATTCTACACCTTAAAGCAGTTATTTATCCTTTCCAAAGTTTTTTCATTAATTAAATTAGATTATTTAACTTTTCTAGGGCTAAAAAATATATTTTAAAACTCTAAATATAATGAAATTTGTTTATTTAAGCCTTAAATAAGTATTTCATATTATATACAATATTGTAAATCAGTTATTTATCCTTATCAAGGTTTTTTCATCAATTTAATTAGGTTATTTAACTCGTTTAGGGCTAAGAAATATATTTTAAATTCTAAATATAATGAAATTTGTTTATTTAAGCCTTAAATAAGTATTTAATATTATTTACAAAATTTTAAAGCAGTTATTTATCCTTTTCAAGGGTTTTTCATTAATTCAATTAGGTTTATTCACTTTTTTGGTCTAAAAAGTATATTTTAATTACTAAATATAATGGAATTTGATAATCTAAGCAAATCAAATTAAATAAATATTTTATAATATATTAAAAATAAAATAAAATCGCTTATGCTTTTATAATCTAATTTATTAGATTTATTAATGTTATCCTTATTATTTTTATTTAAATTTATTATTTTTCTTAAATTTTCTGCCAACTTTCAGTCATAAATTTAAATACTTTTCAATTAGAGCCTCTCTCTGCGTGGGAAGTTGCCCCAAAACGACCTTCAAAACCCCACACAGATACAAACACACACCTTCAGAGACTGTGTTTGCAAAGCTTGGCTCAATGACGTCACGCTGAGCAGCAGCAGCGCAGCTCGTTGGCAACATGTTGTTTGTTAGCAAACTTTTTTGTGTATTTATTTTTTTTTTGAGGGGGTGGCCAGGCGCGAGGGAGATGCATTTTGTGCATTGCCAAACGGCTGACATGTTGCCCCCCATATCTGGGTCTCTCCGGTTAAGTAACGACCTGGTTTCCAGCCACATATAGCATCACGTATATAGTATCTATGTATCTATGTATCTCGAAGCTAGCAGCTATAGCTAAGCACGATTTCAGGTTAAATCGGGGCCGTGTCAGTGTGTCGCAGTTAACAATTGGCAACAACAATTGGCCAAGAATTCTGCTGTGTTCAGCCAACAGCCTTTTGTTGCCGAGGGCATCGAGTGCTGAGTTGCTTCCGCATCGGAAGGATATATCTTCGAGTACATAATGTACTGGGCCAAAACTAAACCATGTCAGCTTATGTAATCCATAGTATATAGGGACCTTGGGGAAATCGTTTCAAGTTGAGAGGCTGGCGGGCTGCTCTCGACGACCTTCGGTGGCTGCAATTCTATGGGGGGGAGCAGGTGGCCTTCCCCCAGCTGTTGCTATCCAAGGATATAGATCCTTGGCGATTTTGTATTGAAGTCAAGGCTATATAGGATATTTTTAGCCTGTCTGGTAGGCTGGAGTTGAATTTAAAGAGGTTTGTTGAGGTATTAAGGGGTTTAAGAGCTTTAAATAATTATGTAAGATCGAGAATAATAAAAGCTGTAATAGGTTTTTTTTTTTAAATAAATAAACAGAGCTGAGAAATCATAAATATTTAATAATAATTGTAGCTTTTCTCAGTTTCTGCTAAATATTATTGCCTCCCATAATTACCCAAGAATTTTCATAGTTTCCCTTAAACTTCACAGACTTATTCTCAAAACAAAAGCCATAAAAATTGCATAGTTTCTAGCAACTCAATTTTAGATACATGATTTGCATGTTTCATGTTGTTTAATAGTAAATAATAGCATATAATTTCCCACGTTTTCTATAGTTTCCATTGATAACAATCTCTCATAACAACTTCCCTTTTCCTATAGCTAATTGCATATAACTCAGGTGATTGAAGTTTAATGAGTTGTTACACAATATTGGCTGATATTTCATCTGAAACTGGGAAATAAATATAAAAATTGGTTCTAATTATACGTATTATTGTTTAGATATCATAGAAAAACGTGTTGTATGATCAAATAAAGTCATTAAAACTGTTTTGTTCTGGATTTTAATTATATTTTATAAAAAACAATGGCTGTTAGGCGCACCAAAGGTGCTGTTATTATGGAAAATAAATGATTTTAGGAGACTTTAGTTAGATATTTTCTGTATAAATGGTATATTTTATGTTAATCTTTTTCGATAGATTAAAATATATTTATAATTAGGTAATTAGGGTTATTTTCTAAAAAAAAGGGACTGTTAGGCGCATCAGAGGTGCTGTTATTATTACAAAAATATGATTTTAGGAGACTTTAGCTAGATATTTATTCTATAAATGCTATATTTTAGGTTAATCTTTCTCGATTGACTTAAATATATTTATACTTAGATAATTAGGGTTAACTTAAATAAAAAGGACTGTTAGGCGCACCAGTGGTGCTGTTATTATAGAAAAGAGATGGTTAGGAGACTTTAAACGACTTATATTTACTTTAAAAATGGTTTATTATTGTTGAATCTTTCTCGTTTAAATAAAATATATTTAAAAATACTTAATTGATTATATTTCCTGTTAAACAGAGCTGTTAGGCGCACCATAAGAGCTGTTATTATGGTCACCATGTTAAGATTAATGTTATTTTCTATGTAATATGTAATTATGTAATTATGTAATATGTAATTATTAATTAAAATAGCGTCAAGGCAAGCCCATAAAAACTTAATCTTACTGTCAATGAAAGATACATTATTCCTGATAATTATTTATTTATCTTACATATAATTTCCCCTTTTTTTGCAGTGTACTTCTGGTGCAAGAAGCAGCAGCAGCAGCAGCAACAGCAGCTTAGCTAGAGGGACAGAGAAGCGGAAACCGGAAACGGAATCAGCGCCAGACCGGACAGCCAGGCAGCAGCCAGCCGAGAAGCGACCATGATACCCACCAGTGTGACCAATTCACCGCCGCCAGCGGGCTTGGGCCAGAATGGAGCAGCTGCCTCATTGGGCTCGGCCACGGCGGCAGCGGGAAACGGAGCAGGAGGAGCAGGTTCTGCTGCGGCGGCGGCGTGTTCAGGAGCTCAGAACAACTACAGCTCCTTTGTCCTGGGCTTGGCCTCGCTAATCCTGGAGGGCCGGCCCATTGCCGACGATGAGTACATGCTGCCGCAGCCGGGGTCTGGTGGAGCCACAACCGTGGGAGGAGGACGCCTCTCGCCAAGACCCTCCACCTCGAGGGCGGCCATAAACATCACAACGAATCCCTATGGCTCCATGGGAGGATCGGAGAGCCGTGGAGGCGGAGTGGGAGTCGGAGGAGGAGCCTCTACCAGCGGGAGCAACAACAGCACCAGCAGCAGCAGCAGCTCCCTAACCCACCAGCGCTGGACGCAGAAGCTCTGCCAGCTGCGCCAGATCTCGCCGGCTGCCCAGACAATGAGCGCCGAGCCGGAGCTGGTGTCGCTGGCCATCAATGATCTCAACAAGGATCACGGCGGCGACTATGAGATTGTGCGACGTGTCATGCTCAACCGGGCCGGCGGAGGACTCAGTGTGGGTCTGGGCAACAGCAACAGCAACAACTCGAGTGCCGCCAGTTCGCCGGGCTCCAATTCCTCGGATAATATCCTCCATTCGCTGCAATCCCTGGCCACCACTTGCCTGAGGGGTGGACCAGCCTTGGCGGCACCGCCACCTGTGGAGCCAAGGCCCCTTAATCTGTCCTTTATATGGACGGGATCGGTGGCTGCTAGTGGAGGGGGAGCATTAGGAGGAGGAGCATCGGCAGCAGGCGGAGTCGGAGGAGGAGGAGGAGCGTCAACAACGGCAACTACTGCCACTGCCAGCAGCGGAGCAAATAGCTCTGCATCGCGGCCCAAGCATGGGCCGCACTGTGATCAGTTCCTCAGGAAGATGGGTCTGGCCAAGGGCGAGATGCCATCGGAGGCTGAGGAGCACATCTGTGATATGTCCTACGTGAATATGACCGTAAGTCTCATTTATAAAGCTTTAAATTTTAATTAAACTAATTAAATATAAAGTAAAAAATAAGTTTGGAATATTTGGGGGATATAAATTTTAAAATTAATGAATTAATTAACTTAAACTTAAATATAAAGTAAAAATATGTTTGGAATGATTGCCTGATGAGTGATGAAGAATGGGGTGCTTTTTTTTTTCTATATCCTTATTAATTAATTAATTACATATTAATTACTATATTTTTTAAAGCATTTAGGTTTTATTATTAAAATTTTAAGGCAAAGTACAAAGTTAAACCAAAGAAAAATATAAAAACAAAATGAGTAACGAATTTCACTCGAATTTCGATGTAGAGCTGGTTTTAGGCTAGCATATTGCAAAACAATTATATGGCCGATTAACAGCTTAAGTTATTTTAGACTTAGTGTCGTGTTTAGACTTATTTTGGAAGGCTTTAGTCACAAGTATTCGGTTAAAGTAAATGAACAATTAACTTTAAAAATAATATTTAAGTAATTACTTATTTAATTAATAATAAATCAATTAATTTCAAAGCTTTTTCTTACTTCTAGTGATGATTTCCATGTTTTTACTAGCAGAACTTCCGCTTTAGCTTCCTTTTTTCCCTGACTAATTGTGAAATTTCACTTTACTTATTTATTTTTCTAGTGACTAAGCATTATTTCTCTTAGATTAGAATAGTTGAGAGAACCACAGAAAGTGCCTACTAAAGACCACAACCTGTATAGCTCCAGAAGGTCTGGAAAACCTATTATAAATGTACATTGATATGGCTTTATCTGTGTTTTTTTTTTTTTTTTTTTCTTGTTTTTTATATGGTGCAATTAAGGCTTAATCATTTTGTTTTTTTTTTTTTGCAAAAAGCAGCTTGGTCACAGTCACAATTAATGATGAATAGACACAGGCCACTCATCGAGGAAATAAAGGGTAAACAAAGGTTTTCATGATTGGCTTTGGGGATTTCAAATTATATTTAAGCTAAAGAATTTATTAAGAAATTAATGGTAATTAATTTTGGGGATTATAAATGATATTTAAGTTAGAGAATTTATTAATAAATTAAAACTAATAAGTTTTAGGGATTTAAAATGATAATAAAGTTAAAGAATTTATTACAAAAATAATACTAATTATAATAGGGATATTTTTAGTATTTTTACCCATCTTTAACCCCTTTAAAACCCTTTTTTCCAGTGCAATCGATGGCGTGCTTACTGCATGAAGATGGAGGCCATCCTGGCTAGACGCGAGCCCGTTTGCATTGAGGTCTACCTGGGCCCCGTGACCCACAAGCTATTGCTGGAACAATGGATCATCAGCGGCAGGGAGAAGTGCGTTTAAATCAAACTAAAATCAACCTTAAATCCCTAAACTAATACACCTTATCCCCCACAGAGTTCCACCGCCCACGATGACACTGCCATCGCTGTGCAGCGCCATTCGCAGTCAGCTGTACTTCTCCCAGATAGTGGCCTGGTGCGATCTGCTCCGCAAGTGCGATCCCTCCGTCTACGACAGCGGTCGGGTGATCTTTGCCAGCTGCGGGAACAATGCTGGGGATCTGGCCACCACCTGCACGCCCAGCGGGGGACAGAGGCGGCCTCGCTTGAATATCTTTTACAGGATTAAGCAGCACACCCCCAACGTCGGCGGAGGAGGGCAGTACCAGGATGGCTTCAGTGCCAAGGCCAATGTCCATAATTTTCCCAACGTCAATGTCTCGGAAAGCTACAGCATTTCCGTGTGCGTGAGGAGTTTGCCCAGGATCAATGGGGGTCTGCCGCATGTGGAGCCCCTGCCTAGTCCCAGTCCTAAGCCTAGGAGTCTGAGAACCTGCGGAGGAGATCCTGCGAGCACGCCCACCGGGGGAGGAGGTCTACATGCGGCCACGCCCACGGGTTTGGGAGCCAGGATCAGTGCAATTAGCAGCCCAACGACAACGCCCGGCACCTCCAACTGTGATAATAATGGAATAAAGCTAGGATTGGACGATCTCGATGGGGATTCCAGCCTGAGCCACCGGGAGAGGCAGCTCCAGAAGTACCGCAAGCGAATGCAGCGACGGGATAAGAAAAGGGAGCGAAAGAACTCCCCCGAGAGGCAAGTCGAGGAGCCCATGGAGGAGGGCGAGGAGTCGCCTTCACCCAGCCAGTCCGAGTCCCAGTCCCTGGCTTTGAGCCTGCAGCAGCCACCCCGCCGCATAGCCATGATCTCCACGGGGACACAGACCTCCCTAAGCAGCTGCCAGCAGTGCGGGAGCGAGAAGACCCTACTGTGCCTCAGCTGCACGGGAGGAGGAGCGGGAGCAGCAGGTAAGAGAGAGGATGCCAGCGATGACAGTGATACAACAGCCTCCGAAATGGAGGAGACCAACTCCTCCTCCTCGTGCAGCCTCAGCAGCGGTGATCTCATTGTGGGCACGCCCCGTAACAAGGCCGAGCTGCTGCTCCAGGCCATACAGCGCACGCCAAAGAATCGCCAAAGGAAGCCGCATCATCATCAGCAGCAGCAGCAGGGGGGAGAAGGTGCTCCCTCAGATCTCAGTGGCGGGCAGAACAATAACCTAATCGCCAAGGCCCCCACCAGCAGTGGGTGTCAGGTGTGCAAGCGCCAGAAGACGCAGCATAATTTTGCCAATGGCAAGGACTCGAGCAATGGCCACAGCATGGTTCAGGAGGAGGAGGAGCAGGAGGAGGACACAGAGAACCTAAAGAGCACCAAGCTTACGCCCAACATAGAACGCTGCTCCATGAACTCCATAGAAAGGAACTGCAAGACCCCACCACCTTCGGATCACTTGGTAGTCCAGTTCAAGACGCCGCTGAGCCAAGTGCCAGCCAAGCCCCAACCCGATGCCATGGTCCCCCTCCAGCAGCAGCCCCTGGGTCGCTCCTCACCCAAGCCCAGCCAGCTCCGCTTGAATTGTGGCTCCAGTTTGGCAGTGGACATTGAGACACCACCTCCACCCAGCATCTCTCCTTTACTGCGCAAAAGTGGAGCCCTACCCAAGGTCAACCTCACCACGATCTTTTGCAGCTCCGCACCCATTGCCATTGGCTGTCCCGCTTTTAGCTTCGATCCTGCTGCTTTGAGTCATGCCCACTCCCAGCTCTTGGCTCCGGATTCGTCAGGGAACACACCGCCCGTGCAGAAATCCTTTTCGGCCCCCACTCTGCCACATGCCGCCTCGCTGTCCGTCTCACCGAGATTCGCCAAGCAGGCGCTGGCCGCCCACAAGCGGCGTTCGCGTCACTTGAGCGATCGCAGTGATCGCAGCTCCCTGGGCTCCGATGAGCAGTTGTCGGACGAGGATCTGGAGTCGGGTTTGTGCAGTCCAGCGGGTGGATCGCCGCTGAAGTGTCGCGCCAGGTTGGCCGCACACTTTGCCGGGCGTCCTTTGCTCGGGAACCTAGAGGAGTCGCTGTTGCAGAGGCGGCTCATGCCCAAGATCGAGGTGATGGGCTTCAAGCTGCAGCTGGGCGCTTCGGGGGGATTCTGTCCTACGCAGTTGACCATACCGGCGATGTCGTACTTTTATGAGCTGCACGGCGAGACACTGAGCACGCCTTACTTGGTGAGTTTTAGAATTCTGGGGAGATTCTTGGGGGATTCTGTGAGATTTGAATAGGATTCTCTTGGGATGAGAGCTTCTAGAGAGGTTTTTGAATTTAAAATTAAAGGAGGAAAGGTTTTTTGATGAATACTTGATGTAAATAATATTTAAGAATAATATTACTCCCATTCTTCGTTATACGGCCGACTTACTTGGTGAGTCTGGGAATCCTGGAGATTCTTGGGAGATTCTGTGAGATTTGAATAGGATTCGAATGTTTTTTTTTATTAATAATTAAAGAAAATATTATAACCATACCTCGTTATACTGCCGGCGTTTATAAGGTTTTTCGCTATAACGGCCCTTTTCAATTAGGGTACTTTTCGTTTTACGGCCTTAAATATTATTATTACAAATATTATTAAAGAATATTATTATACCTCGCTATACGGCCACTATTTATACGAATTTTCGCTATAACGGCCCAGTTCAATTACGATACTTTTCGATTAACGGCCTAAAATGTTTGACTATAAAGCCAAAAAAACTTTTTTTTATGTCAATACATAATTTTCAGAACAATTTATTCATTATACGGCTTTTTTAGGCCGTAACAATATATATCAGAACAATATATTCATTATACGGCCTTTCTAGGCCGTTAAGCTAGGATTTATTCAAAAGTAGGTATAATTTATGGACTCTTTGAAATTCGGTAATTAATAATATATTGTTAGTATTCAGCGTTTATTTATTTATTTAATTTCAAGACGAAGTACAATTTTTTTTTTTTTTTTTTAATTAACAGAGAACACTCAACACATTTACTTTCTTCTATTTAAATATCCTTAAACAGAGATACTTTCAAATAATTTAAATAGTTAATCGAATAAATATTACCTTCACACCTCTTCCTCCTCGTTTCCTCAATCTTATAGTTAGGTTTTTGGAATTAAAGAAGTTCTCCTTCGTTCGTTCGTTCAACTGTAACTCGAAATATGTTTTGTTTCAGTGCGAGATTCGTCTGCCGCGCAAAGGTTACTCGGTGCCGCGGACGGGCACGGTGCAGGCCACGCTCCTCAATCCCATGGGCACCGTGGTGCGGATGTTTGTGATTCCCTACGATATGCGCGATATGCCGGCGCTCCACCGCACCTTTATACGCCAGCGCATCCTAGCCGAGGAGCTCAGCAAGGAGGGGGAGGAGCAGGATAATGAAGCTGGGAAGGTGGTTCAAACACAGATGCCGAGGAGTCCCACGGCCAGCAGTACCACCAGCAAGCTGGGACACTTTATAAGCGCCGAGCAGATGAAGCGATTGCGCTACTCCATACACCTGAGGTGAGGAAATTTAGAGGCTCCTATTTTAAGAGTCCCTGCCCATCCCTGTTTTTTGAGAAAACTTTCTTTAAGTTTGATTTTTTAATGTCATTTTTTATACCTTTTTTATGCCTTTTTTATACCTATTTTATACCTTTATTATACCTTTTTTATACCTTAGGTTCCAAACATCCCGCTCTGGCCGCCTATCCCTGCACACGGACATCCGCCTGCTGATCTCACGCCGCACCGACTGCGACACGGCGGCCGCCCATGCCAAGGGCATTCTAGAGGCACCCAACGAGCTGGTGACGGACACATTAATGCCGGCGGAGCCGCGTTACAGTGCCAGGCAGGAGAGTACCGGCAGCAGGATTTAGTAGCTACTGCAGGCGCTGGGCGGCACCACCATTGAGCTGCTGCGTCGCCTATGCAAGCAGCTGCAGGACAAGTGGCAGCAACAGCAGCAGAGGGAGTGGCCCCGCTACCAGTTGTAGGAGGAGGAGGAGGAAGGAGAAGAGGAATCAGAGAAGGAGGAGCAACCAGAAGAGGAGGAGGATGGAGAAGAGGAGGTTGGAGGAGGCTGGAGACGGATTCGGATGGCAGGAGGCGAAAGAAACTCCTGTACTCCCAGCTGCTTTACTAGTTATTGTTTAATCTATTAACTAAGCTTAGTTTCTTTTTAAAATTTTTAAATTCTCTTTGTTTTTGGTATTCCCATTATTTAGATATTTTTTGAATTTACTGAAATTTCTTTCAGTGCGCAAAACATTGCAATGTTAAAATGTTGAAACAAAATATGAAAAAAAGCAATTGAAACGGAAATCAGACAGAAGGAAACTCTATCTGTATCTGTATCTAGATCTTTTGGGGGTCCAGCGAGCAATACTATAAACTATATGCAATGAGTGTGAGAGTGTGCGATATATATAAATATATAAAACATATATATTTATGTACCATATAAAGTAATCAACAATTTTAACAGCAAGCAGAAGGGCAGCAGGTAGATCTTAGGCAAGATGTTGAATGATATATATATATGCGCTCATATCGATCGTTGTTGTTAGTGGTAAGTGTGCAAAGGGTTTACTAATTTTCCGATTCTGCTATCTTTTCCGTTGCCGTTTCTTCCGAGAGAGTGTCTAATTAAAGCGTGCCTGTGATACGATATGAGCTGCATTCAAATAGAGTTTTTTGCCTTTTTTCCTTTAGGTTTATTAAACAATTTTTTCGGGAAATTACTTCTCTTTTTTTCTTATTTTTTCTTCCGTTGTTTGATCCACAAAATGCAACTTCAATAAATCTAGATGTGTTTCGAAAATTCTCTTAACCCTGCAGACTCTTTCTTATTTTCCAATTGATACCTGAAAACTATATATTAAACTATATATTGTATAACAACAACCAATGTGTGTGTACTACAAGCTATTAACAAATTTTCAATCTATAGGTGGTATGAAAAATTTAACAAATAGAAAAAATACTAAATAAGAAAACGAAAAAAAAATACGCTAAAAATAAATTAAAGCGGAAACAATAAAGCAAAAGGTTCGAAGCGAAAGGTCGACCGAAAGAAATCAATACAACTTACTTTGTTCAATTTGTTTTTAAGTAGAGAGCTTAATGTGCGCTGTCAATAGCAATTATATTATATGTGTAACAAGTAACACCAATATACAAATACAAAATGATTCAATAATAAATAAAAGGTGTGTTTTATTTAGAATTAAACAGGGGAGAGGAAATTTCTAACCAATTTTTTGCCAAAATGTAGAATTACTTAATACGGTTATCACTTTATAATAATATTTATGGATTTGTTTAAAATTTTAGGAACTTACTTAAAAATATCAAGTTTTTAGTATACAAAATGCCATAAATTGCTTTCATTTTTTCAGTTCATCACTTACTAATAATTTTGTAATCGTATAAATTAAATTATTCATTTTAGAAGGTATAAAATTATTACAATACCTAATTGTATTATTTTTATACTTTCTAAAATTATTAATTTATAATATAAAAGTGAGAATAATAGTGAAGTTAGATTTTTAAAGGTTTAAAAACGCCAAATAGCTTAAAGTTTAATTATATTCGTGACAGGACTCCAATTATTTTAATTATTTTTCTCAAAAATACTTTTTTTCCCCCTTAAGGATACAAAAAATAAATTTATTTTATTAGAGTTAAACATTATTGCTATGAAAAATTAATAATTTCTAAAATAATGAGTTATATGCATTATTTAATGTTTTAACAAGTACTATATATTCCTTAAAAAACGCCATCTCAGAAGTTTTTAATGTATTTGTGATTTAAAACTAAAATATTTCTATAAAAAAATACCTATAAAATTATGTAATATTATGTAACAGTATTTTTCTAAATAATATTTCTAATTTTTTAAAAAAATATAACGTTTGTTCATACATTTTAGCACTTTTTAATGATTTTTACATTCCATAAAATAAATACTTTTATATAAAATACCAAAATAGCGGTATTTTATGGCAACATTATTATAGCACGCCAAACAGCTGATTTAAAAACGCTTTAGTATATTTCCCATAAGAATACCGGCAGTCCCTCGCTGCCTGGTCACACCGGCATGGAAATTACCTAATTTTTTTGGTCAGCGAAATGCGTTCCACCTTGTTTTCCGGCGCCTCGCGGCTCTTGAGATATAACCGGAATGGCCAGATTCTGACACGAACGAGGACCACCAAGGCCTCATCCTCCAGCCTGGACCAACAGCCCCAAGATGCGGCGGCCACGAGCGACGGAGGAAAGCCGGAATCGGTGGAGGAATCCCAGGAGGAGCAGCAGAAACTGCCCACCCGGCAGCCGCTGGTCAAGAACTTCTTCATTGGCGTGGTGGACAAGGAGCTGCTGGCCTATCCGGAGGTGATACCGCGCGATGAGATGGCCCAGCTGCAGAATGCCCTCCTACCGCTCAAGAATTACTTTGAGGAGCCGCGCGAAGCGGGAGAAGCAAAGCCCTCGCCGGAGATCTACCGGCAACTGGGACTCTATGGACTGAATGCCCCCACGGATTTCGAGGGCAAGGGCTATGGCTGGAGTGCCAGTCTAATGGCCAGCGAGCCGGATTCCAAGGATCCGAATGTAACCCTGGGCCTGCAGTCGCACCGCGTCGTTGTGGATCTCCTCAGGGAGCTGGGCACGCCCCTCCAGCAGCAGAGGTACCTCCAGGACCTGGCCACTGGGGCACTCATAGGAGCGGAGGCCATTTACGAGTACTCCCCACCCGAGGAGGATTACTTTAGCACCAAGGCGGAGTTCCAACCGGAGTCTGGCAAGTGGCTGCTCAACGGGGAGAAGGCCTTTGTGGTGTGCACTCCTGGAGAGCGGCAACTGTTCCTGGTTCTGGCCCAAACCCAACAGCCAAATGTGCCGGGAGCCGCGGGTCGGGGCACCACCATCTTCCTGGTGGACTCCCAGCAGGAGGGCGTGCGTCTGGGCGAAAAGCATGACACCTTTGGTTGCAAAGAGGCTGATATTCGACGAGTGCACTTTGAGAAGGTCCAGCTGGGCGAGGATCAGGTGGTGGGCATCCCTCACGATGGCAATCGCTACTCGGAGCAGCTGATACGATCCTCCAGGCTAAGAGGCAGCCTGGCGGGTGTGTCTTTGGCCAAGAAGCTGCTCAATGGACTGGCCCAGTACACGGTGACCACCACGCAGTGTGGCGTCCAACTCAAGTGAGTAGAAGGAGATCCTTTGGATCAGGAAATAAGTAAACATTATATAAATCTCCCTTCAGAGACCTAGAGCTCACCCGCGTCCACCTTTCACGCGCCGCCTGCTCCGTGTACGCCATGGAGAGCATGCTGTACCTCACAGCCGGCCTTCTGGATGAGTTCCGTTCGCAGGATGTCACCCTGGAGAGTGCTATCACCAAGTACTTTACCCTGCGACAGTTGTACGAGATAGCCACCCAGAATCTGGGCCTGGTGGGACCCAAGAGCCTGCTCAGTGGCCAGGCCACGGAGGTGGGTCTCCGGGATGCCGCTCAGCTGTGCACGCAGGGTGAGTCCTTGGATACGCTGGGCATGTTCATTGCTCTCACGGGATTGCAGTATGCGGGGGTGAGTTAGCTTTCAAAATCCTCAAAAAAACTCACCTTATAATTCCCTACTAACTTTTCCGCACCTCTTACTTTCCAGCAAGCCATGAATACAGGCGTGCGCAAGTCGAGGAATCCCCTCTTCCATCCCGGCCACATCTTTGGCAAGTTCCTGGACACCAATAGCATTGACAACCCAAAGACCAAGATGCAGCTGGCAGAGCATGTGCATCCCTCGCTGGAGGCGGCCGCCCAGTGCATCGAGCAGTCGGTGGCGCGGCTCCAGATGGCCGTGGAGCTGATGTTCACTCGCCATGGCAATGCGGTGGTGGAGCGCCAGAGCGAGATGCAGCGCCTGGCGGAGGTGGCCACCACCATCTATGCGATGTGGGCCAGTGCCGCCCGAGCGTCGCGTTCGTATTGCATTGGCCTGCCGCTGGCGGATCACGAACTCCTCACGGCCACGGCGATCTGTTCCGAGGGCAAGGATCGGGTGCACACCCTGTGCACGGAGATCTTTGGCGGAAACTTTGTGAATAACGACAACAACCTGGTGCGACTCTCCAAGCAGCTGACCAAGAGCAAGGGGTACTTCCCCGTCCATCCGCTCACGTTCAACTTTTAGGTTTTAGCTTAATTATTGCCTTTATTAAAAGTAAATAATTGTTACTGAGTTTTTGGAGTTTGATTACATAGGGGGAGGGGTTTTTCAAGGTCATATAACAGTTTTTAGCATTATTAAGTGACTTTTCTAGTCCTTTTTATCAAATAAAAGCTTAATAATAACGTTTTAAAATGTATAAGACTATATATTTTACTTCCCTTATCAAATTTTATAAACAATTTTATTTTTCACCCTAATGGATGAGTTTAATTAGGGGGAGGGGTTTTTCAAGGTCATATAATAGTTTTTACCATTACTAAGTAACTTTTCTAGTCATTTTTATTAAATAATAAAGTTTTAAAATGTAGAAGACTATATTTTTCACTTCCCTACACAAATTTCATAAAAAAAAAGTTATTTTTCACCCTAATTTATGAGTTTAATTACATGGGGAGGGGTTTTTCAAGGTCATATAACAGTTTATAGCATTACTAAGTGACTTTTCTAGTCATTTTTATCAAATAATAAAGTTTTAAAATGTAGAAGACTATATTTTTCACTTCCCTATACAAATTTCATAAAAAAAGGTTATTTTTCACCCTAATTCATGAGTTTAATTACATAGGGGGAGCGGTTTTTCAAGGTCATATAACAGTTTTTAGCATTACTAAGTGACTTTTCTAGCCATTTTTATCAAATAATAAAGTTTTAAAATGTAGAAGACTACATTTTTCACTTCCCTATACAAATTTCATTAAAAATGTTATTTTTCACCCTAATTTATGAGTTTAATTACATAGGGGGAGGGGGTTTTCAAGGTCATATAACAGTTTTTAGCATTACTAAGTGACTTTTCTAGTCATTTTTATCAAATAATACAATTTTAAAATGTAGAAGACTATATTATTTTTCACTTCCCTATACAAATTTCATTAAAAAAGGTTATTTTCACACTAATTTATGAGTTTAATTACATAGGGGGGGTTCTTAAAGATTTAAATCTTATTAAGTAAGCTCTATCTCTTCAATTTTGTTTCTTTATTAGTTTTCCGGTAATATTTTTTAAATTAAAGTTGCTGTTGAAGCTCTAAATGATAAAAATTATCAAATTTCCCACTTCCATATACAAATTTTATTATAAATAATCAAAAACCCCCATAGTTCTACAATTTTCAACCCATTCCCCCTGATACCATTTTAGTAATTACAATTAATTATCTTTAACCATCTATTCAAGCGTTTAAACACCTTAACCCCTGGAATTAACACCCCTACACCCCTGCCGCTGTTCTGGGAATTGAATTTGCATATCATTTTGGTGGCTAAATCGTTCAAATTGATAAAGAATTGACAATTTGGTAAAAAGCGAAGGAAAGCAGCCGCGGCCAAGCAGTGCGCGGGTATTAGTGTGCAGTCGCGCCTTTCTGTGTGTGTGTGTTTGAGTATGCGGGACAGGTGGTAAAATAACCGGAGAACTGTACTTCTTGTCGGCTGCCTTTATTTAGTTTAAATCCTATTTAATATTAGGGCTATCAAAAAGGCAAGTTAAATGGCAAGTACTTGGAATAAACTAGCGCAAATAATTCGCAATAATTCGGAATGACTATTAAACGATTAATAGATAAACGCGTGTGTGTGTGTGTGTGTGTGTGTGCGTACTACTACAAGTACAATTGTAACATTTGGTCAGGTCGGACCGTTCCCATTTCGTTCCGCTCTCCCAGTCGCACTCCTCCCGCACTCTCTCGCCCTCTCTCTCTCCCACTCTCGTCCCGTTTGCCCATTTTATTTATCTCCTCTTTGGGGGATTTTCTCAATCGTTTACTCGCTCTCGCGGCGTTCGGAAGTACTAAAAAAGAAGCTAAATAAACTTACGTTTTCTAAATCTAATCTGCCAAAAAAACTAATATTAAAGTAAACAACAATTATGATGATTGATTCTTGAGCTGCGTATCGTGCGCGCTCGTAATTTAATCAGTTTTTGTCAATTTGTATAAATTGCAATTGAAAGTAATACGGCGAATAAATGAATAAGCAAAGGAAATCGCAATAAATCGGTTTAACGGTAGAAAGCCCCGTCGGAAACGCTGGAAATTGCGCGTGTGCGGGTGGAACAGAGTGACACTCGGCGTGAAAATCATCGCCAAGGAAAAGGCGGAAAAGAGGAAAAACGCCCGCGGCGAAAATTATTTAGGTGCAAGCGAGTGTTCGTGTGTGTGCAAAACAACAAAAAAAAAAGCAGAGAAGTTCGAGAAATTGCAAAAAAAAAAAGTTGCGTGTGCTTGAGTGTATTAGTGTGTGTGTGTGTGTGACAAAAGAAAAGTCAATTGGCGATAAGCAGTTGAAGTTAAAGCAGTTCAAAAGAAGCCGCTTATAACGGTAAGTTTATGGTTTTTAAGTAATTTCTTAAATGGGAAAATAATAAGAAATTGAGCAAGAAATACCTTGAACGTCGTAGGAAATAAAAAAAAATAAGAAATCTATAAAACCCCCCATATTAGTAAGAAAAAATACCAATTAGAAAAGTGGCTAGTTTAAAGTTCTTAAAGCTAGAAAAAAAACGAGCATTGAAAAAACCCCATTTAATTGGTGATTCCCCTGCTGATAAATACTTTTATTATTCTTGCACCCTTAAATAACTCCCGCTGAGTTCGATATTAACCCCGCCCCTTTCTCACATTAAGCACCCGCTCAGTTTTTTCCACCCCCGCACCCTACTCCTACCATTTAAAAACCGCACAAAAAATTACAAACAAATAAAATCGGCAGAAAACCGAAGCGCATGAAGAAGAAGAAAAAGAAGCAGTAGCGTCGTCGATTCCAGTCCTTCATTCCATTTCATTTCGTTCCACATGGTGCATAGATGTGTTGTTGTTGTTGTTGCTGCTGCTCTTGTTGCCGCTGCCATTGCCTTTGTTGTTCTTGCTCCTCTTTTATTTCGGCTTGACTTCGGCGGTGACAGCAGCGAACGGCGTTGCGAACGGTGGAAATGGAAACGCCATGAGCAGTGGCACACGACACGCCGCACACACACACAGAGTTAAACGAACGCTGCCCAAAGCAAATACAGAGTACAGTGGGAATTTTATTAGATGGATTTAGTTATTTACCTTGCAAAAATAATTGATAAATAATTTGTTGGAAAACTTAGAAATATTATTACTAAACTTTCAACTTTCGTACTTTAAGTTGGAGTTAAAGTTAGAGGTTAGCTAGCGATGTTCCACTGTATCTGCCTGAACCAACACTTGGGCAAATGCAGGGGGGGCCAGCAGCAGCGGCTGAGACTGGCAGCGACGCCGCGGCGGATGAAGCAGAGGCAAAGACACCGAGAAGAGGAGTCAACTCACCTCTGCTTTAATTTTGTTTTCTTTTATTTTTCTTTTTGCGCTCATATATTGTGTTTTTATTCTTCTTGTTATATTTTTTTTCCACTGCTTGCCTGGCCAGGCCCGCCCTGTCCGCATGTGTTATGCGTGTGTGTGTTTGTGTGTTGGGCTCACACAAATACGGCAAATACAATTCATCAGCGGCAGAGAAGTTGCGCTGCCCGCTGGCTCTTGTTCTTGTTGTTGCTATTATTTGTGATTGCTGTTGTTGTTGTTGTTGGCTGGTTCTGCGCGCTTTTATTTGAGATTTGCGCACGAATGGCTTTTGCTTTTGCTCTTTGGAGTTGTATATAAATTGTGATGGGAGAAGGTGGAGGAGGAGGAGGACGAGGTGGAGTGGGAGCCAGGGAGAGGGCAGGCTAGTTTTGTACTAGAGTTCGCGGACACACACACTCATACAAAAACATAGCAAAAACAAGGCAACAACAATAAAGGAGAACCAAGAGGAGAGAAACAACAACAACAAACAGGGAAAAATACAAGGCAAGTGGATTTGGCTTTGGGATTTCGTTTTATACGCTCATTCCTCCTTGCTCCCCTTTTTTGTGCTCGCATTTCTTCTCATTCCTCTTTCTTGACATATTTCTACCTCTCTTCCTCTCTCTCTGTTTCCCTTTTGCATGTTAATTGCCGCCGTTGAACTTTTAGAGTTTGGTTAACTTAATCAATTGGTTTTGGCCTTTTTTATTTGGTTTTCTGTGCTGTTTTCTTTGTTTGTTTGTTTTGCCGCTATTTCGTGTTGGGCAAATATTTAAAAATAGATTTTTGGTTAACTAGGTAATATGGCAAAGGTAATTATTCCAGGAAATCGTATGGATTATGTCTGCTTTCTAGGGGAATTAGATAGAAATCATCGTGAAAAGCATTTAAAAGACAAATTAAATAGTTTTTAAGCTGTTCCCTTAACCTTTGGCTGAGCCAATCAATTAACTAAGCTAAAGAGCTAATCAAAATGTTAATTGTGTTGACTTACGGCTCCCTATATTTATTTTTTGGTTCACCTTTTCGTTTATTTGCCATTTCCCTCTTGCATTTCCGATTCCCCCTTTTCTGTGCCTGCCTGCCGCTAGATGTCGCCAACGTCGATGTCGCTGATTCCTACTGCCTCCTCCTCCTTCTTTGCCTCCCCCCTGGTTCTTCTTCTTTTCGCTGCTTTTCCTCTGCCCGCAAATCGATTTCGATTGGTGCTATCTCTGTCGCACACACCCCCTCGACTTCTGTTTGAGTGTGTGTGTGGCCTGGCAATAAGCTTAACATAAATCATTATAACGGCACATACAGGAGAGACCGACCGACCTTACATGCCGCCCCCCTTTTTCTGTGGATGTGTGTGAGTTTGTGTATTTGTTCGATTTCGATTGGTATGGAATTCTATATGGGAAAACGCACAAAATCGATTTCTAATCGTGTAAATAAATGGCGACAAATGCTGCGACACCCCTCTTCTAACCCACCTCTGTGTTCCTGTTCCTCTTCCGCTCTTTCTACCGCTCTTTATCCCATCTTTTTCTCTTGGCAACAAAAGCGAATAAGAAGATGAAGACAGAGGGACAATTGTTTCAAAAATCAGAATCACACGGGGAGAAATGTAAACAAAATCCAATAGTTATATTTGTTCTGGGTGTGAAAATTCTACTATATAATCAATTAAGCCAGTATTGTCATTATTTAATTTTTATTTATTTTATTTTTTTAATTTGGTTTGATAAAATATTTTCTCTCAGTACCTCCTGCAGATCTGCTTGCACCTTAAGCTTTTTTCAATGTGGACGAAATGTGGGAATGAGAAGGAAGGAAGGTACGTCACAATAAAACTGGAATCGAACCATTGGGCAGGGGAAGTAGGGGAAAAGGAAGGAGGAGAAGGATGCGGAGAAGGCCGAAGAAGCAGCAGCCACAGCAGCGGTGCTTAAAAGCTAAGAGATAAACGACAGGACTTCAGGGAGTTAAAAAAAAAAACAAAATACAAACAGAAAGCTACAGCAAAACCAACACTTCAAGGCAAAATTCGGATCAAATAATGTAAATTTTTTGGAGCAATATTTTGCAGTATTTAAAACTCTAATAAACCCCTAGAAAAGCCTGTAAAAAATAATCAAAAATAAATTTACTCCAGAAGTATAGTTTTGCTATCTAAAAGTATACTGAAATATTGTAGAAAACCCCAGTTTTATCTTTCGAATTCATAGCTAACCAACTAATCGGATCTAATCTAATCTTCAAGGCAAAATTCGGATCCAAATAATGTAATTTTTTTGGAGAAATATTTTGCAGTATTTAAAACTCTAATAAACCCCTAGAAAAGCCTGTAAAAAATAATCAAAAATATAATTACTTCAGACTATCGTCAGAAAACTTAAAAGTATAGTTTTACCATCTAAAAGTATACTGAAATATTATAGAGAACCCCAGTATTATCTTTCGAATTCATAGCTAACCAACTAATCGGAATTATAAAACCCTTTTTGTCCAGAATTCAAAAGCAAACAAAGGAAACAGGCTTGACACAGAATGTCAGTTGATTTTTGGGTGGAATAAGGGGATAAAAAGAGGGTTACAGAATACAGAGAGAAAGGAGGAGAGTAGGGGCTTTTGGGGGGCTGCAACAATTGCATTTTGTAATGCACACACACGCACACATTTTATTTGCTTTGGCCTGGTCCTGCATTTCGGCCCTCTCGCATCCTAGATTTCCAAACACAATTCCGGAGTGCCCGGCTAAAAGTGAAAAAAATCTCACGTCAAATCGCACGGTGGATAGAAGGGGGAAAAGCCAGGGAAATTGGGGGGATTTATGCTGGGCTCCCTCTTTATTTCGATGCCTCTCTGCCCCTCTTTCTTTATTTTTCCCCCTTGCCCTATCTATTTTCCCCTACACTCTCTGGGGAAACATCGATGGATAACACAAAATTGAATTTACTAACCATTGCTGTTGTTATACTCTTTTTTTTTTCAAGGAAGTATTATATATGGGTAATAAGTGTCAAAGGATGTGAATATAGGATAGATTTAGCTTGATTGGTAATGTACGAGAGTCTATATAGACTTGTCCGTTTGTCCGCTAAACTTCTTTAATAAGATTTAGTACCCAAGGCCTACAAATTCATTATAAATAAGATATCCCCAATGCTTAGACTTATTGTATCAGGTAAGATAAGAAAATAAGGTAACAAAATTCTTTAAAAATTCTATAAGAACGTTGGAACTCTAAAAACGCTTAAACTAACCTAAGGATTAGAAAAACAAAATATACACATGCCGGATGCGAACGTCTTGCATTTTCTTTACTGGCATAATCAGTCTGCTTAATGATTTTAAGAGTAGTTTTTGTTGTGAGGCTCCAACCTTGAAATTCGGTGCCCAACCATGACCTTAGCTACCACAAGAACCATAGAAGCTGCTTAAATTCTATTGGCAGACTTATATAACAATTATAAAGAGTATAAAAACTTCGTCATTATTGTGTTAACTTAACTTCCGCTCTTGTTGCTATTTGCACGCTTTGAAAATATTGGCAGTAATTGAATTTATGCCGTTTGTCGGTTGGTTGGAAAAGCGGAGAGTGGGAAAATACAGGAAAATATGTGGCAAGGGAAGGGGAAAGAGGATAGAGGATGAGCAGGTCTGTTGGTCGACACTATCGAAAATTGAAATGCTAAAGATGAGTAAGCCAGCCATGTATATTTCCGCCCCACTCCCACTCTCTATCTCTATCTCTCTCCGCTTTTCCGCCACACTCGTGTTTTTCATTGTCCACTCATTTGGTTGGTGTTGCTGACTGCCCTCTCACTCCCACAACAATGTTGCCAAATTTTCATTGCGTTTTTGCTGTTGCTGTTGTTGCTTTGTTCTATTTTCCTTTGCGGTCGGCCAAAAATTCTCTTATATTTCTGCTTGATTCCGTATTATTCCTCCCGTATTACGAAATATATATTTTTCATCAGTTCTGTTTTTAATTGAATGTGTAGTTGGGGGCAAAATTTGATTATCCGAAGGGTGGTTGGGTGAGAATAGTGGATATTCCCATACTCAAATGGGTAGATATCATCAATTTGCATGTTTGTATGTCCGAAATGTTGTTTAATTATTTGTTTGCTATATTTTTGCGCATTAATTAGAACACGTACGGGGGTTTTGGGAATTTTGGGAATGGATTTAATTGTAAAATTAATATTACTAAAATAATCTGGTTTAAGTAGAACTAATGTACTTAAAGGAACTTATTAGTGAAAGTAACTATGAACCTACATTCCCCTTTTAGTTTTATACAATTCTTAAGCAAAGTTCTTGAAAAGTTTCAAGTTAAGCCAATGAATAAATTCTGTGTACTCTTACTAGGAGTAAAGACTTTATCTTGTTGGTACTTAAGAGCTACTTACACTTGATACAAGCTTTAGACTCTAAAGTTTAGAGATTCCACTTTTCATAATAGGAATTACAAATGAAAACATAACTTTAATCTCTTTTCTAGTCTTGGTTTCTGATGATCAAGCTCCGCTTATGGTCAATTAGCCAGGCAAAAACTTTTAATCCATACTTAAAGGTATTATTAAATTTCTATTTACAAAAGCCTGATACGTTTTCGTTTACAAAATGACATAAAAAGGTGTTATTCCGCCTTTAAAAGTGTACAAGTGCTGTGTTAATTTCCTGGCAATTACTGTAGCTGCCAGTGGATAATCCTGTGATATCCTTACGCCTCGGCTCAGTCTTCTTGGCATATCCTTTTGCTTCCACATCCCAGTGCTGCCTCTCTAGCTCCATTTCCTCCGTTTGTTCCCAGACCATTCTCGGCCTTTTGTTCGGTTTTGCTTTTGAGTTCGGCCAGCTAAACGAAGCTAAATGTGAACTCTTGCCTCCCGTTGTTGTTGTTGCTGGTGCAAAGGAGATCCTGGGATAAGGACATGGGAAAGAGGAGCAGCGATGGAGGCCAGAAGGACACGCGGGTCGAGAGCTCGAGTGGGCAACTGTGTTTGGTTTTGGTTCCTGGCTTGGCCTGGCCTGGCCCGGGCCTGGGCCTGGGCCCATCATCATCGTCAGCCAACCCCCAGCCACCCCGAAGGCATTTGTGCTCTACTTCATTATGTGGAATACATGTACCACATGCATGCATGTGTGCGGTGTGTGTGTGTATCTGTGTGTGCGAGCCAGCCTGTATTTGTGTGTATCTATGGGTGTTTTGGGTGGGCAAAAGGTATACCGAAAGCCATAGCCTCGTCGTCTATTGAATCCTGCTTATTTCTGTGAAGAAGGGAAGCGCGCAAGTGGCGGCATTTTCGTGGCTCTGCGACAAGCTAAAATAAATGGAAATGGAGGGGGAGGAGCTGCCAGAGGAGGAAGTAAAATGTCAAGAATGGGGTGGCAAAAGCAGGAGCAGGAGGTCCAGCCGGGATGCGGATTGTTGGCTGCCTAGCTGCTGCTGCTGCTGCTCCTCCTTCTCGCCAATGCAGTAGTTATATGCTCGCTAGTTGGCATACGTGTCGATGTCGTTGCGGATGCCATATACAAAAAGACACTAAACAACAGGGTCTGGGAATATCTTTTGAGTAAATTAAATGCAAATCAAAGTCAAAGACACTTTATTAGGGCTTTATTATTTATAAGGAAACTACACAGAAGTTTGTGAGACATTTAACTTGAGAGAATACTTGAAATTCCAAGCCAAAGCTTCACAATTCTAATAAATGTCAGGCTGTCAAAAATGCTTTAAATTTAATGGAGAACAATAACTTTTACTGGAATGTCTTGGATGTACTTGCTCAGAAATACTCAAGATAATATGGGAATAAAGGAATTCTTTACCGTGTATCGCCTGTCAATATTTTTATTTATTTATTGGAAATACAAACAGGCGGCGAATGAACAGATGCCCTGCTGACCAATGTAAGACGAGGCCTGGGCATTTGTGTTTGCATGAAACGCGAGCTCAGAGTGGTCTTCTTCTCTGTCCGTCGTCTTGCCACTCGGCCCCTTCGCCTCCCACGCCCCTGCAGCGAAAACTTTGCAATGTCGCTTTTGTGTGCTCCGCAACAACTCATGTGTGTGTAGTGAGTGTGTGTTTGTGCAGCAGTATGTGTCGTCTGTGCAACTGTTGTATCTCTGTAGCCTGCGCAGCGAGCATTTTCCTTGTGGCAGGCAGCATTGTGCAAATTATACAAATGCTGCTGAGACGCTGTCACCAGCTCTAGCAGCTCATAGCTCCGCAGCTCGCAGCTCGCAGTTTGCAGTTCGCCAATTCGCCAGTTCGCCATTCGCATCTGCGAGATACATTAGACCGTTTGCTGCGTGCCAAGCAGCCGCAGATACATTTGCTGGTCTGTGGTACAGCTGCAGATACAGGAGGGATATCTGCGGATACGGTGGCAGACGGGGGGTCACAGATACATAGACAAGTGCCAGTGCGGACTCAGAGATACAGAGATACAGACATTCTGTATCTATTTCTGTGCGGCGTACGGGAAATTGTTGTAATTTGCATGGCTCAACTTTGGATGAGCTGTCGCCGTCGTTGCCATCGCCGTCGCTGCAAATGTATCTGTCGGATGCGTGGGCGTGGCACCTCGCTGCTCATTAGATTCACTCGAGATAGTTGCCCCACAACACAACTGAACCACTCATAAAGATACATATCTCATCGATTAAACGCGGGGCAGCAAGCGACATCCGTTTGGGCTTTCCCAGGTCTCTGCTAATTAGGAAGCAGCAAGTTTCGCTCGATGTTTTTTAAGCCATTTCCTCTACTGGGGATTAGTGAGTAATATGTTGAGGAGTTGCCTTGCCTCCGAGTAATTGGCAGCACCGCCCAAAGGGTCAATTACGTTGACGTCTGGAGGGGATTAAGTCCCCAAATCCTGTGCTTACAGGGTCCACTTGAAATTAAATGCTGTTTGTTTGTGAGGATTATTGGGTATTTTATTGATTGCTTAAAGGAAATGCAAGGTAAATTATAGAAAAGCCAAGAAAATACTTGTAAAGTGTATTTAAATAAGATTAAAGAGACATTAACAAGTCAAAATTAGATTAACTAAGCATTTAATGATTCATAATTCATAATTTCTGTGGTTTAAACAGCCTTTTCAAGCAAAAACTATTTATTACCTAGGGGGATGCTATTAAAACCGAATTAAGTTAACATTATGACTATTATGACCATTTTTGGCTCTCCAAATCTCTCCTTCAACTTAAAAAAAAAATATGTTTTTTACCAGTGTCATAATGAATCCCCTTTGGCCCCTCTCTTGGTTCCTTTGTTAACCACTTTGCGGTCCCTTTGGCCCAACTAATCACAGTGAAACGTGCCACGCTCTAACGTCTGTCTCCCTCAAAACTCCACAAATCTCCACAAAAAAAAAGGATAGTACAAAAAGCAGAGATTGAGACAGTGGGGACAACGCAACGCACACACACAGTCGTAATCAGCTGCAAAAAGCTGCGCCGTGCCAATTAAGCTGACTTTGAGGAACTTCTCGTGGTGTCCCCTCTTTTTTTTCGTGGATCCCTCTCCCCTCTGTCCCCTCTCTATCCCTTTTTTGCGCCACGCTCATTTGTGGAGACGCTGATGAAAATTAACAAAAAGAGCAGGAACCTTGTTGGCTTCGGCTTTTTCGAGCTCATTTCGTTTACAGTGGAGACTCTTAAGAGGTGGAAATACCTTTTTAAATATTTTACTGATTGATGTACTGTATTTTCTAGGTAGAAATAATATATTTAATGTAAATATTGACTTATAAAGTATTAAATTAAATATAATATGTTTATACTTTGGCTTTTAAGGGGCTTTCACCGTATTTAGCCTCTGGCCGCAGGTTCATTTTCTTCCTGCTGCTTCCTTTTGGTCGAAATATGCCCTGTTTCGAGCTCAAACACAAACACAAAATATGCACACACATACACAGAGGAAGCACACAGAGAGAAAAACCGAAACACACGCGTGTACTTATACATTTTTTTCTTATTTTATTTTTATATATGCAATGTGTATTCTTTTGCAAAAACTGTGCAGCCCGGCTTTCAACCAGGCCAAAAAGGGGCTTGTGGCCTGCTGCAGGGTCGGTGCAAAGGGGGGACTTTTCGCGCTGTTGTTGTTGCCAAAAAGCCGCCTCTCTGGGACTGTGACTCTGGACTCTGACTCCTCTGGCTTTTTCTCGGCACGACATCATCGTCGTCGTCGTCGTCTGGCTCTCGCTTCTCTGGCTCCTCATCCCTCTCTCACTCCCTGCTCCTTTTGTGTGCCCCTGCACTCCTCTCTGTTATTTCCTGAACCCCGGTCGCCCCTTGGGTAGCCCACGGCCATGGCAGCAGAGGCTGACGAGCAAGTTTGAATTGTAATCCTGGTTGTTGTAGTTGGCACACGCTTCTCCGTGTCGCCGCGTCTCCCTTTTCGGCTGCCTGTTCCGGCAAGTTTCTGCTCCTGCTCTCCTGCCCCCTGAAACCGCCCTGAAGCCCCTGCGCCCCTGGAAACCCCTTTGGAAAGCCCCGCTCTCTTAGTATCAAGCTGCGTTCGACAGCATCAGGCTCTGCTTTTGTCTGCTGCCGCCACGTCGCCTCTTGGATGCACCTTCCACGCCAGCTTCTCCAGGCTCCTCCAGCTCCTGCCAGCTGCCCTTCCTCCTTCCTCCACCTTTGAGGCCCTGTGTGTGTGTGTGTGTGTGTGTGTGCACATCCTTCTTGTCGTTGCCCTTTTACCACACTTCACTCCTCCGCCAGCTCCGCGCAGATCTCCCACCAACTTTGCCTGAAAATATATATATTGTATATATATATATATGGATGCTTGCAACTCTCGAAACTTGGCTGGTAAATCGATTATGCCTATAGGAAAAACCACTCTATCCCAGCATCCATTCATTGCATTAGTTAAGCAATTATCCTTTTTGATCGCTGTCATAAATAACCCAGCAGCTTTTAAATTTGGTTAAACATTTGTTTTAAGGGCCCTAATAAAGCATATTTAATTAAATAGCAGCGAGGTTCGTTAAATTCGTTTAAGTTTTGATTAAAGAATCGATATTTAGGCTTATAAGTATTTATTATTATTAATGCTGTTAGAGATATATAAAAGGAACTGTAGCTATAGCTATAGGTGAAATGCTTTAATTTCGTAAAAACTTTTGCATCTAAGGGGTATTATTTTATTATATTAAAAATATTGCAAATATTTTAGAGTTAGAGCCTTTCAGCTTTGATTAGATATTTTCTGAATATCTGCAAAAAAACCTGGATATTACATTTCACTGTTTTTTTTTCTTCTGGTTTTCCTGGTATTATCCTTGATTTTTTCTCATATTTTTGCCCACAAAACGCTGCTTGCTTTAGCTTGCTTTGCAGTCAACGCTGGCAACACCGTCGCGACGTCGACTGCTTGCCAACGAGAAATCCTGCTTTGTTTTTTTATTATTTTCCTTTTTCTAATTACTACTCCACTTGCAGTTTTAGCACCTACTCCTCTTTGTATGCCACTGCGAGAGAGAGAGAGCAAAAGAGGGGAAACAAGCAAATAGAGAAGGCATAACATATGCGTATCGCTGCAATTTTCCGACAGTTTTCCATAGCCCCACCCCGGGGTTTTCCCCGGACTCCAATTTGACGTGGCGCTCGCTCGCTTACACACAAAAATGCAATTTCACTTGACATTATTCAACAATTTGCATTGCTGCTTCCGTAGCGGCGGCGGCGGCAAAAATAAAAACAACAACTGCCAACTGCCGCAAAGTTTTGGCAACAAAAGTAACAACAACAACAAGAAATGCAAATACAAGGACAACAAGCAGAGACACCTTTACATTGACTTAACTTGCACACGCAGACACTCACGTTCCAGACTCTTTTTCACCCACACACATGTCGAAATTTGCTTGCTCATTTCCACTTTTCCGTTTCCTGTTCTGCTCTCCTACTCCCTTTACCTCTTCACCTACTTCCTCTACCTTTACCTTTACCCCTACCTCTTCCTCGCACTCCTTCTCACCTCCTTATTTGGCATCACCATGCATTGCTTAATTTCGCACTTGTTTCCTTCGCACAATCATACCGCACACACATTAGGGTGGCTCACCTCAGCCTGTGCTAGCAAAGGGAATTTGAATTTTTAAATTCATACTGGGAAAGTTCTTGAATTTGGTTAGTGTGGTTAAGTCCAAAAAGAAACCTAAAGAATTTTCTTTAGAATCTTTCTGCTTAAAGCTTGTTCAGGTGTCTAACGTCCAAATTTATAATCCCATTCTTAAAGTATCTGATATATGATTTTATAATAATCTCGAAAAATAATCCTAGTTTTTTCCTTGGGTTTCAGTTTGAATTTTAAATTATAAATTTTAGGGCTTCAAATCACAAATTTGTCAATAATCAATAATTATAATATCCCAAAAAAAAATCGTAATTATTATATTTTGACCCACCCCAATATCAACCGCCTGCAAGCAGTAAGAGAAGAAGGCGAGGAAAGCAGTTTCCGGCCGAGGACGCCGTTCATCTGATTTAGTTATTGTAGCAATTTTAATTACCAGCACTTGAATGGACGACGAAGCCCCTCTAAAAAAAGCAAGCAAACACATAACAGCAACTGCCACCAGCAAAAATTAAAAGCAAAAATTAAACGCAACAAAAAAGGAAAAAGAAGCAAATGAGAATGAAAATAAAACAATACAAATACTCCTCTGCTGGCTGATTCCCATGCCGATTCCCCCCGCTCTCTGCTTGTGGCACTGCTTACTTTCCACTTTGGCCCCTGACAACGACACCTTCACCTGACTGCTGCCACCCAGCACTGCCCCCATGCCACACCACCACCCGCTCCACATTATCCTGCCCCTCTTGCATTCCTCGTTATCAAACCATCGCTGGATGCCCCCGCGCGCTCCTTTTCTGTGGGCACGTTCGTTAAATGTTGAATAAATTTTCTCATATACAGTGGGCGTCATAAGGAATGAACTCGGTTAGAGTGGAAATTAAGTATGATATTAAATTTAAATATTTGAAATGAAATAGCAATTATTTCTAGTTAGGTTTTTCTTAAAACTTTTTATTGATTAAGGTAAATCTTCATATATTTCAACAGTTTAAAATTATAAAGTCTTAAATAAGTAACTTTTGGAAAAAATAAATCCAACTTTAATAAATAATGCCTTAATATTCCGAAAGTATTATTTGTTCGTCAAAGTTAATTTTAATCCTCTTCCCGGCTTAATGTGGTCTACTCTACCCGAGCCTTCACTGTACTCGGCAGCAGTCGCCCTCCCCTTTTGCTCTCTGTCCTCTCGCTCTCCGTTGACTCGCTCAACTCACTCTCCTTTTTGGCTCCCACTCCCTCTCCCCAATCAGCAAGCAACAACAACAACAACTACCGCCGCAGTCGCACACACAGTTGTCTCCACACAGCGCCGCGCGCTGCCTGCGTCGCTCAGTCACTGCTTACGCCTCAGTCGCTGCCGCTGCCGCTCTGCCAGCGATGTTGAATGTTGATGTTGAATGTTGATGGTGTGTCGTTAGTTTGGTTCGGTAACTCGTCGGTCGCGCAAGTTAAAATCCAAGTTGAGAAACAAATCCTAAATAGAAGAAGAAGCAAGAAATATAAAAAGCGAAGCAAAGGCAAAAGGCAATTGCGTGAAATATAAATGTGCGAGCAAAAGCAAAAGAATTAGAAAAGTGCGAGTGTCGAGTGCCGGAGTGTGTGTGTGTGTGAAACTTGCCAAAATTGATATATCAATATTTGTGAATGCAAAAAGTATAAAGAAAAAAGTAAGAAAAAAAAAAATTAAATCAGCAAATAAATACAAAGGAAGTGCGACAGATACAGATACAGATATTCCAGATACAAAGGCCAAAGACGGAATTCATTCGGGCCAAGTTCTGCTTCTGTTTCTTCCTCTTCTTCTATAAACGCAGCCAAGCGAAGCACTGTGTGTGTGAGCGCGCATTTTCTTTTGTCCATTCCTGCCACCTTATTCTCCACGCTGCTGCTCTTCTTCTTCTTCTCCTTCGCCCTGCTTCCTTCCTTCCTTCCTTGCATAAAAAATAAAATAAAGGAAACGCGGAGAAGTGAAAAAGGATTACGGGGGAAAAAAAGGGCAGCAGCTTGTTGGATTACTTATTTATTATTTCGCCCAACAATTTATCAAATTTATCAAAGGAAAAGCCAGAAGTATCACTGTGTTTGTGCTAAATTTTGCAGTTAAATCCATTAATAAATAAATAAATGAGACGAAGCAACAAAAACAGTGTCCAAAAGGATATTATTACCTTCTGAAAGTATTCAAAAGTTCCTGAATGTGTACTAAACTTGGATTATAACGTTTGAGAAGAACAACGCAGAGCAAGTATCTTTAAGCTTATAAAAAGCTTTGGAAAAAATGAAATAAATATTATTTCACTGGATTTCAATTCTACAGCAATTCCTGTGGCACCCCTTGATAGGTTGTCAGATTTTGAGGTATTAAGGATGACTAAACAAGGCCATAAAAAGCAATAGATATTCATTTTAACTAATCTGTATTGGGATTTAGGTAGCAGACAAATTAAATAACATTTTTCTGTAACTGTCCATAAGATATTTAATGTGTAAGGCTAAGTAAAAATATTAAAACCATATTTATAAGAGTTTTTAAACCGAAGAACTCAAAAAAAAGGTCAATAAACTCGTCTTTATGCCAAAAACAATGAAAAATCTTGTCAGAAGTTTAGGAAACCCCTGTTTAATTGCCTCCCTATTGCCTATTATTTTTCTAACCTTTTATTCTTAAAAACAGCAAATACTTTTCCATATATTTACGACTTAAGCAATTTTTAAACGCTTTTTTTAGTACCGAAACTAATGAAATGAGTGTTTGCAATAAAATGAAATTTTCCATACTTGTTATACGGTCATTTTTAAGACTTATAAACCTTTAATTCGTCGATAAACAATAGCTATACTGCCAATAAACGATAAGAAAAATAAGATAAAGTTAAAGGCAGTTTTTCTGTATATTGCTTGCTTTTTTTTACAAGCTCCTCATTTGAAGATTTCTCACGTTATAAATAAGATTTATTATTGCCACAATTGTGCAGTCCGGCAGTTCAGCTTAGCTTTTGTTGTTGTATTTTTATGTATCAATAATTACAAAGAGCGAGCAGTGCGGCGACAGAGAGAAGGAGAGAGAGGAGCCAAAGCGAGGCGAGGCGAGGCGACGCGACGCTTGGGAAACGAATGGTGGACTGGGGAGGGGGCAGGCAGGGCGAGGGAGATGGAGGTGGAGAGATGGAGACTGGGGAGAGAGAGAGATGGGGGCCGTAACGTAACGGCCAGTCACAGCAAAAAGCAATAAAAACAACAACAGCAGCGAACGGCGAAACATTGGAGACATGTTTTGTGCGGCGGCGCTCATTTATTTTATGTCTCGGCTTTTGGGCCTTTGTTGTTTTTGTTTTTGCGCTACTTTGGCGCTGCCGCTGCCTATCCTGCTCCCCCTTGGCCTCGCGCCCCCTCAATCCACATACGGACGGGTGTGTGTGTGTGTGTGTGTGTGCATGACTCGCCGCGTTACTTTGTTCTTGTTTTTTTTTTTTTCTGTTTCATTTTCTGCCGACTCAACTTGACTTGGAATTGGAATCGAAATCAGAAAAAAAGAGAAGAAAAAAACTAAACTAAACTCGGCTCAAGTTGACGACCGAACCGACTTGAACCGCGTGAAATTGAGAGCTTGACGGATTTAATAACAAGCCAAAACATAAATGTTCTCTTATTGCAAAAACAATAAACAAAAATTAAAATGTTCTCTTATTTTGCGCACAAAAAATAATCAAAATAAATAAAAATAAGCTCATAATAAAACGGGGGAGAAAATACATGCTTTATCCACTTGAGAACTTAACGGATTTTTATACCCGGTACCCATAGGGTACAAGGGTATTATGGGTTAGTGCCAACCTTTGTCCGTCCGTGTGAAACAACAGATCTCAGAGACTATAAGAGCTAGAGTTACCAAATTTGGTGACAACATTGGAATCTGTTGCACGCAGATCAAGTTTGTTTTGCGCCCTCAAAAATCACAAAATACGTAAAATAAGCTATACTCGTTATTTTCGGGTTAAAGTTAATAAATACAATAAATGAATAAAATAGAGCGGACGTTTCCTGAAAATTTCAGTAAAATCGGATGATAAACATGGGAGATATTAGCAATAAGGTTAGAATTTTAACACACCGCCCTAAGGCACTGCTGATGCAAGCTGTAGTCGACAGGTGGCGCATTCGAGCCTTGGCCGTGCGATATAACTGCAGAAGAAATGACAAAAGAATAGAGCAAAAAATAACATAATTCATTCATTGGCGTCCTTGTAAAATGTATCATTCATATTTAAGTATGACATTAAATTGTTAAGGTCGGGAGCTAATTCGAGAGGCGATTTACTTGAAGAAGTATCGAAGTAGACTATTATAATGTATGTACAATTTTAAATTGCCTTTTAGTGTGAAGCGCAAACGTTTAGGTACCGGGTATCTCACAGTCGACTGTAGCTTTCTTACTTGTTTCTTATACATTAAAGATGGCCCTAAGCGAATTCTCACTATTTAAAAAAAAAAAAAAGCCTAAATCAGAGGAATTTGTTAAGGAATCTCCAGTTAGAAATTCAATTTGATTATATTTTCTTGTAGATAAAATTTAAAATATCCGAAGCTCTACTGTAATATCCCAAAAAAAAGAGGGAAAAAAGAAAAGAATACATTGCGTGGGCTCCCCACACGAGTTAATGATTAAATGAGTTGGATGGATGAGTACATTTCTGATATGACTGTGAAATCCGTCTGTTATGTGAAATGGAAATGAAAGTGGAATGAGAGGGGCAAATATCTTGCGGATCATCGCGTCATATTAATGCTTAACCCTTTGGTGGCGAAACCAATTAAGCTTCAGGTCTTTGTGGCTTGACCGCGCATTTGAGCCAAAGTCGTCGTCTCTTCTCTCTCGCTCTTTTGGCAATTGTTCGAATGGAATTTGTATGTACATATTTCCCGCGGCGCATTTGTTGTTCTTGTTGCTGTTGCTTTTGGCCAAGTTAAATCCAGGCCTGCTTCTGCCACTGGCTCTGGCTCTGCTGGCTTGGTTCAGGCCGCCAGTTACTGTTGGTGTTGTTATTATATCTTGTTGTTTTAGCTCGCGGCCATTCCTCTCCACTGTCCATCCGTCTGTCCAATTCCCATTCGCTTCTAAAATACAATTTTGCGCTGTTTTTGGCCGTGTTTTTTGTATTTTTGTGTGGGATACCCTCTCTTGAGGAAGGTGTATTGTTTTATATACCCAATAATAATTACACAGGAGTAGTTATGTTTTATGATTTATGTTTTAATTGTTTTATATTAACCGCAACACCAGCACCACAACTTAGCTCAAGAAAATATCACACGAAAAAGGGAAGATCGGTCGGCCTAAATGGAATATACACTAAATGGTATTTCTGTATAGGAATAGGGGTATTCCAACAAGGTGTTAAAGTTTTTAGTTACATGGGTTAATATTGATCGAGGTTATAAATCTAACAAATAACTGGAGGCAACCCTATTAATTTTGGTATGTGGACTTTTAAGGTTTTAAAGATTTTATTAAGTTTATAGAAAATCGAGTTACGTTTAAGTATTATTTGTAGTCAATTACAATAGTTTGTTAGGCAAGATTCCTTTATAAAACTTGGTGTATGGACTGCTAGTATTATTTTAAGAAGATCCCGAGAGTTTCAAGAAAATCTTCTGACGTTTATCGGTTTCCGAAGGGTATCCGAAAAGCGGGTTTGACCTTTATCGGGGGTCTTGCTGTTTGCGGATTTGTGATTTCGATATTTAGTTGGATTTCTGTGTGTCGCCCCTTCCTCCTCCTCCTCTTTCGTTTGCCGGCTTCCCCCGTTCCACCCCGTTTTCGGACCCGCTTGTCCATCTGTCAAGTTTTGTTTCGTCTGTTGTTTTCGCATCGCTCTTCGCTCCTCGCTGATTGCTCAGTTCCCCCAACCACCGTCACCTCATCCTCCTCCTCCTGCTATGTGGTTCCTGCCCCTCCCCCGCTTTGGCACACTCCCCCTTTTCCTGGCCGCTCTCGTTCGCTCGCTGCTGGTTCGTTTTCATTTGTTTGTTGGGTGTACGCCACCGCCACATCTCGTCTCTTCTGCAGCGTGTTTCTTTTCATATTATTTAATTTATTTCGTTGGTTTTTATTGTGGCCATGGTTGTTGTTTTTGCTTCCCCTTCCCCTACCCCCTTTCTTTGCGGGTTCATCTGTGTATCTGTATCTACAATTCGTCATGTTGGTCGCTCGGTCGGTTTGTACCTTTTTTTTTCTCTATCCGGCGGTCATCATCCCTTCAACGAATTTCTGAGGCATTTCATTTCGGTGATGAATTCGTTTTCTTGTTTAATTTTAGTCATTTGCCAAGCGGCGGCACCCTCACCACCACAACTGCACTCGAACACACACAGATACGGCACACAAACACGCACGCAAACACACATATGGCAATGAGTGCCCTTTGAGAAATGCATCTGCTCTTTGATCGCTTTGAATTTACAGTTTTTACAGTTTCCTTGGATGCACTTTAATTTTGTATTTGGTTAGTACAGTGAGAGAAACTGCGAAATTATTATGAAAAGTGAATAAAAAGAAAATTAAAATACATCTTACATTTTTAGGGGGGAAAAATATACATTTTATTCCCAAAACATCTAAAAAATTTCTTCTCAATTTTTGCCAGCTAAAATCTAATTTAAAATATATTTTAAATAACTTTCTTATTAAAAATATATACAAATAGTTCATTAATAGCAATAAAATGTGTATATTTCTACATTTATAACAGTCAGTTCAATAAAAAAACATTAATATTTATTGAAATTAATATACAATTAAAGTGTAAAATCAATCTTATTCTCTAAGATACAAATTATACCAAATTATGCCCCATTTAAGTCTCATTTCTCACCCTGTATCTCTGTGTGTCTCTTATGTCAAAGTGGTCAGCGAAAAATGCTTTGCTATTTAATCACTTGAATAACGAGGGGGTTGTATGCATTCTATATTCTATATACAAACCTACACTACAGACATATAAAGCAATTAATGGATTTGCAAAGCAGATTTCCAGTTAGCCAGCAAGCGAGCGAGCAAAGGGTTTGCTGCATTTTTTGTTAACGAGAAAAACTGTGATATCATTGGCAGAGGCAGCACCACTTACTCAGGCCAGGCGCTATTAGAACGCGAACGCGATAAAAATCCCAGGCAAAATCGCATGGAAATCGGTTAATTAAATTACAAATGTTTCTACATTTCCCAAGAGACCGAGAGGGAGCGAGCTCTGGAAAAAAAAGGCCAACGCGAAGCGATAACAACGACAGCAGCACTTGGCCTGGCTCTGTCGCTGGCTGGCCAGTGAACGATAATTTACGGTTAGGTTAGGTTCATGCTGATGGTTTTTTATACCCTTGCAGAGGGTATTATAATTTTGACCAGATGTTTGCAACGCAGTGAAGGAGACATCTCCGACCCCATAAAGTATATATATTCTTGATCAGCATCACCAGCCGAGTCTATCTAGCCATATCCGTCTGTCCGTCTGTCGGATTCTACGCGAACTAGTCTCAGTTTTTGAGCTATCGAGCTGAAATTTTCAGCATAGTCTTATTTGGTTAGCACGCAGTATATATGTCTAAACGAACGATCGGACTACTATATCCTATAGCTGCCATAGGAATGATGGCGAAATTAGTGTAAAAAAAATTTTAACTTCTCTGTTTTTCAACGTATTTCTATAAATTTTGAGATATAGTTTATGGTTCTAGAATTACGGTTTTAATTTCATTAAGATCGGACCACTATATCATATAGCTGCCATGGAAGCGATCGGTCGATTTATATGAAAATGTAAAATTCTACATGTAAAATGTAAAATTGACAAAATTCGATGTTTTTTCAACATTACTAATATGGTTCGATTTTCAATGATCCAATTGCAGACTGCAAGGGTATACCAAGTTCGGTTTAGCTTTCTTTCTCGTTTTTTTTTTTGTAGCTTGGCTATCTGATTAATTGCATCGCTACACACAAGGTACAGTGGAGCATGTGGAGTGTGGATATCTAGATTCTAGATGATTTCTAATTATTTTCAGAAAGATTTATGTTTGTTTAGGCTTTTTAAATAATGTATTTAGTTATTTTAAACGTATTTTAAAGGGAAAAATATTCCCCTCTTTTATATTTTACAAAAAGTGCACCTAAAATTCCGAATTACTTCCGAATTAATTATATTTCCGTTGGGAATGGTCGAAATAAATGTATATAAGCTATAGTCAGCTGTGTGCTTGTGCATTACAGTTGAGAAAATATAGTTTTATAGTTCTTGAAGCGAAGCTCCACTGTTCCTAAGTACATAGACGGCAGACGCCGCTGACGACGAGAGTTCTTTTCGATTTAAGGCGAGTTTCGTTTGTTTTTGTAGCCTGGATTTGTTGAAGCGCAGCAGCGCCCAGACTATGCACCTCTCTGTCTTTCGGTATCCACTCTCTCCCTCTCTCTCTCTCCCTCTCTTGCTTGCACGTCCTCCTCCAACGCACTGACTGACTGACTGTCAATTGTTTTCGTTGGCCTCTTTGGCCTGGCACTGCCCCCGTCTCGCTCTGCCAACTGATTCAATTGAAAAATGTTGACTCTTTTTCTTTATTTCATTCGGTTTTTTTTTTCTGCTCGGACTTTGTCGTTCATTAGCTTTCTTGCTACAGAATTTCACAAAACCCCCTTTTCCCCCCAGCCCCCTGGATTTTTATTTTATTTTTTTTGAAAAGTGCTAAGTGACTTTCAGGCACAGCAGCTGCGCGCGCGGCGAGAAGTTGACCAAAAATGCCAACGCCATTGTTTATATAAAGAGTGACTCACACATAGCGTCGTCGCTCTCTATCCGCCCATCCATCCATCCATCTATCCATTTATCCATATCTATCCAACAAAAACTCAAAGAAAATACATAATCGTTGTTATTGTTTGCCGCCTCTTCTCTGTTTAATTTCAGGCGAAAAAGTGAGGAAAATTGAGGCAGAAATTGTAGGAAAATACCGAAATTATAATTGTGCATTTTTTTTTTCAGTTTGGGTTTTCCTTTTGAGAGAGACGACGGACCCATAAATTTCAATAATCATTTCAAATTCATTTTCATTTCCTTGCCGTGCACGTTCGCTTGTTTGTGCGTTAACCAGGCCAAAAAGCGCAAGCAAACTGAAATTAAGAGATGAAATCATTAAAATCACAAAAGAAATACACAAAAAATCATTAATTTATCTCGTCGATAAAGTGAGTGAGAGAAAAAGATGAGAGAAACAGATTAAAAGCTAAGGAAATGAAAGCAAAATCAAAAGGCGACAAAAGTGAATAGTTGAATAATAATTCAAATAAACAAAGCGGAAAGCTATAAACGGAACTGGAGAAACTAGAGCTTATATTAATGAAGAATAAGAACGTATTTACTGTGTTGGGAACTGAGTTTATGGGTCCTAGTAGATTAAGAATGTTTAAGTGTTTACTGGTTTTACAGAATTTAAAATGTTAAATTAAGACTTTATGATGGTGTTTATTATTGTATAAAGTTGTAATAAATTAATAGATTTTTTGCGGCTTCTAATAATAGAGATAATAAAGAGGCTTAGGTCTTACCTTAACCCCTATCCGATTTAAAAAGAGATAAGCAATTAGCACTAAAGTTTTAACAAGTATTTTTTATACCTAAAAATTTACCTTAAGTTAGTTTTAAACACTCCTAACATTAAAATGCTTTCTATTTAAAGCTTCCCTGTTATTATATTTAAAGTTCTCCTGTATTGCACTCATAAAATGTATCTACAAGTTGTCCATCTGTTAATTTAATACAAAGTATCAACATTTGTTGCTTCTCTCTCTCTCGTTATCCTTTCACCACACCCCCTCCCTATTTTTGGCCGGCATTGTTCTGCCTTTTGTTGGGATAATCTGATTTAAGCATTAATTAAATTGCTGTGTGTGGACGAACGCGGGTGTGTGTGTGCGCTGTGTGCGTATCTTTGTGCGAAATGAAGTGCACGGATACAGATACTAATACGAATACCAAATAGAAATGCGACTGTGCGCTGTCCATATTAGATTACGTGCAACAAGCTCTTTAATTGTATTTGCCGTCTAATGAAATCACCGCAACGCCGCCGCCGCCGCGTCGAGCAACATTTAAAAGCTTTGCCTGCTGCGTACAGTTGTGCAACGCCCGGCGATTGGCGATTTCATGGATATGTAATCGCAGGAGCTATCCAGGGAAGGGGAAGAGAAAATGCGAAATAGCAAAAACCTCATGGCAGTTATCGAGATATTTCGGTAAATGCAGCAACTCTCCTCTCACTCCCCAGCGCCAAGTGTCTGTGGGAAATAACGTCGTTTGACGAAATACATCGGAAATATTTGTGGATATTTCGAGTCAAACGTATTTTTTTCCGGGGGTGGTTTTATGTTATTCGCTGGGAAATTGTATTTCAGGGGTTAAGCCCAGGTCTTCAGGGTATTTAATTCCCTATGTGACATCTAGCATGATTTAATTACAACCCGGAATACAGCAGTTGTTATCGGGGGTTTTTCCCTTTTCGTTTATATACGGTTTAGTGGGTTTTAATTTGTGAAAAAGTGACTTTTCAAAATGAATTTTGAGTGACATATTAAAATTAATATTTTACGAAAGGAAATGAAAAGGATATAATATTTTCTGTCAATTTAACCTGAGAGTTAGCAACTGACAGCTTAACTAGACATGAACTAACCCTAAATATATCACTTTAATATTAAATCTGTTTTCTTATCATCTTAAAGATACTAAATCTCTAAAAATGTGTAGTAAACTTAATAATCACTCATTTCTAGACCCAAAATAGCAATTTAAAGGTGAATTTTGATCTTCACAGTTAGCCAGTGACCAGGAACTGGTTACCAGAGGTGTTACAGTAATGTCACAGGGTTAATGTATCACTTTAGTATTAAATCTGTTTTCTTATCATCTTAAAGATACTAAATCTCTAAAAATGTGTAGTAAACTTAATAATCACTCATTTCTAGACCCAAAATAGCAATTTAAAGGTGAATTTTGATCTTCACAGTTAGCCAGTGACCAGGAACTGGTTACCAGAGGTGTTACAGTAATGTCACAGGGTTAATGTATCACTTTAGTATTAAATCTGTTTTCTTATCATCTTAAAGATACTAAATCTCTAAAAATGTGTAGTAAACTTAATAATCACTCATTTCTAGACCCAAAATAGCAATTTAAAGGTGATTTATGATCGTTTTTGTGACCAGTAACTGGTTACCAGAGGTGTTACAGTAATGTCACAGGGTTAATGTATCACTTTAGTATTAAATCTATTTTCTTATCATCTTAAAGATACTAAATCTTATATAAAAAAAAAACCTTTTATAATCACTCATTTCTAGACCCAAAATAGCAATTTAAAGGTGATTTATGATCTTATTTGTGGCTCCACAGTTAGCCAGTGACCAGTAACTGGTTACCAGAGGTGTTACAGTAATGTCACAGGGTTAAGTTTGAAGACAAGTCCTTGCCGGAGTGAGCATGTCACTGCGGGATGTCAAATGGCTATTGTTTGCCTTGATTAAGGGGAGAAAGAGGGGGCAGAGCAACAAGAGGAGACGGATTAAGAGAAGGTGGACTAGGAAGGCAAGGTAGGGAAAGGTGGAAGCAAAAGGTGGCTGGGATAAATTGGCAACTGCACATGGTCAACTGCACATGACTGGAAATTGCATCACGTTATCATCATTTTGCGAATGCCAAGAAGAGGCAGAGGCAGAGGCAGAGGCACGAGGGAGAGAGGAAGTGGCAGAAGTAGAGTACGAGGAGGAAGAGGAAGAGGAACCAGTGAAGGAGGAAAGGATTGCAGCCACAAAATGCGCCCACCGAGAAAGAGAGACAGACAGAGAGAGTTCGCTGTGTGTTTGTCTACTTTTGCTCTGTTCCTGTTCCGTTCTGTTCTGCTCTTTCGCCTTGCTCCTGCGTCTCCTCCTTGAAATTATTGTTGTTGCAAATACATCAATGTTGTTGGTGGCTCCCTTGCGTTCCCCATTGTCCTCCTCCTCCTCATCCTTCTGGCTTTGCTGCATTTGTGTTGCAGGCTCTCACTCGCACTGTCAGCCAGCTAGCTTTCGCGCTCTCACTCTAATTTATGGGTCGTGCGCGCTCTCTCTGTCTTCCTCTTTCCACTTTGGAGCCCTTGTCCCGTGTCCCTTGTCCAAATGTGCCACCTCTAGCTTCCACACCCTCTGAACCTCTGATTTTGCCTCTACATCTCTACCTCTGTTCCAACCGCATCCCACATACCATATCCCGTTTCCCGTGTCCCATGTCCCATGCATTCCTCGCACACACGCCTGCAATCCTGCAGTTACCAAAAACAACAACAACAACAGGACACACCGTTACATAAATACACCAGCTACAGTGGGACTTGGCTATAGCGGAAACCACAAAACGGTTTATAAATATTTATTGAGATTAATGCATTAAATCAGTTTTAAAGTTATAGGGATTTATATTTCTTTCTATCTCCAAAATGTTTAAGCTTCCTTTAAGACCAGTCTCCACTGTACGGAACTAACTGGAACTGCGGTGGCTCTTTGGTTCTTCCCATTGTTGTTGTTGCTCCTAGCCTCGCTGCATAAAATTCATTTGTTTGCACCCATTGCTGCTGCTCCTGCAGTTGTTTTTGTTGTTGTTATTACTAGTTCTGGTCGCTGCTTCTGTCGCTGTCACTGCGTTCGGCATCGACATCGCCTGCGCCGGCAGAGGTAGCGACTGCGGGTGCGACTTCAGCATCGTCGTTGTAGTTGCTCCTGCTCCCCTTGCGTTGCCATTTTCAATTTTAGTTTTGCTGTTTTGCTGATTCCGCCTTCTGCTGCCTTGCCCTTTCTCCTTTTGCTTTACCTTCTTTTTCTCCTTTTCCCCTCCTCCCCTCCTCCCCTCCTCCCTGCCTCTTTCTCGCTTACTCCCCCCTTTTTGCAATTCTCATTCGGTTCGTTTTACTGCTGCCGCCACTTCACTTCGGCGCTAACCCCTGGCCCGACCGCCCACTGCCCATCGCCCATTGCCACCCACGCCAAGTTGTGTGTCCTTGCACGCTCGTTTCCTGTTCGTTTTGTGCGACAAGCCACGATTTCTCTTTGCTCTCCTCGTCCTGTGCCCTCCCTCAACCCCCCTGGTTCGTTACACGCCCCGTTTCGGTTCAGAGTTTACATTTTATGTGTGTCCCTTTTTTTTTTGCACAATTTTCTCGCCCAACAACACTTTCCATCTTCCACCCACCCACCAAAAATCAGACACACACCAAAAGACCCGCTTGGAAAATTTCCTACCCAAAAAGACTGGTCGGCGATATATCCTTCACGATAATATATTCCAACTAGAGCAACAACAACAACAGCAGCAACGAAAGCAGGAGCGTGTTCGTTTTATTTCGAGTGGGTTTTCCTTTGTATTTCAAATATTATTTACAACTTTTACACACTCCCAAGCGAGAGAGAAAGAGAATTGTGGAAAGTTTTTCTGCCAAACGAAGGCTTATTTTGCCAACAGAAACTGTGATTGCAAAAGCTCCAGGGGTGTTAGATGTACAAGTTATAAAGGATTTACCGAAGGAAGGGGATTCTTCCAAGCTCGCTGAAAATGTTTTAAATTTATAGAAATCTTAAATCTAGGATTATTAATTATAATCTCTTTTGTCATCCATTAAACACTTTTCGAGAGTTCAATGTTTTCCGTTTCAGGACTATGGGCACTCTCAGTGCTCATCGTCACTATGTGAACTGCCCTTTAAAGTGATAATTACTCATTTCTTACACCCTCACCCTACGTAATCAGTTCTTCGTGCAAAATTAAGTCATTTTGTTCTCTATCATGCTCCGATACCATAAAAGTATTATTATTAAATTATACTATTATTATTCCAATTAATCAACAAGCTCTTATTTTAACACGTTTGATTTAGACTGCAAAAGCAGATAAGAGAGTGCTCTTAACTTTAGGGTCTTAAGTATGTAATTACTGAAGATGAGTAAGGCTTTTTTTTTCCCACAATTAATGAAACAACAATTATATACTTGTGAATTAATTTCCCAGATATTATCTATGTGGTTCCCCCAATAATTTGGGCCTACACCTCGAATTGCATGATCACAAATTGAGCATTAGTTTTAAATGCAAGCGCATGCATTCTTCTGCTTTTTGTTCCTGTTCTATGCCGTGAAATTCTCTTAGATTTAAGATTTTATGCTTAGAGCCAATTCTTCTAGCCTTCTGACTTCATTTCTTGTTCAGATTCTTCTTCTGGGGACCTCTTCTTTTTTCACTAACGCGTCGCTATAGTTGTTGTTGTTGTTTTTTTCTCGTTTGGAGTTCACTTTTTTTGCCTCAACTTTTTATACCCGGTACCCATAGGGTACAAGGGCATTATGGGTTAGTGCCAACCTCTGTCCGTCCGTGTGAAACAACAGATCTCAGAGACTATAAGAGCTAGAGTTACCAAATTTGGTGACAACATTGAAATCTGTTGCACGCAGATCAAGTTTGTTTTAAAATTTGGCCACGCCCACTTGCGCCCTCAAAAATCATAAAGAACGTAAAATAAGCTATACTCGTTATTTTCGGGTTAAAGTTAATAAATACAAAAAATTAATAAAATAGAGCGGGCGCTTTCTGAAAATTTCAGTAAAATTGGATGATAAACATGGGAGATATTAGCAATAAGGTTAGAATTTTAACACACCGCGCTAAGGCACTGCTGTTGCAAGCTGTAGCCGACAGGTGGCGCATTCGAGCCTTGGCCGTGCGATATAATGGCGCCAGCTGCAGAAGAAATGACAAAAGAATATAGCAAGAAATAACATAATTCATTCTTTGGCCTCCTTATAAAATGTATCATTCATTTTTAAGTATGACATTAAATTGTTTAGGTCGGGAGCTAATTCGAGAGGCGATTTATTTTAAGAAGTATCGAAGTAGACTATTAAAATGTATGTACAATTTTAAATTGCCTTTTAGTGCCGGGTATCTCACAGTCGTACCGGGTATCTCACAGTCGACTGTAGCTTTCTTACTTGTTTTTTATTCACGTTTGACTTCTTGTTCGCGGTGTGGAAAGGAGAGAGAAGTACAGATTGTGAGTGCTTCTGCTGCTGGCCTCGTCTTTTCTTCGGTGAGTGAGTGCGCAGAAGAGTGAGAGGTTATTGGACTCAAAAAGAGCAACAACAACCATCAACTGCAGACATTATTTCCCTGCCCCTTCCATCAACGTCCAGCAGCAATTACAGCCTGCAGTCTGCGTCATCGTCTGGCGCGATCTTTAGTCTCGTTTCTTCTGCCTTGCCCCCTCTACTTTATCGCCGTTCCTCGCTCTCTTTTGCTTCCAAACACTTCTGCAACGCCCTCGGATCGAGTGCAACAAGTTCCCAGTTCCCTCCCAATGCTTTTTCATGTCTTTTTTTTATTATTAATCAATTACAGCGCCTGAGTCTGGGTTGCCATCGATGATGCTGGATTTTAGAGCTAGTTCGAGGCTGTAAAATTGGAGTTAATAATACTTTGGGGTTTTTGCTGGAATTCTATACTAATTTAAGCCATAAAAAAGGGTTGAGAGGGGCTAGTAGGGGATACTGATGAAGATTAATATGTTCCTTGTCTCTGATAGTATCTATTTGTGTTATTTAAGGTTTAATGTCTTAAACGTTCTATTAAAATCCTCTTAGAATCCCCTTTAAATTCCTTAACAGAGAATCCTTGAAGAAAGTTACTTTGTACACAAACATCTTTCACTTCATCTGAGCTGTGTAATCCCTAATCTCCTCCTATTTCCGGCGGCATTTTCTAGTCTGCCTTTAAAGCTTTTTCTGCCTCTACTTAAATGCCTTTTGCATTTTCCGGCCAGAAATTTGTGAATTTTATTTATGCAACACACCGACACGCAGACACCTGAAATATGCATAATCCTTTAATTTAATCAAATTGCTCCATAAAACGATTTACCAAAGAATTAAATTGAGGCATTTCCTCAGCTTTAAACTGGAGAATAAACCGATTTGTATACATAAATGCTAGCTGCTGCTTGGCCATAATTGCTTAGAAACCTTTAGAGTTTAAACAAAATAACACTCGAAGAAGTTTGAATTAGAAAAGTTCAATTGTATTTGTTTTTTGTTGAGCATTATTGACCCGGGCAAAAGGCAAAAAATATAAACTTTTTTTTAATGGCAAATCAAACGAAACGACGGCGCTATATACGCGCGTGTGTGTGTAAGATATAACACGAATCCAAACACACGGGAAAGAAAAATAAAAGAAAACAAGTAAGAAAGCTACAGTCGACTGTGCTCGACTGTGAGAAACCCGGCACCTAAACGTTTGCGCTTCACACTAAAAGGCATATTAAAATTGTACATACATTATAATAGTCTACTTCGATACTTCTTAAAATAAATCGCCTCTCGAATTAGCTTCCGATCTTAACAATTTTATAGGAAAACATAAAAACCCGCTCGATTGGCGTCAAAAAATGAATTATGTTATTTTTTGTCATTTCTTCTGCAGCTGGAACCATTATATCGCACGGCCAAGGCTCGAATGCGCCACCTGTCGGCTATAGCTTGCAACAGCAGTGCCTTAGGGCGGTGTGTTAAAATTCTAACCTTATTGCTAATATCTCCCATGTTTATCATCCGATTTTACTGAAATTTTCAGAAAACGTCCGCTCTATTTTATTAATTTATTGTATCTGTTAACTTTAACCCGAAATTAACGATTATAGCTTATTCTACGTTTTTTATGATTTTTGAGGGCGCAAGTGGGCGTGGCCAAATTTGAAAACAAACTTGATCTGCGTGCAACAGATTCCAATGTTGTCACCAAATTTGGTAACTCTTGCTCTTATAGTCTCTGAGATCTGTTGTTTCACACGGACGGACAGAGGTTGGCACTAACCCATAATACCCTTGTACCCTATGGGTACCGGGTATAAAAAGGCAAACTCATGAGCGATGGACAGACAGTCGGCCAATTGAGCTAGAAAGAGAAGATAATCAAGAGCAAACAGCGAAAAGGGTAGGGGAAGAAGCAGAGGTGGAGAGCCGAAGAGGTAAATAGACAGGGGGAGGTGGAGAAGGGGTCGGGCGGACGGCCGTCACCGGTGGAGTGACGCCAGCACAATATGAGAAGAATTTCACATTTGTTCGCCGCTGTCACTCACAAAATATTGATGGCCGTCAGAGAGAGCGAGAGAGGGTGGGAGGTGGGAAGCGGGGAGGAAGCGAGAGCGAGCGAGGCGAATCACACAAACACAAACACACATAGCGCAAAAAGCAAAAAATAAAAAGAATTCAAAGAAAGAAAACAACAAGAACACACCTTCTCAATCGCCTGCGTCGCAGCCAGCAGCGCTGCCGCCCCCGCGACGTTGACAGAAGCAGAGGGCAGCGGTAGCGGCAGCGGAGTGTGGCAGTGTCAAAGACAAATGCCCGAATCATATTGCTCGCTCGCTCCCGCCCCCCGCTCGCCCTCTCCCTTGCACTTGTGCGGTCTGGTCCGAAGCCAACAACGGCAAAGCCCAACTTGAAGAAGAAGAAGACGACAAAGGCACAAACTTTTACAGTGCAACGTCTGCTTAAGAGGATTTTCTTATCTTATGCCTAAATGGGTCAATTTAATTTTAAATAACAAGTCAATTTGGATTCTAAAGTAATGACCTCTGCAAATTAAACAAGATTTAATTCATCAAAAGAACGCTTTAAATTTGAGCCAGAACTTGAAAGATTTTTTTTTTTAGATTCTCTTGGCCAATCCCCACTGTACCGCTAAGGCGCTGTGGCTATTTGTTTTATTTTCAGCTTGTTATAAATTGCGAACGCTCATTCGCAGACTCCCCCCACCCCTTTGCCCATCACCCCACCTCCTTCCCCCCCTCTCCTGATAAGAGCGCACATCTGTCGCCTGCCGATGCGTGACAACAGAAAAAAAAGAAAAAGCACCGAGAGACGAAAAGACGAAAAGGCAGGCAGCTGAAAGCGGAAAGAAGAGTGCGCAATTACAGTTATTAGCGAACAGAGAGTGGGCTCCACCTTAGCGGGCTAAACGTTGGCTCATTAAAGTGATTAATACAGCTAAAATAATAATAATACAACAACTAAAACAGCAGCAAGGAAAGAAATGCTATGCAAAAAAACTGGGCAATTATCAAACCACGGTGCGTGGCAACAACAAAAATAACAAAAGCGGCGACCATTCATCTGTCTGCTTGTCAAACGCGTCTCTCTCGCTGTTTCGTTTCCACTTGTAACACGCGCTCTCTGCCACTCTCCGCTCATTAGCCGCTCGGTCTCTGGAATCCTCTCCCTTTAGCAGACTGTTGTTCTTAACAGCGTTAATTTCACCCCATCTACATGTTAATGTTAATGTTTTTGTTAATAAATTATTTTAAAATAAATGACCATGTTTGACCGTTTGCAATTTGAATCCGTTGCATCTGGATTACATATAAGTTATTCTTAACATGTTATGTTATCTTTTGTTGTTCTTATGTTATTCTCTCCCACGCTGTTGAGTCGCGCTCTTTCCCAAGTTCCCTTTTGTTTAGTTTATTCGCATTCGGCAAACTGTTTGGACGTGTTTGTGTTCGCTCGCCCATCGCAGTTGGTGTTTGTTCGAAAATCCAGAAAATGTGAAAATCACATTGGTAAATCACAAACAACGGCGTTTGTAAATATTTTTGTTAATTAATTGTATATTTTAAATCGAGCAAAAATGCATTAGCCGTGTGTAAACAAAAAGTGCCGTTAAATGAATGCTGCCCTCAGCGAAAGTAATACAGAAAAACGAAAGCCATTAATCGGGAGACAGTGTGTCGCTTTAATCGCCTTAAAGCTGTGCACAAATTTCATGAATGAATTTGTAAAAGTGCTAAAAACGCTCGTTTGGGGAGCACGAAAAAAAAGCAGTGCAAAATGCTGCGAACGGAATTTTTTCTCTTTTTTTTCGCCTTGTGTATGCATCGCTTTTCGCAGTTGCTGCCCCGCTGCAGTCTGCTAACGAGTGTGTGTGTGTCGCGGCTTTTCCTTGCCTTTCTTCGGGCTTTGTTTTCTGATATAAGTGCTAAAGCAAAGGAAATAAATTGCAAAATGCTAGTTTTCCTGTTTTATTGTTAACAAAATGCAATATTGTGCGTACATTTGTGTTCGCCGCTAAATTTTTTTTGATTGCGCGTTGAATTCGCCTCTCTGCCGCCGAGATGCAGGTGTAGTGGTGAGCTCTCTCTCAAATAGTTGCTCTCCTTTTGCTCTGGCACCGCCATTGCCGCTCTCACGCACACTAAAGAGAGTAAAAGAGAGAGAGAGAGAAAGAGCGCGGCTTCTGCTTCCGTTTTGTGGCGTGTAGTTTTTTTAGTTTTGTTTTGCTTTTCATATTTCGGCCGTTTCTGCTTTGTGCTCGAGTTTCGCCCAAGCGTTGCGGCATTGCCAACACAGAGAGTGGAGTAAAAATATAAAGAAGAAGAGTACAAACGAAGTGGGCAATGGAAAACCGATTGATGAATGGGGTTAATTAATTAATTAATTACGGTGGGACTTCTTCAATGGGTTGAAAAATTCATAATATTATTTTAATGCGTAATTAATCATGAGTTACAATCCATTAAATAGGGTCTAAAAATAAATAATTAAATTGTAGAGGTCCCAAGACCTGCAAAAACTATGATTATAACAATCTAATTTGTATAAGGCCCAGATCTCTGACATTCGAAAGACAATTTTTCATTAATGCTATTAGATGATGGAATCAGCTACCAAACAACATTAAAAATATTAGCAATGCTTCCCCATAAATTAAATTAAATTACAGCGACTTAGGATTAGGATTAAGTTAAATTAATTACATAAATATTCAAATAATAATAATACAATTTAAATTGTTAGATTAAGAATATCTTATGCACAAATTTTGATTAAGCTTAAGCTTTAAGACCGAATTTATTGAAACTCATTGTAACTAGCGCACTAATTTATAAGTTTTTTTTAAACTTGTAGCGTTAGGAGGGGAAATAAAATCAAATATTTATTTATTTTCATGTATTTTTCTCAAGTTAACCATACATTTTTTTAAATACTTTTACAGACTCTCAACGCATGTAACCCACACACAATAATAGTTGGGGTTTTTAAAAACTAAAGCGGACTTTTGAACATGAACAAAAATGCCGGCGATGGCAGCGGCAACGATGGCAAAAATTCAAACAAAAACTCGAATGCGGGCGGTGGCGCTGGAGCCGGGGGGCCCCATGATCCCACCGGGCTCCTAGATGCGGCCTCCCTCTTTGGTGAGTTTTTACCCATCACATTTCCTGTACTATTTAATATAATAATTACCATTTCAGCTTATTGGGGCCGTGATCCCACCGGGGCAGCAGCTGCAGCAGCGGCCTCCAATCCGCTGTTCAACTCACAGTTCAATGCCGCCGCCGCTGCAGGATTGGGTTTGCTGCCAAATGCTGCCGGCGCAGCTGCCAACGATCGCTACTCGATGGCCGCTGCAGCGGCTGCAGCGGCGGGAGCACATCATCATCAGAACACCATGGCGGTGGCTGCCTCACAGGCGGCCAGTTTGGCCGGTTTGCATCCAGCAAGTGAGTAAAATGTCGGCACATTCCACCAAAACCAGCGTATTTTAGTAGAGTTTTCAGAGAGAGAGAGCCAAGAAATTAGCGGATATGCTAATTTGATCGCACGCGAGTTCGATTCCCACTCGCAGAAAAATAAGTTTGTTATCTTGAAAGTAATTCCCTGTAATTTATGTTTATGCTTGGAGTTATAACAGCAAGTGTCTTGGCTTGCCCTGCCAGACATTTGAAGAAAATGCTCCTATAAAAGCGCTTTCAGTGGCTGCCCATTAGCTTTACACTGGCCAAAAATGCTTCTACCTGAGCAAGGACAGTGAAAAATGGTCAAGCACAGACTTTTTTATATTTATTTCTTAGTTTTTGAAAGTTTTTTAAAGAAAATATTAATTAAGACATATTAAAAATACATTTTCTAATTACATTTTTGGTTCAAACGTTGCAGGCTGGTGGTCCATGGCCCAACTAGCTGCCCAGGACTACTTCAGCCGCCTGCAGGCCTCTGGCCTCTCGCCCTTTCCCCATCCCGATCTGGCCGCCGCCTTTGGCCCAGCTGCCATGGGCATGGGACAAGCTGGAGCTGGGGGTTCCAGTGGCGGCGGCGGTGGAGGAGCTGGCGTTCTGGGGGCAGGTGGCGGGGGAGGCGGCGGTGGGAGTGGCAATGGCGGCTCCTCATCCGGCTCCTCGGGCAGCAAGTCCAATAAATCGCGAAAGGAGAAGCGGGCAGCCCAGCAGCAGCAGCAGCAGCAACAGAGCCTGGCCAACAGCCTGAATGCAGCGGCAGCGGCGGCGGCAGCAGCTGCGGCCAATAATCCCGCAGCGGCGCTGGCCAGCATGCATGGATTTGGAGTGGTCCCAGGCACCAGCATGTCGCAGTCGGTGAGCACGGGCAGCGGCTCGATATCCACCAACAGCGGCGGGCATGGTGGCTATAAGGTGAGTTTTCCCCCCTTAAATATTTCCTTAATTCATACCCTTTTCCCCTGCAGAGCACGGCCAGTGCCTATGGCAAACCCTCGACCATGACCAGCAGCAGCAGCAGCCTGGCCAGCAATCCTGGCTCTGCCTACGATCCGGTGACCCTGCACAAGGAACTGCTGGCCATGCAGGCCGTGGCAGCTGCAGCCTCCTCCGGCTCCGGTTCGGGCGGGGGTTCTTCCTCCAAGAAATCGGGCGGAGGAGGTGGTGGCTCCTCCTCTTCCTCTTCTCTCCATGGCCATGGCATGGGCATCATGTCCAGCGGCGGCAAGGCTTCCACCAGTGTCAGTGCCAGCAATGCCTCGCTGGGCGGCATGCATCCCAATCCCCTGATGTCACCACACTCGGGGTCTTCTTCGACTTCTGGCAAGGATCGGGACAAGAACAATCCCTCGCTGAATGCCTTGAACTCGCTGTCCCAGTTTGGAGCTCTGGGGATGACGCCGCAGCAGAGCATGCAGGCGGCCATGAATGCCTTTGCGGCCAGCACAGGAGTGGCGCCGCCATCGGCCACGATTACGTCCTCGCCGCATTCCTCGGGCTCCTCCTCGCAGCAGCAGCAAATGGGTGGAAGTGGCTCGGGTTCGGGCAAGGGTTCCAGTGCCAAGGATTACATGATGGGCACGGGCAGCGATCATCCCTCCCTGCTTGGCGTACGCCTACCGCCCGACACGGAGATTATCAAGTACACGTCCTCCATCGTGGGACCCAAGATACCGGGTACTACCTCACGTGGTCGCAAGAAAACCATTTCCGAAACAGAAACCACACAAAACCAGAAACATCAACAACACCAACAACAACAACAACAGGCAGAACAACACCTACTCCAACAACAACAGGCACAAAAAGAGCTCGACAGCACCACAAATGCCATTTCCTCTCTGCTTGCCTTTCCAGGTCTCAGTCCCGCCAAACGGGCTAGACTCGAAATGGAGTACGCAGCCATGGCGGCGGCCGCCCAGCAGCAGCATCAGCAGGCGCAGCAGGTGCAGCAGCATCACCACCAGCAGCAGCAGCAACAGCAGCAACAGCAGCAACAGCAGCAGCAGGCGGCGGCGGCAGTGGCACAGCAGCAGGCACAGCTTCAGGGCATGCTCGGAGCAGCAGGGTTCGCTGGGTTACAAGGCATGGGCGGCGGCAATCCCCTGGATCAGCTGACCGTGAGCAAGGCCAGCAGCTCCTCGACCACAACGAGTTCCAGTTCGGGTGGAACGGGAGGCAATTTGCTAAATCAGAGCTCCTCCAGTGACCGAGTGGAGGTCATCAAGCTGCCACCGACCATCACCTCGAACGGGGCGTACAATCTGTCCAGCAAGGGCAAGGAGATCCATGACCTGACCACCACCGATCATGCTTCTGCCACCTCCAGCGGCGGCGGGGTGAATCTCAGCCTGAAATCGAACAATGCCAGCGCTGCCCTGCCTCCGACCGGAGCCGTGGGCTCTGCCTCGAATCCCATCACCATAGACGACTTTGATGCCCCGCTGAATCTCTCCATGAAGCCCTCGGACAAGAGCACTAATCCCTCTGCCAGCGGTGGTGCCTCATCCTCCTCTTCTGCCAGTGCTGCTTTGGCCGACTACCAGGCGGTGGCCAGTGGCGGTCAGGGCGGGAATAGCCTGCAGAGCTTGAGTTCCATAACGGCTGCCTTGGGGGGTTCGGCGGGTGGCATGCCGGGAGGCTCTATCTCAGGCAGTGGAGGCACCTCACCAGCTCCAGCTGGAGCAGGCACGGGTTCCGGATCGGGTACGGGTTCGGGAGGAGGCTCCTCCTCTTACAAGGAAGGACGTCCCAGGAATCTGGGTCGGGGAGTGTCCAAGCCCAAGAAGAACACGGTGGCCTCGCTACTGGCCCAATCCCGGGCCGTGGGCCTCAAGCCCATGCTGGCCACGCAGCAGCTGCTCCAGCAAGGAGCTGATATAGTAGGTTTATCCTGATAAGAATCAAGGATATATATATTAATTAATAACCTTTTTTTCAGGAGAAAATCCGCCTGGCCTTGAGCGAGGCGAATGCCCACATGGAAACCTCCACGGACTCGGAGAGTGTGGCCGCCGAAAGTGGCCTCTCAGAGTCGGAATCAGAGGATGCCAACATCCTGAATGTGGCAGAGCTAAGGGTGCCCCTCGAGCTGGGCTGGAAGCGTGAGACCGTGATCCGTGGGCTGACCAAACAGGGACAAATCCGCGGCGAGGTGACCTACTATGCGCCGGGAGGCAGCACGGCGCCCTTGAAGAGCATTGGCCAGGTTTTTGCTGTGAGTTTGTAGGGCGAAAATTCTATAATTAGATCAAAGAAAACTCTTAGAACCCTTCTCCTCCCTCTTCCCGCTCTCTCCGAGATCCCAAGTAATCTCTTTTCTATCCTCCCTAGATCCTGGAGCAGCAGCAGCCATCGAATCTGAGCCGGGAGAACTTTAGCTTCTCCGCCCGAGCCATTGTGGGTTCGTTTTTGCAGCCCGCACCACCGCCATATGCCAATGATGGCGAGTACATACGCATGACGGACGAGGATGTGGCCAAGCGGCTGGAGGATCTCAAGGTCTTCACGCGCCAAACCCTGAATGTGGAGCAGCGCATCGAGATAGCCAAGCAGCAGCAGGCCATGCGGGATGCCAAGAAGCTGCAAAAGGAGGAGCTGGCCAGGAACAAGGAGAAGGCGCGCCAGGAGAAGAATGCCAAGCTGGAGCAGCAGCGCAAGGAGAAGGAGCTCAAGAACCAGCAGGCCGTTGAGGTATTTATTTATGATGGGTTAAAATCTATCAATATTATTTATTTAATATTTTAATTTTAAGGAGCGCAAGAAGCGCCAGGAGGAGCTAGATCGCCTCAAGCAGGAGGAGCTGCTCAAGAAGCAACAGGTTAGTAGCTTTTTGGGAGCTTTGACTCTTTGTGCCAGAATCTCTGCATAATTTGTTGTATTTTATTTTGCTGCAAACTTTAGGAGAAAGAGAAGCGTCGTCAGGAGGCCATTTTAGCTAAGGAACAGGTACAAAACGAATATCAGTCTTTTTTTTTAATATAGCAAAGTCCAGGTCCTGTCCGTAATTTGTAATGAAAAATCCGTAATCCGTATTTTAGGCGTTTTGGTGGGGGATCTTTGCTTAAGCCCAGAGCTCCTAAATAGCAGTTATAGTACGATTTCTTATAAACAAATAGTAAGAGTTAATTGATCTCTTTACAAGGTATCTTTCTTGCCTTTGGTTAGGGTCTTTTCTGATCATTTTGAGACGAATAAAGTAAAAAGGTGGCTTATGTTTGAGCTTGACAAGTTGTCTTAGTTTATGATACAATTAAAATTGCATCATGCATTAGTTAATGTATTTATCATGCTACAATTATATAAGGTAGTCTCATCAAGAGAGCTCCCCTTTTTTTGAGGACTATATTTTTGAGAGTGCTTTCCCTTTCTGGTATGTCTCTCTGAGAACGGAGAATGTAAGAGCTGAAAAGGCCGCTCATGTCTCTCTGAGAACGCAGAGAAGGCCTCTGCAGCATTAACGCACTTACCGCTTGCGTTGCTCTATAATTCCGAACGAGTTCCAGCTGTCAACAAGTGGTAACCTCGCTGAATACTCACTGGGTTACCTCTTTCTTCCTCTTTCCTCCTCTTTCCTCCTCTTTCCCTTTCTTTTCCCTCCTCTTCCTCTTTCGTATTTCATATTTCTTCTTTCCCATTTATTCTTTCCCATTTATTTTTTCCTCTATCCTCATTCCTCTTTCCTCTTTCCTGTTTCCTCTTTCCTCTTTCCTCTTTCCTCTTTCCACTTTCCTCTTTCTTTTTTTCTTGTGAAACAGCAAAATGCAGTGCTTTCTCTTTCTAGAATTTTTCTCTTAGAGTGGAGCAAGAGCGCTAAAAGCTAATGAGACTACCTTATATTATTGTATCATGATTCAACCGAAGATTATAAACGAACAGAAACGAAGAGAAATACGAAGATCAAAGGGTTATTTTTTCAACTGTTATTTACGAGCTCTGGGTTAAGTTGAAGAGAGGGTTTATTTTTTTAGTTATTTGTATTTAAATAATTTGTATAGGTATTTAGTACTAAAATATAATAGATGTATGCTTTATATAATTTATATACTGATACTAGAGGAGGCAGGTGATGTTTTAGGCTTTTTTATTCATTATTATTATATAATTCCTTGCTTGCCAATTGTTAACTTAACTAAAAATGTATTACGAGTATTTAGGCTTTATTTACGCTTTATTTTCTGTACTTTCTGGGGCTTTTTAGGTATCTTACAGCTTTTTTTATGCTAACCCAGCTCAGCATCATTACCTTCTCTCAGTATCAGTTGGTTATTTTCATTTTTTATTAAAACAAAAACCTTGATTTCACCCAAAACTTTACTTTAGGAAATGCAGAAACAAAAGGAACTTCTACTAGCTGCTGAAATGGTAAGGAAACTAGGATTTAAGCCCTTAAACTTGACTTAAACTCTAATAAAAATCCCTTTAAAAAGGAACGCGAGCGCCGCCGCCAGCACATGAACCTCATCCGCATGCTGGAGCTGCGTCGCAAGTTCGAGGAGCGCGAAAAGAAGAAGCATCAGCTGGTGCTGGATCGCCTGCTCCTCCGCGAACGTCGCATGGCGGAGAGGAAAAGGGATGCAGAGATCCTCCAGCTGATAAGGCGACCCAACGAGGACTCGGAACTCCCTCAAGACCTGGTCATACCCGAGCTGGAGAGGATTGCCGGCAACCGTTTGCCCGGCCAGGCCATGGCCGATCTCCTCATGGTCTTTGAGTTCCTGCACAACTTTGGCGAGACCCTGGGCTTTGACATGGAGTCCCTGCCCTCGCTGCAGAACCTGCACGATGCCCTGATCAGCGACAGCTGTGCGGATGCCGAGGAGGAGCTGCTGTCGGTGATGACGCACCTCCTGGTGTGTGCCATCGAGGATCCGGGAGTACCCAACCCAGGCAGACATACCACGCTCCTGGGTCAGTCCTTGCGCAATGCGGACATTACAAACTCGAATGTCTCGGAGATTCTGAGGATCTATCTGTATGCCACGGCCACGGGTGAGGTGCGGCAGATGCACGGCATCACTGTGGACCGGGAGAGGGAGCGACGGGTGCCCGATCATCACCAACTGGATGCTGATTCGTCCACCCACTCGCATTCGGCCAAGAACCAGGAGTACTACAAGCTACTCCACGAGAACGACACCTGGAAGCTGTCGCAGTCGCTCAAGGATCGCCCTTTTGTGGCCTTGAATCCCACGAGGAAGGCCCAGATGCTGGCCCACCTCTGCAACGATCTGCTGATGAACAAGGCCGTGCTGCGCCAGATCGATGGCAGCCTGGAGACCTGCGCCCAGATGCGCAAGGAGAAGTACATGACGGACATGAAGGTGCGCAAGTATAAGGCTCTCCACATGCGCAAGGCACGGATTGAGGCCTATGAGCGGGCACAGGCGGAAAGGGAGGCGGCCATGCAGGCGCTGGTGGCCCAGCAGAAGCTGGATGCGGAGCGGCAGAAGCAGCAGGCGGCCGAGGAGGAGGAGCAGGCGGCCAAGGCGGCAGAAGGGGAGGGAGGTGAGTGTGTAACCAAGGAAGTCTCTCCAAATGGCGAGAAACCCCCAGAGGAGGATCAGGAACAGGAGCAGGTAGAGGCCACTCCTGTCAAGGAACCCCAACCCATGGAAGTAGACACGGTGGTGGATGAGGAGTCGTCCCTGGTGAGTCCCGCCAAGAGCCTCAACCAGGTGGACACTAGCCTCACGCCCATTAAGCAGGATATAACCACCACGCCCACCTATCAGCACAATGGTTCCAGCACCCCCACAACCGGATGTGGTGATGCCCTGCTCCAAGCCAAGAAGAGCGGCGCCCGCAACTCCCTTAACGACGAGCATCATCATCATCACCATCACCACGACGTGAGCATCATCGATGACGATCTCTCTGATTTGGACTCGGAGATCACCAATGTGGAGGAGGACGAGGACAATCGTTTGAGCGCCGATGAGCTACAAAAGAAGCTGGACAAGATCGTGCGAGCCTCTCTGAACTGCAAGGAGGCGCTGGAGAAGAGCACCAATCAGCTAAGAGCAGCCTGTTTCGGTCAGGATCGCTTCTGGCGTCGCTACTGGAAGCTGCCCAAGGCGGGAGGGATCTTTATCGAAGCTTTGGAGTCTGCGCAGAATGATATATGTGGTTACCATGAGGCCCTGGAGGGCATGGATGATAAGAAGAAGGATGAAGATGTGAGTGAGAAGGAAAAGGAGGAGCTGGCAGATAAGGAGAAGGAAAGTGCGGAGAAGGAGATTACTGCAGAGGTGGCGGAGCAGCCCATGGAGGTGGATGAGCCCCTAGAAGATGGCCTGGCACCGCGGGATTCCGATGATAATCAGCCAAGGGAAGCCAATGCCCTGCCCGAGGCGAACCACGATGAGGATGAGGAGGTTAACGAGGAAGATGACGACGACGACGACGATGATGTCACCGAGATCAACAAGGTGGAGCCGGAGATCGTGGACCTAGGCGACGATGATGACGATGTGGTGGCGCCCCCTCCCCCACCCAAAGTGGAGCCTCCCCCGCCACGTCCCGAAATCAAAGTCAAATCGGAAATGGAGCTCATGGGCCCACCGCCCACGACCATGATTGCCACCAAAACCGATTTCGAGGCGGAGATCAAGATACCAGCCATGCCCGGCAACCTGATGCCGCCCAACAACAACAACAACAATAACAATAGCAATAACAACAACAACAATGGAAGCAACAACTGTGATAAGTTGGAAGCGGGCTTGATCAAGCAGGAGGATCTAAAAAAAGAGGACGACTGCATCATAGTGTCCACCTCGAGCGCGGATGACTCCCCCAAATGGTTCTCCATTGTCAGGAGAGAGGTGCCCTTGATAAGCGAACTTCCTGCGGAGGAGGGCGGCCAGGTGGCTCAAGATCTGCAACAAGGCTACGCCAATCACACGTGCTCCGCGCAGCTGCAGCTGCAGGGTCACCCCTGGGATCTGATCAACAATATGCAATACTATGCCATACCCATGGACGAGTGCAAGGTGGATGCCGGGAAGCTCGGACACGAGTGCATCTTCTCGCTGAGCGGCTTGGACGAGAAGCAGATGCTGGCCAAAATGGAGGAGTACACCCAGGCGAGGGAGTCAAAAAACGGTCTGGGCTCTCCTCATCGCCACCAGAATACTGATGAGGAGATGAGGGCCACCACCAAGCTGAAGGAGATCGTCGCGGGAGCTGAGGATGCTGAGGATGCTGGCAACAAGGACAAGTTTTTTCGCTTGCGCTCTGATGCACCGCCCGACACGGGAGGGGGAGCGGCAGCCGGAGCGGGAGCCGACCTGAAGCCCAAGATTGAGCTGCGTCTGGACGAGGCCCTGTCGCAGGCGTATTACCACAACATTGCCAACATGTCGCTGAGCAGCGTCCAAACCTACATACCCATTGACATACCCCTGCCGCTGTCCATGACCCCGGATGAGCACAGGCTGCTGGAGCAGGTTAAGCTGGCGGGATTCCCGGAAAGGGTACACGGCGTCTATGTCCCACGAAGACAGCGCTATGGCTGGTGGCAGCTGGACGATGATCAAAAGCTAAGACAGCTCTTGAAGACCCTAAACCCTTCAGGCTTGAGGGAACGCGAGCTGCAGGAGAATCTCCAGAGGTTCCTGGGCCTAGAACAACCTCTAGGTGTAACCTATCAGCTCAAGGCGGACCCCGATCACTTGGAGGAATTTCTAATGCCCGATCGGCAGGGGGATTGGAACCCCAAGGTGGCCAAGCGCGTGGAGCTTGCTCTGCTGGAGCAACTGGAGTCGCTGGAGGACAAGGTGGCCAGTGCCTCAATGCAGCTCAAGAACTGGCAGCTGCCCAATCGGGTCGAAAGCGAACTAACCTTGGATTCCAGCCAAGAGGATGTCAGCGAGGAGGACTTTGTGAGCATCATACCCATGATCAGGGAGAGGATCATCGATCTGGAGGCCAACATCGAGCGGCGCTACCTAAAGCCGCCGCTGGGCTCGCAGACGGGCGATGCTCACCTGGCGGTGATTGCCCAGAATCAGCATACCACCACCCAGACCCAGAACTCGGCCTCCGCGGCAGCTTACCTGCTTCAAATGCAGCAGCAGCAGTTGCAGCAACAGCAGCAGCAACAGTTGCAGCAGCAGCAGCAGCAGGGATCGGGTTCCGGATCTGCAGCAGGCAACAATAGCCTCAATCCCTCATCCTTCAACGAGCGAACCATGGCTCTGGCAGCGGCAGCAGCAGCTTCTTCGACAGTGAATCCAGGAGGAACAGGCGGAACCACACCCTGTGACCCCCCGGGCAGCGGGGAGGCCAACTCGGGCAATGCCTCGCCGGCGAGCAACTGCGACAGCGATCGCGACGAGAAGGTGGAGAACATACCCAAGGGCCTGGTCCAGTGGCGAGATGCCGTGTCGCGTTCGCACACCACCGCCCAGCTGGCGATGGCCCTTTACGTCCTGGAATCGTGCGTGGCCTGGGACAAGAGCATCATGAAAGCGGTAAGATCGCAGTTGGGATTGGAGGAGGAACTCCCCCACCTCTTCTCTTGATTTCTTGTTATTTTGCGCTCCCCCTGAGACCCCTTTTACCCGTACCTTTTTGCTTGGCACCCCACCTCCACCCACATTATTTTAGTACTCCCTCTGTGGTCCATTCATCTTCCTGTTCCTGTTGTTTTTTGGCTGCACTTACTCATTAACCCACACCATCTACATACTCTCACACATTTTACACACTTTGTCATAGTTTAAATGCAGGATTAAGCACAACTAACACGAAAGAGTTGGAAAAATAATGAGGGTTTAAGGGCTTATCTCATGCTTTCATCTTGATTTTTTAGAGAGATTTTTTTACATTTTATTTAAACTTAATTTTCTTGATATTTTGAAGTTAGAAACTGCTTAAATATATCCTTTAAAAAAGTATTATGTTGGTAAAGGTTATTTTTTGCTTTTATAAACCTGAATTGGATGATAATTCATTAAATTAGGTTGATATAACGTATATTATACAGTTATGACATTGCATTAAAAGCATCATTTAATCTCATTGAGAAGTGTATGGAGTTTTAGTTTTACAACACATATAAAATATTAATTAGTGCACAAATATAAAAATAATAAATTACAGATAAATTAAGGTAATTGAGCGATTTTTATAGTTTTTTTTAATACTTTTTCTTCTTATACTTTTTTTATACTTTCTTTTATACCTTTTGAATACCTTTTTTTTATACTCAATCTAAAACTTTTTACATTTTTTTTTTGTATTTGAATTGTAGAAGCTTTCTTCATACCTTATCTAGTTTTCCCAAGTAGTTTAGTAATTTATACAAATCTAAAAAACACTCAAAACCTATATATTTTACCAGAAAATATTAACCTTTTGCATTTTGAAATTCCCTCTTAAATAATGCCTGAAATTAATTCAAAAATTTAATTTTTTCTTTATTTTCTTGGTCTTTTTCCGGTTGTTTTTATGTTTTATTTCCTTAAAAAAAAAACAAAAAACTCTGTCTTCTTGCTCTGAATGCGCTCGACTTGTTTGTTGTTGTTCTTTTGTGGTGTTTCATGGTGTTTTGACAAAAAAAAAAACTAAAAATAAAATGCTTTCATACTTAACACACATACACACTTACACACATATAACATCACATACACACACTTGAAAAAACATGAATGCTTATGTTTGCCCGTTACCGTTACCCGTTACCCGTTACCCGTTACCGTTACAAAACCGAAAAAAAAAACAAAAACCGAATCCACCACGACTGTTTTTCCCCTCCACCCAACACACCTTCTCCCCTTACCCAAAACCGTTTCGAACTCGAACACGAATTCTGGCATCCATCCGAAAAGTATGCAACAAGAAACAAGTCCAGCAAGAAGGAGAAGAAGAGCAGCGCCCAAAAGCAGGCAACGAACAAGAGAAAGCAGTCCAAAAAGAAGCAGCAAAGGGAAAAGGAAACGAAAAACGAACCAGAGATGAAAAGCAATGGAAAAGCAAAGAAGGAGAAGCCACCTTTGAGCATCAAAATCAACCTCAAGGCCTTGGAGCAGCTGAAACCCCACCAAAACCCCTCCCATACCCTAAACCCTACATCAACCTCATCCCCGGACTCCTCCGACTCGGACACGGACTTTGCCACACCACAGACGCCGACCAAGAAGAGACGCTCCTCCTCCTCCTCTTCCGCGGATCCAAAATTTAGAAAATATTCGAAATATTCCTTACAGAACTGCCAGTTTTGCACATCCGGCGAGAACGAGGATAAGCTGCTGCTGTGCGATGGCTGTGACAAGGGCTATCACACGTACTGCTTCAAGCCCAAGATGGACAACATTCCCGATGGCGATTGGTAAGTAGCCTGAAGCTATATATATCCTCCAACTCCTCCTCCTACTGCTCAGTCATCCCTCACACATTAATCCGCGTTGTCTTGTTGAGCGTTTTTTGATCGTGATCGTTGATCGTTAACCGTTGAGAAAACTGTGTGTGGCACTCTCTCTCTCTCTGTCTGTTACTCTCTCTCTGGAAGCCTTGCCCTCCTGGTTACTCTCTTTTCTCGTGGTTAATCTCTGTTATCCTTTCCCCCTTCCAGGTACTGCTACGAGTGCGTCAACAAGGCCACCAATGAGCGCAAGTGCATCGTCTGCGGCGGCCATCGGCCCTCGCCCGTCGGCAAGATGATCTACTGTGACTTGTGTCCGCGCGCCTATCACGCCGACTGCTATATACCTCCCTTGCTGAAGGTTCCACGCGGCAAGTGGTATTGCCATGGCTGCATCTCCCGGGCTCCGCCGCCCAAGAAAAGGAGTACGGGCGGTGGGGGCAGCAGTAGCAGCAGCAGCAAGTCGAGAAGGGATCGGGACAGGGACAACCGCGAAAGGGAAGGCGGTTCAGCGACAGCCAAGAGGAGCAGCAAGCAGGGAGGAGGAGTCTTGGAGCAGCAGTTGCCGCCTCTGGCAGGGGATCACCATCACTCCCAGCAGCATCATCATCACCAGTCGCTGAACTCCTCGCATGAGGAGTCCCTGAACTCGCTGTCGACGGCACCGCTGAGGTGAGTGTGTGGGGGGTGGCCTGCGGGCGGCTGAGGGGGCGGCGGTGGACGACACGGTCCCGGGTCCAGTTTATAATGCAGCCTCTGCCTCTGCCTCTGCAGTCCGGCGCATTCGGTGGCCTCGGCAACGACCCTCGATGACCAGCAGCAGCAGCCGCAGCAACAGCACATCAACCTCAACCCGATGAACAATGGCACGGAGGAGGTGATGCCCACCAGCTATCCTGTAGCTTATCCAGCCTTCGCGGCGGCGGGCTTGGTTAATCCCTCGCCAGTGCCAGTGTTTGCCATGTCACCGCGTGCCGTGACGCCAACGCGCACCAGAACACCAACGCCGACCCCGGTGCCCACGCCCACGCCGCCACCGCCACCCGGGCCCCTGCAGCCGCCGATGCCTCTGATAATGCAGGCCTCGCCCACCGCCGTTGCCCCCTGCCAGTCGCCGCCCCAACATCACCATCAGCTGATGACCCTGCCATCGCCGCCAGCTTTGGGAGGAGGACCAACACAAATGTCACCGCCGCCCATCAACATACATGCCATGCAGGAGGCCAAGGAGAAGCTGAAGCAGGAGAAGAAGGAGAAGCATGCCACCAAGAAGCTGATGAAGGAGCTGGCCGTGTGCAAGACATTGCTAGGGGAAATGGAGGTGGGAAATGAGCTTGAAAATCTATTAAGATTCTAAATTAATGTTTAAATTGATGAAAATTACAGCTCCATGAGGATTCTTGGCCTTTTCTGTTGCCTGTCAACACCAAACAGTTTCCCACATATCGCAAAATAATCAAATCCCCCATGGACTTGTCCACCATCAAGAAGAGACTAATGGATTTGAGGTTGGTTTCCAGGATTATTTCAAGAAAACTAAACATAATTTTAATTGTAAACTCCCAGGCTTTTATTTTAAAATAATTTTTTTTTATAAATTTTCCTTTTCTCGATCCGAAACGTGTCGATTGCTATTTTTGCCAAACCAAAGTGACCAAATATTATTTTCTTAAAAATCTAGCATAATTCTATGCGTTAGGATTATGGATAACATTTTTTTATATTTTTTTTTTTATATTTTTATATATTTATATTTAACCTTTTCTTTTTCTCCATCCGAAACGTGTCGATCGTTCTTATTCGTCAAACCAAAGTTACCGTATATTCTTTTCTTACCAATCTAGCTTAATTCTATGCGTTAGGACTATTAGCGATAACATTTTTATATATATTTTTTTTATATATTTTTGAAATATTTTTTTTATTATTTTTTTTATATATTTTTTTTATATATTTTTTTTAACTTTTCCTTTTTCTCCATCCGAAACGTGTCGATCGTTCTTATTCGCCAAACCAAAGTGACCGTATATTCTTTTCTTACCAATCTAGCTTAATTCTATGCGTTAGGACTATTAGCGATAACATTATATATAATTATAATTCTTAATTTGCAGCTATAAAACCCGCGAGGACTTTTGTGTGGATGTCCGTCAGATCTTTGACAATTGCGAAATGTTCAACGAGGACGATTCCCCTGTGGGCAAGGCGGGTCATGGCATGCGCAAGTTCTTTGAGTTGCGTTGGAATGAGCTGACTGAGAAGCACTCCTGATCCTGTGGCAATAGCCTGGCTGGAACAGCTCCCCAGCCCCTAGAGATGGTGACCCTGATAGCTACGAAGGAGGATGATGAGGAGGATGATGATCATGATGAGGGAGAAGTCGAGGAGGCGACAACCACAGCAACGTCAGCATTAACAGAAGCAGCACAATTTTGGTCAAGAGATTAGAGATTAGGCTTAAGGAGCAGCAGCAGAGATTGTACATAATTAGGGGGTCTAGAGTTAGAGCCTAGTAAGCACACAATTAATATATAAAATATAATATATATATTTATATATAATAGCTATAGTTAAAGTAGATATATATAGAGACACGCGAGAGTATTCAGCTTCGAAATCACCACAGCCAAGGCGAACAAGCGAGTTTAGTTTTTTACCTAAAAAGCATAAACAATAACTATTAAATTATATATTAAACCCCAAACCTAGCAGAGAGCATAAGAAGCCATTTACAAACAGTAGGAGGACGCTGACACGTACAAAGGTCTGTCTCCCCAATTTCCAGAACCCACAAAGCGATCCACAGTATTTCTTGGGGCACAAAGCATGCTTTGTTTGCTTAAAACTTAATTTTTAAACAAGGATCAACGAAGAATGCTGCTCATTTAAGTTTTTAACATGTATTTTGTACTTATAAAACATTTGTAACTAAAAAAGCGTATATATATATTAATATAAAAGACTATTATACTCGAAAAAGGAAGGAAGGACAAGCAAGATTTGTAAATGAAAAATTATTAAATTAAATTAAATGTATTAAATTATTTAAACCGTGTAAATTGTCCGGTACTGTGTGTAGTTTTGGCATAACTCTTTCAATCGTAAACCAATCAATCGTAAACGTTTTTGGCAAATCGCAAAAATATAAAATATAAAACCAAAATCAAATTGAAATCGAAATTTAAATTAAAATAATCGGAAGCAGAGAGAGGGAGGGCGGACATATCCATAGCGGGATCTAAAGCGCAGTATTAGAAGGGGCAACTTTTTTAGCTGTATATATAGAAGGAGATATAGTCGCAATACCGATGACAAATGTTACATATATATACACAAACATTTACTATATATACATACACACCGAAAGAAAAAATGGAACTAACAATTAGTAGCAAAAGCAATGATATTTACATTACATTTTTTGAATAAATCAATCGAAAACGAAAACTCATTTGCAGTGCAGCACAATAATAAGTGAAAAGGGGAAATTACTGAGAGAGAAGATAATAATTTAAAGAGAAAAACCAGCAGAGAACAGAACTACCTACCAATAACGCAGATACCAGAATACAAGAATTAGTTGGGAATTATAGTTTGTAAAGAGTGTTGAGAGAAAGAGCATCAGATATACATACACATATATATTATTTGGAAAGGTACTTTTAACAGCCGAAGGATAGGAAATGAGAGAGCGGGAATAGAAGAGGAATAAAGCAGTAAGATGGATAAGGCCAGGGAATTTTTCTCTTTTTAAATTTAGTAAAAAACAGTGGTCAAAAGCCAACATTGCATTTGTATGAGTGAAAATGTAACACTCTGTGGCTAGATATGAGAAAAAATCAGCTAAAATATATTGTAATAGGCAAAAAAATAACTATAACCTAAAAACTAGCTATTTAACGCTAAAAAAGGCTAAATCTAGCCACACAATTAGTCAGCACTAATTCTTCTGAGAGTAAGAGGGAAGAGAGAGAGAAATTCTATGGCTTTACTCATCTTCTTGTTTTATTTTTCTTTATTTAAATGAGTTGTTGCTTGTGTAAATAGGAACCCCATCCCCCCACATATGCATGATGTACATTGTATATAAGAAAAGGAAAATTATATAGCCTAAGATCGAAGTGATCCAAGTCCCTGCCGCCACGAGCATGTTATTGGCATTCATACAGTTGTGTCACAATAATTACAAAAGGAAAAAAAAGGGAAAAAGCTAAGTAAAGCCAGGGGAAAGGACATCATTCGATAAACCCCGCCATAAACAATAAACTGCATTACCGCATATAAAGGAAACTTGATTTTGTATTTATTATGTGTGTGTTCGTGGTGATACAGATATATATATAGATATATATAAACACATATAAGTATATATTTTAAAATATATAAACAAAAACTATGCATAATATGTGAACGTAACACAAACTTACTCATTAACAAAAAACACAACAAACAAAGGAATATTTAAATGAAGGATGAGATATACTCGATAACCAAGCATCCGTAATTATGATTGTGAGGGGAATAGCCACATTTGCTAAAAGAAAAACCTAAAAAACTAAAAAAATCATTCAAAAACCGAAGAAATTACACACAGAAATTCATACATTTTGGTGGGGCAACATTTTCGACATTTGTGCACATGGAAAATATATAAGTAAATCATATAAAACTTAAACACTTTATGGAGTTTTTATTTACAAGGGAAAGGAGGTAATTACAGGGACAGCTGACTGAGCTCAAGCCCCATCTTTAAGTGCAAACCACAAATTAAATTAAAAAAAGAAAAATGAAACGGGCAGCTTCCCTATAAAAGCGCATCAAAAACTCACCGCAACTGTCGAATCGGAGCAGATTCCATAAACTTGAGAGTGGAGCTTCCCCTTTTACGATCTCTTCTTAATTTTTATTATATCCCCCAACCATTTGCAGCTCTTAAAATCTTAAAATCAATCAAGTATCATCGGAAGAGACCCTTGTAAATCATGTCTTTTGTGTTAAATTTGAATTGCTGACAGATTGGTCAAGCATTTAAAGCCTCAGAAGATCCCTGTTCCTTTTTTTACGTAGGTGTGAAGCTCCTTTTTTAACCAGAAATCTTTCGGAAGCTTAAAATACCGAATTTTCGGATTTTTGCTGTGTGGGAACTGCGGTAACCCGAGGTGTTAATATTTTTAGGAGTTCTTATAATCCCTAGTAATCAGCGCTCAAAAAGCCGACAGCTCTTTGGTTTTGACAAAGTATCTCTGGCTTCTTCCTTCTTATATTTTCGTCGGTTTCTGTGCTCAGTTCGTGGAGTATTGACAGTTGGAAACTCGAAACGCTTTAAAAATCGCTGATTTATGTAATTATTCGCGGCGACAAGAATTTCGTGCGCAGACCCAGCAGCGAACAAAATAAGAAAAGAGTTCCCGAAGAGCCCCTGAAGAGTCTCTGATGGGGAGAAGGGGAGAAGGGCCATTGCATCAGCGGAGGACCACGACTGGAGATTGTGTCCGCCGCAGCTCCAACTCCAGCTCCAGCTTCAGCTTCAGCCACATTATCAAAACATCATGGAAGATGACCAAATTAACTGGGCTCCAAGCCAACGACGACATACTGTGAATGGACACTGCAAGGAAAAGGTAGGAAATAACTTAGGGTTTATTTATTCTTAAACTTATTTAATTATAAAGAAAATTAAGAAACAATATAAAAAGAAAGTAATTATTTAGTAAAGCAAAGGAAAATAATATCTTTAGTCCTGAAAAATACGTTTTTAGTTTGGTATATAATTTCATTTATTTTTATTTTATTATTATTTGTCTATAGACACCCTTTACTCTTCAACCTTTTTGAGCCTTTGTTAGTGTAAAATTATTTATAGTATTTAAATCATGAGAACTACATAGTTCCTCGTCGTTTTTCTGCTGCCTTGGGTCTTAAAATATTCCAGACTCTACAAAATGTATGTTCACCTTTAAAACCAACACGATTACCTTGGAAAACGAGAATAAGATATTTTTGGGTGACTTTTCAGTCAAATATTGTATAAATATTAATTATATTTAATATAAGCTTTTATTGCAAGTCTTAAAAAAAATTAAAATACTAGTAAAATAATGATAAATAATAATAATAAAATAAAAAGACTACAAAAAGTCGCTTGTAGATTTATTTAGATGAAATCAAAAGGCTTAGACATCGAGTCAGGCACTCTTGATCACTTATACATATATAGCATATAATGGTTGCAATATTGGCAAAACCAAAAATATAAAATACAAAATAAAATATATAATATAAATTAAATACACATAAAATGAAATTATAATTTTAAAAATGTAAATCAAGGCCTTTGACTTATAGAGATATCTTAACTGAGATAGAAATAGGTGTTTCTAGCTGACTTTCTAAAAAAAAAATTCTTTTGGAATATAAGAAGTAATGTTTTCTGCGCTCTAAAAATTCTAACTTTTATTCTGAATTCAAAACTGTATATTTTTAATAACACAATACATTTTTAGGGCATATTCATTTCATGATTATTTTCTCCTGTGCAGAGACGAGGTCTTTGCATCCACCGCAATGGCGACTACTTAGCGGGGCTACCTGGTCCAGAGCCCTTTTCCCTACCCCCCCGTTCCCCGCCTCTGTCTGGTGCATGCCGCTGCGGGGCAATAAAATTGACTCCATCGAAATTAAGAACGAACCAAACAAAATTGTATTGAAAGTCTGGAACTGCAGTCGCCGCATCTCCGCGGAGGTGAAGCCAACTAATTTAGTGCCCAGCACCGAAACGAGTTTGCTGCCGTCGTTGCATTCGATCCCCAGTCCCCATTCCCAACCTATATCCCATATATACATATGCATAAATACATATGGAAGCAGTCTCTGGCCGATGCCCAAAATGGAGATTTTTCGAGAGCTTGGGTCCCATTTTTCGGCCAGATTTGCAGAGGGGGCTGCCTCTTGATTGGGACATTAATTAAGACACAAATTGCTATAGCAAAATGTGAACTTTAAGGCAGACACAATATCGGTGGGTCGTGCATACCGAAATAAGTACCCAAGAGGGGGGCAGAGATACCACCACCCCTTGCATATTTATGCAGCGCTCCAAATTAATGACAGCTCAATGGGGGCAAAGGCAGAGATAGTGAGCTTTTAAAACGGTTGTCCACTAATTAACCAATGAAAGTTGAGAACTTAAGGAGGGACCAATTTAATTTTAATCATGAATAAGGCATGAGTGGGTTAATTTAGGGGGAAAATGTACGTGGGATATGTTTCTTATTTTATATAAATATATATTTAATTTAAGCTGGAAATTTGAATTACCTTTCCATTTTCTATAAGAGATGATTATCGAAAGCCTGCCTACTTTAATATCAATAGTTGAACTAACTATAACTATATTAATTTAAACATTTAATGGTCATAATCTTTATATATTTTCAGTATTTATTAATGACATATTATTTTTTTATTTTTTTACTTTGATTTTTTTTTTTCTGAGGGGTGTATTTGGAATGTCCTTCCTCTATATTAATTTGTATTGGGTATATTTATATTTTATTTATATTGTTTATGTATTTTTGAATATTTTTTGAATGCATTTTTTCCCATATTTTTTTTATTTTTTTATTTTTTTATTTATTTATTTATTTATTTATTTAAAGTTCTTCCTAACGCTACAAGTATAAAACTTATAATTTAATGCGCTAGTCACACAGGACAATATAATTTGAAATCATTGTTCTTAGTTTCTTATCGTAAATACGCATAATTATTCGTTTATGCTTAAAAAATCTTTGAAAATCCGATGAATATTTAAATGAAGATTTATTGTCTGTATTTCTTTTATTAAAATGAAAAATGTTCCTATATTTAATGAATTTTGGTAAGTTTGTATATAAAATTTTTTAAAATTTCCATATATATTAATACGCAATTCTGGCATCTATATTTTTCTACAGTTAAATTAAGAATCCTCTTAAATTAAGAATCTTCTTAATTTATACGATTTTTGATAAGTTTGTAGCTTAAAAAGTCTTTGAAAACTTATATATATTTAAGTGCAGATTTATTTTCTATATTTTTCAACATTTAATTAAAAAATTCGTTTAGTTTTTACGATTTTTGGGAAGTTTTAGTTTTAAAAGTCCTTCAATAATGAATCTATTTCCTGTCCAACATATAATTTAGGAATCCTCTAAGGTTTTACTTAAAAAATTCTTTTGTGTAATAAAATTCAAAGAAATATAAGTTTTTACATGAAAATTCTTAGATAAACTAGTTCAGGTTTATTGACTTTATTTTTCTTAATTTAAAGTTATGATTTTTATGATGCTATTATGATTTTTGGTAAGGTGGATATTGTATTTAAAAGTTATTTATTGAAAAATATTCCTTAAGGCCTTAAAAAAATCCTAAATGTCCTCACAAATGTCGGAGTAGACACAGGGGCACATATATTAAATATATTTAAACATATAGAAAGAGGAGGGGTTACCTGACCATGGTGACCATGGAGGATCGATGGCTACTGACACAGCCGCTGCTGCTGTTGCTGCTGCCGCTGATGATGATGCCATCTGTGTGTGCTTGGGCAGCCTGACATGGCAGTTGCTTGTCCCTCGTCCGCCGGCTGCCTCTGCCTCCTTCAGGCTCCCCCAAACCACCAGCTCCTCCAACTCCCAGGCTCCTCTCTCTATTATCGCTACGTCTCGATCGTCTTCGTATTTTTCTTGGACTTAAACCTCAAGCCTGGCCTCGGACTGGGTCTGGGCCTTGGTCTCCGAAGTGGACAACATCATATTGGTGACACATGAACACGATTGCGAGCTTCCAGGCTTCCAGAGGAGTCTCGTCAGTCTATAAAGTTGGCAAGCAGTTGTTGCTGTTGCTCGGCTGTTGTGTCTGTCTTGGTACAACGTGCAACATTTGCATTTTTTTAATTTGCTACAACTGCAGCGTGCTGCGAGTGCAACTCCATCCCGATTCCGATCCCGATCCCAGCTCCATCTGGCCTGCCCATCTCTCTGTGGCCATCTCCATGTTGGCGTGCGCGGTTCGCCAGTTGAGTAAGGTCCGTGCCATTTACGGACCTCCTTTATCGGGAAATGAAAACATCAGGGCTTAAGACTGGAGACTCCAGACTCGAGACTCGAGACCCGAGACCCGGAGGCGTTTCTCTGCGGCCCAAAAAGGAGCCACCGCCACCAGATGGCCCTTGGGTCAGGTCGCCTTGAAGTTTGCACGGGGAAAAAATTAAGGGAATTAAAATGAGAGATCAGGGAGTTAAAAATCAGCTGAATTCCATTTTAAAAGGTAAGAAATATAACTTTGAGGATATATAATAGAGGGAAAAACTTAAAAAAATGTTATAATATTGCTTAAATGACTATAGAATAGCTATTTAACTTTAAAAGGTGGCTTTATTTAGACTTAAAAATAGACATTGACCCCACTGGTTCCTTGTGTTTCACTGAATCTTTATAGAATGTTACTTGAATTTTTTAAAGATTTTTTGAGATATTCAAAATGATTAATATTTTTTAAGAAGGCTTTTAGGATTCCTTTTTTAAATAGTTAATATAGCCTTAAGCCAATACTCTGTACCATAAATTAATTTCTATAGGTTTTTCGGTCAATTATAAATATCATATATAGATATTTAAAGGTATATTAATAATGCCATTATAAATATTGTATGCGTTTTTAGGTATACATTCTTATACAAAAAATATATTTTCTCGCACTCGAAATATTCTTGAGACCTCTACTTTTGATTTTTATATTTTAAAATATTTTCGAAACTATTTTAACTCTTTTTCTCAATAAAAACTCCTGTATTGATTGTTTGAGAAATATTTTATATAAAATATAAAAATAAATATAAAAGTTTATAAATACAAATAGTTATAGATTCTTTAAGTGTAAAAATTATATTAAAGTCACTATAATATTAGTGAGTTTCTTTCTGTGTCCCAAACTTAGCCCCTTTTCCACAAAGGGAAACGCTGGCTTTAATGGCCCGGCTAATCATGATTTCCGTTCGCACTATTTAAGCCGCTCGCCACAAATCATGATGCGCTCGGTGTCAGATCTTCAGAGATCTCCACCGATCTCCTCCTCCGATCTTTAATACCCCTTCCTCCAAGTCCAAGTCCCATCTTGAGGAATCTCCCGGCCAACAGCTCGGGCGTTGGCGGCTCAGCGCGTTTCATGTGTAATTATTGTCTTTGTAATTCTAGAGAAATTGCAGCCGTCCTCGTTGGCCACGTTGATTTATGCGTAGGGGAAAAGGAAATGGCAAGCTGCGGAAAAAATAGTTTTTAATTAAAAATATTTTATGCTCGATTTCTGACGAAGCTGCATTAGTCTCTCCAGCTCCAGCTCTTTTCTCTCTCCACACACATCGTTGTCGGCCATATTGTCGGCCATTAAAACAATTCTACACATTTTCCACAGAGGTCCGAGTGCGAGCGTCTTGGCCAAGACTAAGACCGAGACCAAGACCAAGTTCAATCCAAGCTGGCCGACACCCATTAGTGCTCAACATGGAAGCTTCGGCGCTCATTCGATTTTAATTGCCACCTTTTGGGCCGCAGCCGGAGACGGAGTCGGAGCTGGTGCTGGGGCCCTTATTTCGTGGGATTTTTGTCGGTTTCAGTTTTGGTTTCCCCTCGACTCCTCTGGGCTCCTCGCTACTCCTCGCTTTTGGTCATTAGCACTGGGCCTGCGTGTAAAATGGCAGCTCATTGCGGTTGTCCACTAAAAACCACTCCATTCCACTTGGAAAAATATTAAATAAATATGAAATATTTCTAAGACAATCAATACTGGAGTTTTTATTGAGAAAAAGAGTTAAAAGAGTTCCGAAAATATTTTTAAATATAAAAATCAAATGTATAAGTCTCAAGAATATTTCGAATTGGAGGAAATATATTTTTTTTATAAGAATGTATAATAAGGGCATTGTTAATATACTTTTTAAATATGTATATATTTATAATAGACCGTAAAACCCTTAGAAATTAATTTATGGTACAGCTATATTTACTTAAGGCTATATTAGCTATTTAAATAATCCTAATTATTTTAAAATCCTAAGAGCCTTCTTGAAAAATATTAATCATATTAAAAATCTCAGAAAATCCTGAACATATTTTAGGAACTTTTCATAGAGATTCAGATATAGAAAGCTCCATAAATTAAGCTGTTTTTTAAATCAAGAAAAATAAAACTTAACCGAATACTTGCCAGAAATTTATATATTCAATAATTACATTTAAATATGGAGATATATCTATATTTAAGGAATATAAAGTAACTTTCTATGATTAAAAGAACTTAGAAATATTGTTTTTATTGTTCCCTTGAATCCTAGAAACTAATTATTATTTTTTATTAGAAATATTGTTCTTATTGTTCCTTTGAATCATAGAAACTAATTATTATTTTTTATTTAAAGAAACAAAAATTTATTTTAAATTTTGAGATATATTAAAGGTGCTTAAATTCGTTTACTATTTTTAAAAGAATTTAAACATATTGGTATAAATTTGCCAACGAATTTTGAATAAAGGTTATTAATTTGTATTTATTTGAAAAATATATTATTATTATTAAATAATTTTGTATTAAAGAGAACATAAATTAAACAAGTGGATTTTATATTTCCTAAGGAGTTAAGAACTGTTTATTTTTTATTAAAAAAGCAATCATATTTATTAAAAGATGTTCTACCCATAATTAAGTTCTAAAATCAATATATAGTATTATTTTTCTCCGTGCAACCTACAAAGTTGTCGACATATTGAGGTTGATTCTTTCGGTTCAGTTCAGTTAGGTTCTGCTGAGTAGCGTTGAGTAGGCTTCGTTTTGGTTCGGTTTTTGGTTTTTGTTTTGGTTGTAACTAATCCGTGAGTGGAGGCATCGGGATCTCGTGCTGGCCACCGCCTCACATGTGCAAAGTCATCAGCTCTCTCGGCTCTGGGCCCTGATAATGATGATATATGGCACATTATATATGTACCGAACGGGGAGGGGCAACAGTTAATGGAAATTATTTAAACTGCTTACCAGGAATCCCGCTCAACAAATATTTCTTATGACTGCCAACTTATTGGTGGCCTCTGCAGGCCAGTTCTTCGATTATTATATGTGATTTTTTATTATTTGCAGGTGTTCCAGTTTTGGACGACAGGAAATGCGGTAATTGCTGCAAATTTCGTAGTTTCTTTCGTTATTTTTTTTTTCGTAATTAGGATTGTTTGTGGTAATGATTTTGGTCGTCATTCTTTTCGTGGCATGCAACCCAAGAGGAATCAATGATTGTAATTGATACAATTTGGCAGCAGGTCTTGTGAGTTATTCTTTGAAAAATGTATGAAATAATTATAGGGAATTCTTTGAAGCTCCTTAAAGGTATTTTTCTGTAAATAATAAGGAGGATTTAATGGGCCCTGGTTGAGGGTTTTCAGTAAATAGTAAGAAAATTTAAGGGGCGCAGCTTGAGCATTTTCTGTAAGTAATAAGGAGCTTTAATAGGTCCTCCTTGAGGTAGAATATAGAATTGAACCTTTTAATTAAAATATATTAGGTTCCAAGCAATAAATATTGTATTTCTTACTGTATTTTTCCTAAGAATAATAATAAAACCAATTTAATATTTATAAATAATAAATTACTTTCCATTGAAACTCATTAAAAAAGAAATAGAGAAGATAACATGTTATTCAAAGGTTAATAAAATGTAATATGACTTATTTTCTATTTTATTTTATTTATTTAAATTTTATTCTTAAGAAAAATATATTACAAGTTAACGTAGGGTATTTTTCCTATTAAAAATTATTTATAAACCCTCAAGAATTTATTAATGATAAATTTCTCTCAAATACGACCCCTTAGTTTACTCAAAAATAAATTCAATGAGCAACTTTCCCTCGTAATGAAGTACATAATTCTACCCACACTTTTTGCCCCAGATTATTGGTTATTTATGAACTCTCCGAGTGAATGGAGGTTTCCACCCTCATTTCTTGATTTTCCGAACCCCTGAAAAATGCCAATTTCCGCCTGAGAGCTAGCCTCGCCACTGCACATGCAGAAATGCCATTGTTCCGCCAACTAACTAGTAACTAACTAAGCTAACTAACTAGCTAACAGCTAACCACAATTAAATGCGATAAATAATTATTTAGCTGGCAGCCAGCGGGCATCAAAAGTGTTGAGAGCACGCAATAATTAAGCTGAAAATGCCACTAACAGATACAAGCCAGAGTCGAGGCTCGAATGCAATTAATTAACGCTTAAAGGCTGTGAGATTGCAAAATCACTAAAGGCTAACACTAAACAGTAAACAATTCCCACTCGGTCTCGCACTCGCACTCAATTGTTAATTGTAATTGGCTTTAATGATCTGCGAGAGTTGTGGCTGAAACTCTGGCTGAATCCGAATTGTTTCGATTTGATTTGCTGCAATTTGAGTGACGCTAACGCATTTTCGCGATTCGCACAATTGTGTTAATTAGCCGCCAGCGAAACCCCTCTAAAAACTCTTTAGAAACCCGCTCTAGATATCAGCTCCCCTGCTGAGAGAGATATATGGCCGCTAATAGGGTACAACTTTATTGGTCAGCCTCAGAGCTACGGTTTTTGGTTTCAACTCCCGATTCGAGTCAGACTCTGTCTTCAATTTAGTTTTAATGATGATGGCAACTCCAATTGCGTCGTGTGGGTTTAATTAACTTAATGAGCCGCAAAGAGCCGCCATGCTCACTCACACTTGACCAACCGCTGGAGTTATGGCATCTCTATATATTAACTATGATTGCACGGAGAGAAATTAGCTAGGAATGGAGGAGTTTTGAACAAAAATAAATATCTATGATAGCGGAGGGAAATTAGCTAGGAATATAAGAGTTTTTACTGATAAATATCTATGATTAAACGGAGAAAAAGTATCTAGAAATAGAGGAGTTTTGTGTAAAAATACAAAAAGAACTTGTCAAAAACACACAAACCTCTCTTTGCGGCCTAGTTTTGTGGATCTAAATCTCGATTTACGGCCTAGGTCCGTTCTATGAAACTTGAAACAGCAGCAAAAAGTTGTATAATGAATCTATTCAGATATTTAAGATATATTGACCACATAAAATAAGTATTTTTTTCGTTATTGCGAAACATTTAAGGCGGTATATCGAAAAAGTGCCACGAGAGGGCTGTTATAGCGAAATGCCACATAAATAGCTGAAAGATATCGAGGTTTGATCGGTGTACTATTGTTCCAGAAGGTAACTAGCTAATGAGTAACTCTAATAAGTAACATTAGCTAGCCTTCCTTAGCATTTAAAGTAATTTTCGTCAAGTCCGTGATAGAACTAGTTGGGATTTTTAGCAGAAACTAAAACATTTTAGAGATTTTACATGTGCAAGTCTGAGATCAACAGAAATAATATAGTTTGGTGACCAGATAATTAAATATTTTCTATTCCCATTCCATAAGTTTCCAAATATTTTATAATAATCTTCAAATTTATGATACAAAAATTATTTTCAGTGCATCTGCATCTGATGGCTACGCCGCTTGAGACAATTAAGAGCTGCCATTTCTGCGTCAACTGATTGGCAACGACTTTGGCCTTGGTAAATTGCCATCGGCCGACAATTTACACTCTGATTTCGATCAATTATTGTTTTCCGCCTGCCCCAACCATCGATCCAACCATCCATCCAACCATTCATCCTTATAGGGTATATGCTCCATGTGCGGGTTCATTAACAAATATTAGTCTCAATATTGTTTTATCATTTTCAATTTATGTCCGCGGCATGTCAGGAATTCTACAGATTGGAATGAAGAAGGGAGGTAAATGCGGGTAGCGCGACTTTATAGTTGCTGCTCCGTATATACTCGTAATTATTGTATTAAGAGAATTTCTAGTAATCAGTGGGAGGAGCTAACTTCTGACCTCTAATAAATATTAATATGAATTTATTATTGTTTTATTTCCTTATTTTGTTAAAGTTCTGACCAAATTTCAAGGAAAATAAATTCACAAAAATTATGAGCTTGTCTTTTGCGTGGGTTTTTCAACGCCTGACTTCCTCTTACCCCGAATCAAGGCCTCTCGCGGGTTCCCATCGTCTCTAATTGAGTATTTCTAACCATTTTTGGCGTATCCAATTATATTTTCGCATATGATCCCCTCTGCAGAGGGGACCAGGGAAGGTGTGTGCGAGGCTCAAAAGTAAGTTATTTCCTGGCGCTGACCGAGAGGAGGACGCTCGCCGAGGTGCCGGGGCTCTCTGGAATCGGACTCGGAATCGCAGAGCTCGCAGTGCTCGCGGTCAGAACGTGAGACTCCAAGGGACTCGAGACACGGGCAAACGTGAATGGGCGGAGAATCGTTGGAGAATCATCGGAGAATTGGCGGGGAGAGTTTGTGATTTCAGTCAAGAAGATGGTGCGAGTACAGAGAGGCAAAATTTGGGTTAAATTTGGGTTAAATTAGGGATTTATGTGTTTAGTTTATTACATTTTATTTTAATTTAAAAATGGTAAATTCTGGAATACGTAATTTAGTACAATTTTGTTAAAAACTTATCAAAACTCTAAAAATCGACTGAAAACTTTTATTCGGATTTGAAATCATTTTAAAGTCAGCTCAAAAGTATGCAATAATATTTTTAAGCTCGCAAATTCAATCAAAACATTTAAAAAAACATTTGGAAACTATTTTAAATTGATTTAATTATACAGTAATTTTTAAAAGTAATAAAAACTCTGAAAATCAACTCAAACCTTTTATGGGAATCTAAAATCACTTGAAAATCTGCTAAAAAGTATGCAATAAAATATTTAAGTTCGGGAAGTTAATGTAAAAATTGAGTAGCATACTTTTGGGCACTAATTTTAATTGATTTCAATTCTACAGAGATGTTTATGGCACACATTTAAGTTTAACTAAGGATTTTTACTTATTTGGGACAAATTAAGATCAATTTTCATTTATTGCCCTGGACAAAAATATAATAGTTAAATATTTTTTCAACCCGCAATTAAATTCTAAAATATTTATTTTCTAAGTAACTTATGTTTACAACCATTTTCTCTCAAATTAAATTATTTATTAAGGCTTCAACATAAAGGTATCCCAATTTCCAACAGTGCACCGAGTAGACCAAAGCATCTGGCGGCGGAAAATGCCACGAAGGATGCTTTAAATGGAATGGCTAACTCTTCCTCTTTGGGCCTAAGTAAGTTATAAATAATAACTGGCATGTTGTAAATCAAAATTATCAGTTTGCGTTTTGCAAGGGCCTGTTCCTGCTCTCCTCCTTGGGTGCTGGCCAAGTCTTTTTTGCGCTTGGCCAAAATGGCAGACAAGCAAATTATGGCCATGGCCATGGCCCGTATCCCTGGCCCTGTCCATTGTGATTACACGTCTGGTTGGATGGTTGCTTGGCTTGGTCCGATCGTAATTATAAGGCCTCACTTCTGGCGGGGATTGGGGCTGCCCCGAGGGCTGGTCCAGCGTTTAACCGCATAATGTCAGTCGTGGAGCAGCCTGGAATTAGAGCTGGAGCCTGGCCTATGAGCTCATCCCGGGGCTCGACCTCTCATGAGTCATGGGGAAAATGTCACCCCGTCGGTGGTAACCGCGCTTGCCATGTTCACTGGCAATTGAGCCATGTTCGATTAATCTCTTTGATTTATGCTCACGTGAGCCGCCAATGCCGGCAAATGCCGAACATTAACAAATGTCGCCTGTCTGCGCCCTGTTTGTGGTCCTCATCCCCCCTGCCCACCATCTAACCAGCATATATCCACCATATTTGCCCATAAAGCCATGTGTTATGCGACTTTAATTGGCGTTTATTGTGAGGGACGACGAGACGCCTGGCTGTGCCGATCCAAGGCGATCCAAGCCAAGTCGAGAGCTGGAGCTGTAGCCGGAGCAGGCCAAAAAGCGGTCCAGGCCAGGCCAAGCCAAGCCAGGCCAGGCCCCTGAGTCAGGCTTAAGGAGTGCGAGCTGGCTGGGATCGGGAGCTGGAGCTGGAGATGAAGCCTACATAACACTAAAAAAAATATATTATTATAGGGGAAAAATTTTAATAATAATGTAGTTCGATCTAAAACCATTTATTTCTTACTTTCGACTGATTCGTTTTACCTGGAACTACTTTTAAGAATCAAATTTGTATTTATTTCAGCCATTATTAATCTCATTTTATTTTTCGAAGTTGTTTTATTGAAATTATTGTATAAATATTTACTTAGTCTAAAAGGCTAAAATAAAAGGCCTAAAATAAAATTCAGAGTCCTTAGAAAAATCCTAAAATAAGTCTTGAAAAGAGACAGAGTCCCTTGAAATATTTTTATTTATTAATTTAATTTGTTTGTAAGAAGTTTTCTTTATTGAAAATATTGTACACATATTTACTTAGTTTATAAAGCTTAAATAAAAGTCTTAAAAATAAGGCAGAGTCTCTAGAAAAATCTGTAAAAAAAAAAAGAGTAAGATCATCTGTAACTCTTAAGTATTCTTTGTTATTAATTATTAATTTAATTAACTACTTGGTTTAAAAAAAACTAGAAAAGTCTTACAAATTTAATATTTTAAAAATTCTTAAGATTAAAAGAGGATTCCTAAACAAAATCTTTACAAATAGTTATAAATGTTATGTAAAACCCTTAGAAATATGATAGAAAAAAGGAAGAGTAATATCACCTTTAACTTAATAATTATGATTATATCCTTTTTTAAAAAGTAGCAAAAAATCAATAGAATCCTTAGAAATTTCTTTACAAAAATCTTTAAAATAGGACAGGATCTCTAAATCTTTTAGAAATTATACTAAGTTCTTCTTTAACTAAAGACATTTTACTGATTCTCTTCTCATATTAAGGACTAAAGAAACTAAAAAAGCTTTTAAAGTCTTAAGAACTTGGAATATATTCCTAATTCTTTATTTTTTATGTACTTATTATGTACTTAATATTCCCAATAAAAAATCCTTAACAACCTCAACTCTCAGTGCATTTTCTAGGATGTTTTCCCGCTCCCTCCCTCTCCTTTCTTGGGACAAATGTTGGCGGCATTTTCGAAGCCAACTTCTTGGCTGCTCCGCCATTTGTTGCTGTTGTTATTGGTGTTGTTTTGTGGAATTATGAAGCCATAAATATGAAATTCAGCACATTTATTAGCGTTGTCAAATGTCGTGGCCCAAACGTAGTTGTTGTTGCTGTTGCTCTTACCAATGGTTGTGTGTGCAATACCTCGACTCGGCTCGGTCTCAGTTTTGGTTTTAGTTTGAGTTTTGCTAATGGTTTCGGCTGGGGGTTAGCTTTTGGGCCAACTTGCTGCATGGGGCCAATAGTCGGGCTTGTTTTTCGGCTTGTTTAAACAGCAGTTGGCTTCCTCCATAGTTTCTAGTTTTATTTTCGCTTTTCTGCGCGCTTTTGACATCAAATTTATTGCCCGCAATTTGTGAGCTGAGCTGTGAAAAATCTTTTGTAAGCGGAAAACTCAGGGGGGACTCAGGGGAGTTTGAGGAGTTTTTTTTCGAGTTACAGATTGGGCAGATTACCGCGATTCTGAACTTAGCCGGCGGCTCCGAGCTCACACAACTGTGAACTGCAGCTAATCATGGTCTCGCAGTTGATTCCCATTTTAATGGCAGACAATTTGTTGATTTTCCACTTACCCCCGAAAGGTTAATAAGTTGAAATTCCCCAAAAACACGAAAAAGTTCAATAAAAAACAAGAGAAACTCCGAAACTCCTCGGAGTTCGAGCTTGTTATTAAGAAATGAAATTTTGTTGCTTTATTAGGTTTCCATAATCATCGTGTGCTCTCTTCCCTGCCATGCACTGCCCCTCCCTGCCTGATTGCAATTTCAACTTTAACTCGCCTGTTTAAACATTATTTTTGTTATTTTTGGTTTTTTTTTAACGGCGACTTGGAGTTACGCCCCTTTTTCGGCCGGGGTGTAATATTTTTGATTGCCTCCGGACACGAGATGCCGTCAGAAAATTGCTTAAGTGAAAAAATAATATGATGGAGTCGCCTTGGGGCCTGGGCTTGGGCTTGGGCCTGGGCCTGGGCCTGTTGGCCACAAAAATTGATTGGAAAAACATGCAAGAGCTGCCAGAGGGGCAAAACTATTTTTGGGCAGGCTCTTAAAGGGGCTTCTTAATTTAGGGAGTCCGGTAATGGGTTGTACTTAGGGTTTTTTTTAGGGATAAGCATAAGTTATTTCTAACTAAACCAGTTTCCTTAAAGTATTGATAAAATGTTAAAAAATATATTAAGTCATAAGTGTTAAGTAGAATAAATCCCTATTAATTTAAATAAAAAGGCAGAGAACATTTCACTAACTTAGAAAGGGAAATATATTTACCCAAAGAAGGACAACTTCTACTTTCACAATAATTTTAAGGGAAAATAATAAAGGACTTCTTAGAAATTAAAAGTAGTTTAAAGGTATAATAAACAAATAGTTTACAACATTTAAATCCGTTTTATTTCTTAAGAATAATTCATGTTTCCATATTAATAATAAACTAATATTTTTTATTTCAGTTATTTCTATACAAAAGTACATTCTTCTCTAAAGATATTGAGATATTGTTATTTACTAAGTAAGAACCTTCAAAAAGTGCTGGAAAGAGCTTTAACTACAACTACTAATTTATTTTGGATTTCATATAATTAAATAATAGTTTAAACCATTTATAACCTATTTAATTTGAAAGAATAATTGATTTTTCGATATCTTTAATAAACAGATATTATTTTAAAATTCACGTTATTCTCTACAAAATTTGATTAGTTCTATAGACTTTGTTATTTACTAAAAAGTGTCAGAAAATAAATTAAAGTGATAAAGTGCAGCTTTTAATATGATGTAATAGTTTAAACCATATAATACCCATTTAATTTTAAAGAATATTTGATATTTAATAAAAATCAATAAAAAAGCATTTTAAAATTGATGTTTTCTATATTAAAATATATAATTTCTTAATATTTTATAATTAACTAAGTTACAACCTTGAAAGTGTCGAAAAAAGTTTACTGCCAAAAAGAATAATAGATTTTTCCATACATGTTCTCTTACTACATGTATGAAAAAATCTATTTTCTTTTTTTTTCTTCTTTCTTTATTTTTAATATAAAGTTTTTTCTCTATAAAAATTATAACCCCTTTAACTTTGGATTTTAAACATAATTACCGTTTTAAAAACAAGCCACAACTGAGCTTAAAGTCTGCAAGTTAAAGGATGTAAAATCCTAATTCTTAGAACCAAATCTTCTCACGCTGCTTGGGTGGCAAATCCTCGGGAGCAGCGGCTCCTCAGATCTAGCCCAGGCCCATAAATAAGGCTCAAAGGATGGCGCAAGGGCAGTAGAGTTGACAAAAGGGACGCAGGACACAGGACGCAGTACAGAGGACAATTTGTGAGTTGACAAAATATGTGAGGCGGCTAAGATTAAAGGCTCACAAAAAAAAAGGAATTGACCTGCTTTCGGTATCTGCTAGGCCTCCGGCTTGTGTGTAAATATTTGGACAGATACAGATACATATCCTCTAAAAGGCCGAAAAGGACCTGCTGCTGCTGCCGCTATTGACTGCTTCCTCTAAACCGATATTCATTGTGCAATCGCCGCCGTAGATTGTCATTGACTTTTATGGACAATTGGCGCTTTGGGTGGGCTAATCAGGGGAGTTGGCCCGGCCCGTTGGCATGTTGGCACTTGTTAAACGCTCTCCGCCCCGAAATGGCCAATAGCCAAGCCGGTCCGGATGCCGGGCCAAGTTAACAAGTTGCTTGGCATCTTGTCCGACGGCCATAATAAAATAATTGTCATCAATTGTCGGCCGACTGTCAATATTGACAGCTCATCAGAGGCAGGTACAGTGCGGCCTGGCCAACGCGATCGCGCATAATCATTCATAATTACCCGGGAACAACGATCATAACCTGGACACTGACGATGTCTTTGCCTCATTTGGAGTCCAAGGGGATTCTGTGTGGTGTCTGGCTGCCATCTGGGGATCTGATCGGTGGACTCGGGAGCTGCATGCCGGGCATGTTTGGGTTAATCGTTGATCGAGGAACGCCAGAAGTCGGTCACTGAGCAGTTATGATAACAAGTCGGGCCTTATAGAGGCTGCTTCGGGGGATTTATGAATTAACTTGTGGCGATACTGGGTCAGAATGGGATAAGCCTTTGTAGTTCCAGACTTTTTCAAGGGGTTTAGGGAGAAAAAAAGGTATTAATATTAATTTATATTAATATTGTATTATTTATTTGCTTTTAATGTTATTTACTAAGTATTTTCCTCAGGTATTAATGTGATTTTATATTATTCTTTGGATTTAAAGAGTACTGGAGCTCTTAAATAGAGATATAATAATATTTTTAGGATCAGCATTTTTATTTCCAAATAAAAAACACAATTTCTAACTCAAGAAACCTCTTAAACCATATTTAAACTATTATTAATATATTGAAAAAGTTAAATATAAAATAAGTCCCTAAGTTCTTTGGAAAATAGGTATTCATATTTATTTATCTTAATATTGTAATATTTATTTGAGTTAATATTATTATTTACTGAGCATTTTTCTGAGGTATTAATGGTATTTAATATTATCTTTTGGAAATTAGGAGTGCTGGATCTCTATAAAAGAGATATAATAATATTTTTAGGATCAGCATTATTATTTCCAAATAAAAATCACAAACTCTAACTCAAGAAACCTTTCAAAACATATTTAAACAATTAATAATACATGGAAAAAGGTTAGTATAAAGTAAGTAAGTAAGTAATATCTATTTATCTTAATACTGTAATATTTATATGCTTTTAATATTATTTACTGAGCAGTTTTTTCAGTTTTAAATGGTAAATTATATTATCTTCTGGAAATTATGAGTGCTGGTTCAGAATTATTATTTCCAAATAAATAACACAAATTCTATCCACCAAAAAACTCTTAAAACATATTTAAACTATTATTAATATATGGAAAAAGTTTAATATAAAGTAAGCATCTAACATATTTATTTTAAATGATTTTTCCTTCCCTCAATTTTCCTATTTTCTTCAAGATAAACCACGTAAATATATTTCCTCTCAAGTCTTTCAATTAAAATTCAATCGAATAAAGCGCTTTACTTAAACTTCTTATCTTCTTTTCAGGCTTTCCTCAAGACAATATGCTGCGCGGCTCAACATCCCGTTATCCTTGGCATCCTTTGCCTTCTGGGGGTTGAAACAACCCTTAAGGCCACTTCTCTGCGTTCACCCTTGCCGCCGCCTAAACGTTTCTAATTTGCTGATGGCTCACAAGGGAGTGTTCATTCTCGGGGCTCGTCCATCTCCATCTGCTTCTCCTTTTCCTTCCTTTGCTCCTTCTCCTTTCTGCGTTCCAGGATGGCGTAATGCGGCATTTTCCATTTTCCACCCCTCCTTCTGGGCCTTGGGTCCGGGGTTTTCCTCGCTGGCGTTTCCTTCTGCTTTTGTGGCCGCTGTGCTGATGGAATAATAAAAGCGCGCGTGTTTTTACTACAAATTGACGCTGCTAAAGATCAAATGGCAAAAGCCTGGCCCGCCCCACGCCATTTTCTGCCTCTTTTTGGCACTCGAAAAAATAAGGATGAAGAAAAAATTATCAAAAAAAAAATATTGAATAAATAAAATTACTTATCTTGCTAAAGAATTATTAAAGTAAATACAAGTGTGTTTATTGTTGGATTAATATTATTAATAAAACATTTTAAACTTTTTATCGTTGTTGGCACAGTCCGAAACAGTTTTAAATCAATTACTGCTGATTGATTTTGACAATATTTTGGTGTGTTTCTGTTATAAAATCCCCTTTTGGTTTATTTTTTTTAATCAAGCCTTTTAATTGACTTAATTTTAAGTTTACTATACTGATGACAACTTTGACAGTGTCCAAAACATTCTGCTTGATTTTTACAATATTTTGGTGCGTTTCTGTCATAAAGCCGCATTTTGATATATTTATTTTTATTTTTCGACAACGAGTCCCCAAAAAGCTTTATTAATTCAAAAAATATAAATTTTAATTGTGTTTCTTTTTTAGTAAATATCTGAACATTTTTTTAGAGTAATAAAATCATGATTAATATACTCTCTAGGCTCTTTAGAATTTAGATTAAACTTAAAATGTATGGGAAACTTATAAAATATATTTTATAAATAGTATTTAAGTATAACTTCTTCTTTTACTCGTCTTAAATCTTAAGGAAAATACCAAACAAATCATACATTATCTCCAGAAAATGCATATAATTTAGTTAGTAAATTGTTCTCCATTTTTTTATTTACTTAATACCTTTTAATGGCATATATCATCATGAAATGCATATATTTTAGTTAGGAAATAGTTCTCTAGTTTTTAATTAACTGAATACCATTTAATATAATATTTTTTAGAGATCTGTAAAATCCCTAAAAAATCTTAAATAATTTCCCCAAATGTTTTCCGTGTTTCCCCCCCTCTTGCCTATTTGTGTGTGAACGCTCCACGTGTAGATTGAATTGAATTGCTCGGGGGATTTTATGGCACGTTGCGGAAATCGTTTTATTATCCTTGTTGGCTGTTCATTTCGGGTTCCTCGGACTCGGACTCGTTGGCAAAGTGCGTGGGTGGCAACCAGAACCAGAGCCGTAGCCGGGGGCAATTTATTATCTGACGCCAGCATGTGTAAATAAACTTGGTGAGGCATAGTCACTCCACCCAATCCCAGCCCCTTTTTGGGGAGGATTCAGGCCAGGCCCAGGACCGAGGACCGAGGATAACCGCAACAACACAAACACGAGGAACAACAATTGCGTGGCAGTGTCACGGATTCGCTCGTAACGAGCTAAACAAGATCCCGGCGGGAGCGATAAGGACGTAATCAAATTATGCACAGGACCAAAGGGGATTCGGGTTGATTTTAAGTTAATTAAAAATCATGACAAAACAACGCCCTCTCGGCTGTTGGGTTTGCTTTGGGTGCTGAGCTTTGGGATTGGGTGATAAGCGTGTAAGTGCACAGATTGAATTAATTACGGAGCCCCGGAGTGGGTGGCTTTTGGGTACTCTAGAAATGGAGGGAAAAACCCCAACAAAACCCCACGTGGGGTGACCCTAATCAAGTGTCGTAAAAGTTGGGTCCCGTTTAATTACTTCCCCCTCTGTTATTAGGGCTAAAATTAATTAGACCGAGCCAGTTTTTTCTCTGCCTTCCTTCCTTCCTTTCCTGGTAGCATTAAAAATGAGATTTTAATTAATTCAGTTATTAGTCTAAATATATGTTATTGTCCGGGCTTTGTTCGAGGGAAAATGTGTATGGAAAGTTCTCGGGAAAACCTACGTGTATATTAAACAATCATCATTATGGTCATCATCATCATCATTCAGTAATCATCAGTAATCTATTAGATCTATTAAAGGCGGAAAATTACTCCCGAATTTGGTTCATTTTTGAGCAGAGTTTAGCAGGGAGATATGATCAAAACATTTGCGTAATTTGGGGTTATTTTAAAAATAGAAATTAATGAAAGTTTCGGGGTTTTTCGGTGTTTCTTTTTGGTTTTTTAAAGTTATTTTATTGTGAGTCATGCCGGATGGAAAACAAAGTTTTTAACTAAATGTGGGTTTTTCTGGGGCTAATTTTAAATAATTACTGACAATGTAATTTGTTAAGAGCTCATCCTAAGTGTTTTTTTAATGAATTAGCCTATTATGGCTAATGCAAACAATTGAACAATTACTTAAAAATGTTATTTAAATAATTAGCTTTAGAGGGGGTTTCTTTTCTCACTGAAAAGTAAGGTTTTGAGTAGTAGAAAAATTATCTGAGTCCTAAAAAACCTTTTTAAGGTAAGTAGTTTTAATCTGAATTTAGTTATGAATTCACAAAAGTTTTTTTTTCAAGACTTTGAACCCTTCGAAATCATAATTTCTTCTCTTTAAAACTACTTAGAGTTGTTAAATATTTAATGAACCTCTTAAAGCTATTCTTTCTCCCAGTAAAAGTAAGGTTTTTCCTATTAGCACAATTATCTAAGCTTAACACAAAAATTGTATTAAATAATTCTGCTAAGTAATTTCTTCCTGAATTTAATTCTGCATTTTCTGGGACAAGTACAATTACCTCCAATCATTTTCCTTTAAAACTTTAGCCTCTTTCAAATCATATTTTCTCCTCGTAACTGCTATTTTCCCTGACTTACATTTTCCGCTTTTCCATTTTATTGGCTTCAACAGCTGCCCGGTTTTCCATTCAATTAGTTCGAATGAAAAGCAAATAGGCGTTCTTAAAGGCGGAGAAGGCGGTCTTGGCCATCATCCACTGGCACCACCACCATCACCCGCTGAAAAGCTCAAAAGGCTAAGTTGAGAATTTAAACTGTGGCCAACCAGTGCCCACCCACAAAATGGGGGAACTGGGAGTGGCGGTTTTAAATCGAATGATAGTGCATTTTCCAGCAGTATTTCCCATCAAGAATTCAAAGTGGCACGCAATATGCGAAGCAGAGAACGTCGATTAATATAAACTGGGAGAAATATTAGGGGTTTTTGAGGGATTTTATAAAGTATAATGAGTTAGATTTTTAATAAGAAAATTAAATAATTAAAGATCAAAATGGGTTTCTATGTTAAATCATTTTTTAAGGAGAATTAAAGATCAAAAATTTAATTTTAAGGTAAATAGATACCATTTTATTTCGCTAAAAATACCAAGCTCCGAAAATTAACACATTCTAAAAACCTAACTTGTTTTTATGCCTCATAAAATATTTTCTTTATATCCCTCTTAACAATTTCCAAATAGTTTCCTGTGTTTCCTGTATGTTCCGGCGGAATGCGTCGCAACTCTTCTTGGTTATATTTTCATTAGCCACGTTTTAATGCGGGGTTCCAGCCGCCTGGGAATCGAGCAGGCTGCTCCCCTGTCCCAGCCCAGCCGCTAATTATTCGAGGCACCTCCCGCTGCACTGGACGTGGGTAATTAATACAGGAGGAAAGGACCTCGAACCCGGCTCAAACTTGGCCTAATCAACATGGCCGAAACATGAAACGGAAGCGCATGGCAGCGTTTAGCGAATGCCAACACCGACGCCATTTCCACACGCATATTTATTAGTAGTTTTTTTTTTATATTTTTCTTTTTTTTTTTGGGGGTTGATCGAGAGCCGGCAAAGGAGGGTTAACAACGCCCGAGGCAGCCATTGAGGCCAGGTAGTTAGTGTTAATTACAGCCAGTAATTCCAGCGGAAAGGAGGGTAAAGTGGGACATAAACCAGAAACTAATTAAAAGTGTAGGCTCTTGTTAATTATTAAGAGCTTTAGTAGAGGTTTTTCGGGGGTTTCTAAAAGGGGTTTCTTTCAGTTTTTATGTGAATATTTAGTTGCAAAGAGCATATAGGATTTTTTAAAGAGCTAATTTCAGTACCTTAGGACAGAGATTTAGCTTAAAAAGTATTTATTTTATTATTAAAAATATTTTTTTAACTCATTTGTAAAGAATTCTATACATTTATTAAGTATGCCAGCAAGAAAATGTTTCTAATAGTTCTTTCTATATAGTATATAGTATTTTTATGTAATGCTTATAATATTTAAACATTATGATATCTTTAATAAATATTACTAGAAAATGTTCTAATCTAATCTGTAAGTATATGCATTTAATTAATTAGACTTACTTGGAAAAATACTTATTTTAGATGCAAAAATATTCATAAGTATCATTATTATTATTATTCCTAACTCCAACTATAATAATATCCTAAAAAACCAAATCGATAAGTGTTTAAAGTATTTTATTTATTTATTTTAACTAATTAAGCCTAGCATACAGCGTTAAACTTAATAATTATTTGGCTTTCGACTAATTCAAATATTTTTAAAATAAGATTTCGTTAGGATAGTATTTAATTCATTACTAAAATTATATCTTAATGTGTAAGAAACTCTTTGTAATTAATAAGATTTGCTGGCAAAAAATGATTTTTACTAGGGAAAATATGCCTAGCATTTATTATTATAATTTATCCTACCTCCAACTATATAAATATCCTTTTGTTTCCCGATTGCGTGTCAACTTAAATCATGTCAAAAATTTGGAAATGGGCGCAAAACTAATTACTAATTAGCCGCAATTTCGGTTAATTAACCAAAAGCTTTCCCAGCTCGCTTAATTATAACTCATCTGGGGAAAGGGGAGCTTTATCTATTATCGGGTCGGAAACATTTACAACTTTATCATAATGCGGCCATAAAATGCAACAAAATCTGATTGGAGACGCTCGAAGCCGGCAAAAAAGTAAAGAAAGAACTGGTTTTCTCAGCTCCAGCCATTTCATTAGCAGAAAGGGGTGAGGGGGGAGGCAAGGAGTAGCCATAGAATCCCGGCGATACATTAGCATTAAAAGCCACTTAAGAGGCGACAGGAGCAGGGTCTCCTTCCTTTTTCTCTTATTATAATACGCCATTAGGCTCTAGAGGTTCTAGAGGTTCCACAAATGGAACCTCCGCATTGCTGCGTACTCCTCGCCCAAATGAGGCAAAAAATTAAATAATTTAATCTTGTTATTGCTGGAAAATCAAGTTGTTGACTTAAAAATCAACTCGCGTGAAGATCGTGACTCCCCAAGCTACCCAAACTGGTTTCGGTTTCTGTTCTGTTCTGGAGAAGCAGAAGGATCCCTGCACACACACTCGTGTAGTTCTTATGACTTCATAATCTTAATTAACGTTTTCGCGTTTTGCTTTGCCTGCAAAGATCTCTCTCCAGGTCTCCAGCTGCAGCTCCCATGGATCCCGGGTCCCCAATCAAGTGAAGTTGTAGCCCAAAAAAAAAACCAGAGAAAACCGAGAAAAACGAACGTGTTTTCGTGGGGTGCTCTTCGGTGTTCGGTGCTTGGTGCTTAATAAATGCAAGGCAGGTAGAGGATCCCCGATCCCGATCCCGATCCCGATCCCGATTTCGATTCCGAATGCCCATTCCCACTCCCATTGCCACAGCTTCCACAGCTCTTGGCTCCAGACCCTGTCCAACCAGTTCGTGTCGGGGATAGGAAGACCCTTATGTATCTGCCGGTTTGCTTTGGGTTTTACTTAATGATGCCTGGAATTCAGCATGGCCGAAACCCCAACTTAGAGACTGTTCTTTTAGAGTTTTTTTTTTAAGCAATAAAGATATTTGCTGCGATTTTCAAATGGAGCAATTTGCCGGGGCTCCCAAAAAAAGTTAAGCATTAAAAAAGGAGTGAGAGACTGAGGCAGGGGCTGGGGAAATGGCATGGCACTCGGTTCGTGTGTTATTGAAAAACATTTATCATGTCCTGTCAATGGGCATGTAACCGATACTTAACCACAAATGTTGCCACATCCTCATAAATCCACTTAACACACACACACAAAATGGCTGTGGCAGCATCTGTGCCAGGATGAGCAGGAGGATGAGCTCTCCGCCGGATGCTAACGAGGGGTTGAGACCGAGGCTTAGCCCGGGGGTTGACGTCCAACTCCTGACTCCTGACATGCTCTTGTCTGCGGTATGGGATTTGTCTCCCATTTAATGGCTTTTCTTTTCGTATTTTCCCTTCCTAGAATCCATATTTTTCGCCACATAATTTCTTGGTGAAAGTGCAGCAGCAGCTGCTTGAGCTCGTAAGTGGATCTGTCGACTCCGATTCGCTTAATTGCTTATGAATACCCACTGGCTCTCCCGCAAAACATCTTGAGGAATGCTGCTAATCGCCGCTGTTGATGCCTTGGAAATCTGCTAATTAAATTGCATCATGCGGGCGGGTGGGAAGTGGGTCTAATTAAGAAGGAATTTAGCAAACGAAGCAACTTTCTAATGCGAAAAAGAGTGGTAGAGGGGGAGGAGGTACTGTGGTACAGGTGAAATAAGTTGCAAGTATTTAAAAGAAGTTAAGTTAAGTTTAAGAAGAAAGAGGCTTCTTAAACTTAATTTAGAAGCATTTTTATAGTTTAAAATTATTAAAGACGGGCTTTTGTAGACTTACTTTTTTATTGAAAATAGTATAAAGTTTCTAAAATACATTTTAAATATATTTCAAAAGAAGATATGTGTTTCACTTCTTCTTATATCTTTACTGCACAAAAAATAGCTATAATTTTGGGTTAATAAATTAAATAAACATGCTTTAATGATTCCCATTGTGAAATATTTTCTTTACTTATAAATATTAATATATAAAATGCCTAAAGAAATATTTACCTAAGACCATTGAATCGATTGTCGTAATATTAACACCTAAACTCATTTTCTAAAATAAAAGCTGCTTTATATTTATTGTTTGAATACTAATTTAATTAATTTAAATTAAGAGTAATATACTCAAACAAAAAATAATGCATCAAAGATTCCGAGAAAGTAAAACAAAATTTTTAATAATATTTATATTATATACTTATTAATAATCTGATATTCTTCGAAATAGTATATAGTTTCTTAACGTTATTTATGACTTATTTCCCAAGAAAACTCTGTTTTTCACTTCTTCTTATATCTTTACTGCATAAATAATAGCTATAATTTTAGGTAATTAATTTAAGTATACATTTTCTTTATGCTTCCCTTTTTTCAATATTTTGTTTAAGCCTTAATCAATTATATTGTCTCTTTAGAGATAGTATGTCAAAGCTAAACGCTCTTGTTGATCGAAAACTAATGATGCCCGAAAAGTCTTTCGCTTAGGCACGATTTAGTGGGGAATTGATTGAAAAATTGTAAGCATTTGACACGCCATTTCTGTGGCCACTCAGAGATAAAGTCAAAAATCAACAGAAAACCGAAAACCGAAAATCAGGGGGAGGACAGACTTTACAGACTGAATGAAGAAAAACCGAACCGCGGGCGACGTTTTGCATTTGAAATCAGCTTATAAAAAAGTATAAAGAGGGAAGAATTTTTTTTTTTTTTTTGGATCGCCGCCAGGCAAATGGCACGCAAAAAACCCAACAAAAAAGTGGGAATGAGGCGGCGCTGAGGTTCTTTTGTGGCAGCAGATTACATTAATGCGACGATTACAAGCGGCAACGGGCATAATAAATGGATAATACGCTGGAAAATACGCTTTTCAATTTTGCCACCCGAAGGGGAATCTGTGGGATCTGTGTTTATATATATATATTGATTGTTTGGCCAGGAACTATGAGATTATTAGCACTTGGCTGCAGCTGCCGCTACGGCGACAGCTAGAGCCACAGATGCGGATACACATGGCTACAGATACTTATAGGGGCTGATTGGAACGCCCCTCACAGATACAATATATACAGACATGGGATGTTGCGTGTTCTGCGTCCATTTTCGGAATTTTTGCTGCTTCATCATCGCATCTCATCCACGTTGTAATCCCCCTCCCCAGTCTCCCTACAAATATGAGTCTCCCTGTGTGTGACTGGCCGATGATACGAAAGTAAGTATAGGGTTTTACATCCCTCCCCCGACGAAGACCAAGAGACTCTGACAGCTCAACGCCATTACTACACGGGGATTAATTTTGATATGTTTTCTATAAATATTGGGAGGATTTAGGAGTTGGAAAGGGGATTTAAATATTCAAATCCAACAGTTACTTATGCCTTGGAATAAAATTATTATTATTACTATTCTATTCTATCAAAAAATATTTGTTTTATATATGTAATCTTCATATTTGTTTATTTATTTTAAGAGTAATATATTAAGTACTATTATTATATAGTCAAAGTATTGTCAGAGACAAGCAGTAGGCTTGGATATCAAGCTGATCCTTACATTGTCAATTTGAGTCCACCCTAAATTTTATTTTAACCCTGGTGTGCTTAACACTTTGTTTTCTTTCCGTTTCCAAACTGTAACTTTTCGAACTTTTAAGGATTTATAATTGTAATTTATTTATAATATATTTATAATATATTTAAAATATATTTATATTTATATTTATTATTATTTAAAAATATTATAAATGTAAGACATAAGTTTGTTATTTTATTTTATTTAGTTTAAAGGGTTTTATATATCGTCTTCGGTACTTTTGTGCCAGAGTTCTTCTCAATCCTTCTTTAGTGCTAAATTTTGGAATTGAATCCCAGACTTTTAAACTTAGAAATATATTCCTACATATTTTTATAGCTTCTTATTAATTTTAAACGTATTATTTTTTACTCTCAAGTTAAGCTAAATTTTTCTTAGTGCACTCCAAATACTGTGCTGGCGGCATCATCAACAACGGGGGCAAACACACTCGGCGGAAAATTTATGACCCGCTGGGCATTAGGAGAACATCGATTTAGTTTTTCCCCTCATCCACCTCTCTAGAGCAGACCCGGCACATTATCAATTTCAATTTTTTGTTTGATTTCAGCCCTAATGTGTTTTCCAATTGTGCGCACATGACGGTGATCTTCGATGCACGATATATCCCAATATGCTGTAATTTGTTACTGATGACCAGGATGCAGTGCATCATTTGTTAAGGGGAAACACTCGCGTCACGGCCCAAAAATGGAGGCGCTAACGCACATTTGCCAAAAATGAAGAATGGATGAATCAAGAGTCCAGAGTCTGGCCAGAGCATGCGATTGGATTTATCTCTGAGCTGAGCAGACGGCAAATTATTCCTTATTTATATAAGAGCTCCATTTTAGAGGTTTCCGCTTGGATGGGGCTTAAGTCTTGGCCTAATGGAGAGCATACGGTGGGGTAAGGTGCAAGAAATGGGTCACAAAATGGGGATAAATTGGATAAAGATGTATAGAGAAGTTTATGAAATTTTTAGGGAATATTGCAAGCTGAAAATCAAGTCATAGGTATTACCATATATTCATTTGAAGGCTAATTAGTGGAATTTATTATAAATAAAGCTAAGTTTTTATTCGCTTATAATATTTTATGGTTCCTACATTTATTGCAAAGTTTGTGTGCTATTTTTATTCAAAGAATTAAAGTCAATCATGACTTTTAATTTAATAAAATCTTTTTATTTTTTTGTATTAGAATGTGTTAGAGCTTTAATAATTATTTTAGAAGAATATAAGGGCATTATAACTCTTTATAATATTAGTATTAATATATTCAAAGCTTTAATAAATATTTTAAGATAATGTTTTGATGTTATTACACTTTACAATATTTGTATTGAAATTGTTAGAGCCTAAATAAAAATTAGGCAGCTTTATAATATTCGTTTTAATGGGTGTTGAGCTTTAATAAAAATTATAAGACAATATTTTTGTGTTATGACACATTACAATATTTGTATTAAACTGGTTAGAGTCTTAATAAATATTTTAAGAACATTTTATTAATAATGACACCTTCTTCTTCTATAATTTATTATCTAGTCATTTTAACACACTCTTAGCTATAATAAATAACCACTTAAAAAGGTTAATCAAAGAAATATAAACCTAAAAACCATCTTTATAAAGCAAAAACCTTTTCTTAATAAACATTCCCTTAAAATAATGCCACCCAGACTTTATGCCTATACAGTCTTTTTATGGACTTCCATTTTGGTATTTACGAGGCCATATTCTTGGCCAACTTAAAAGCACAAACTCAGCCTGGATTTAAGCCCAATTCAGCCCATTGTTCGAGCTGCTTCTCCTCCTCCTGCTGCTGCTGCTCCGGTCCATTTGTGGATTATTCGCCTTAAGACCCCAAACCGGACTTAGAAGTTTCGCTTGCATATTCATAAACCGGGCTTTGCCTTGGGATTTCCTCGATCCTCGCTTTAAGTTCTCCCTTTTTATGGACTTCCCGGCTTTCGCGGAGACGTCTCTATAGGCCTGTAGTTGGTGGAGAATTAGGATCTTGGCCGGCATATGGTCAGTGGCCATATTTAAGGCCTTGGCCAAGGTGGAGAGGGAAATTATAGTCTGTCTGCCGGAGTGGCGCCGTTTTTTGTTATTTTTCCTCGACTTAATTGCCTTATAGAGAGAGAGAGAGAGTATGAGAGGGGTTTCCGGGGGCAGTCTACCTCTAATTTGTTATTGTCCCAATATCAACAACAAATCAATCAATCGATCATTTACAAAACGTTCAGCGATCAAATTTGATCGGTTTCTCGTTCGTTTTTCGATCGGGGAAAACATCATAAATTATAAATTTACAAAAACCAAAAAAAACCTTTATGTAGATGTGTGTGTATGCTATACCCAGACGATAAAAGATATTGTATTATTATTTATGTTTTATGTTTATGCTTTTCCTTGGCTCGGCTGCCCAGCGGCAACTCCATTTTTTTTCTGTTTTATTTTTTTATTTTTCGTGGGCATCTGCAACATGGCTGTCGTCGTGGATTTCGGTGGAGACCCTCCAGATATATGTACATATATATATTTTTGTGTATATATATAAGCCAGCCAGCTGCTGCATCTCTTCGATTTTTCGATGCCGAATCCGATTTCTTCACGTTGCGCTCGTAAAATATTGTTGACAAGTTTCTTTCGGGGAACGGATCCTCCTTTAAGGCCTTTGTATTGAAATGAGCTTTTGATTTTATGCCCGAGAATTTGCTGTTAACTGTTACCAATTGCGCATAAAATTTTATAATATACACGTCTCCCCAGGCAGTCGGGTTTTTATTGGGACTCAGATTGGTTTTGTTTCGGTTTTTTTTGTATTAAATGAGCAGAAACAAAGGCCATCAATGCCAAAAATAAAATGAAAACGAAACAACGTTTATAAGGCGAAGATCGTAAAATTAGTGAACATGTTAATGGTTGATTGGGGCTCATATATCTCTCATCTTATGCATATACCTTACTTTTTTCGGTCTCTGGCTTTGATCCCAATCAAAATCGGTACACTATACTATATAAGTTATATGACGGCGGCCATAAACTTGATTGGTGTGTGTTGAAAATGTCATAAATGGGAAGTTTTTGGCATTAGAATTAAGTGTTTCCGGGGGAGAAGCTTTCTGGGGGATTAACTATAAAGTGTGGGAACGGAATTTAGGGGTTTGTTGGGGATATAAGTAAATTTGCATATATTTAATAGAAATTCTACCTCTAGAAACATTTTGTATTTTAATTTGATTTATTTAATTTATAGTACTTCATACATTACCATACATTTTATATAAATACTGCGGAATTATGGGGCTCTGAAAACCTCTAGAAATATTTTGTATTTTTATTTATTTAATTTAATTTAATTAAAAGTAACTTAAAGAAATCTTCCCCTTTATTTTTTATAAATTATATTTATTTATATTTTAAAGAAATATTCTTTTAATATGTCCTTCCACATCTTATTCCTTTAGCCCCTCACTTATTATTTTCCTTAATTCCTTTACCCTTGGAAAAATAATACCAAGGAGCTGGCCTAATGACACTGGCACAGCTGCAGGAAAACTAAGCCAATAAAAACAAGGGGGAAAATATCAAAGAAAATCGAGGAAAATGGCAGTGTCTGTAGGAAAACGTAGCAAACAGCACGCGCACAAAGTTTTTCTATATATAAAAGAAAATTAACTTTTTTTCCTCCGATTTTCGGGTAGAAGAAAGGCAATAGAAAAATGTATATATGACAAACAAGGAGCTGCTGCTGGACAATGTGTGTGTCGTCTGTCTGAGGAAGGAAAAGTCAACAGCAATAAAATTACAGACGGCAGAACACGAGCTGACAATGAGTGGAAAATCAGGAGCAGGAGTCGAGGCAATAAAACCGAAATCAGGATAATGGCAGGCGGCCAAACAGCCGCCGAATCCAGCTTGATGTCAGCAAATTAAATAAATCCCCAGGGGCGGCAGATGTCCACGGATCCTCGAGGGGTTGGAGGCAGGACTCCTGTCCACGAAACGACATTTTTGTGGCTATAAAAATCAATTACATAATGAATGAACCGGAGAGCGGGCCCGGCCATGAGCCAGCACAAAACAGCTAAGCTGATTTTTGGTTTTAACAAATTTTGCAGTAGCCAAAAAAATAATGAAAAAATATCGAATTGGCCCAACAAAGGAGCAGCCTTCCCTTTTGACTTCTGTGCGGTTGGCAAAATAAAAACAAACAAAACGAATCCGGAACAATGCCGTTGCCAAAAACTGCAGGCATGAAAGGTGCAGCGGGCAGGATGTCACAGGATGCGCAGCAGGACGCGTGTTGTTTGTGGTCCTGGCCCCAGACAAATTCCATTAAGCAAAGCGGATTGCTAAGGAAAATAAAAAGAACAAAATATATAAATAAATAAGCCAGAAAAACGGTGACAGAGTTCCATGTGGCTTGGTGACACTTGCCAAAAAAATAATAAGGAATAGAAGCAGGATGCCCGAAAAGGGTATTAAAGGGAGTGATCATAAAAGGGGAAACAGGGTTAGTTTGGTTAAAAAGAAATAGAGTTTTAATTTTAAAATAATATGAATTATTAAAATAATATATTTCCTAAATATTCTGATATATCTGTAATTCTTTGTAACCTTGGCTTCGATATATTAACAATTTTAGCTTACTCATGATCTATAATCTGAAATATATTTAAATGTTTGTGGTTTATTAAATATTACTATATATTTATACTAATTTACTAAAATAAAAATTAAAATAATTATTGGGAATTTGTTAATGCTGTTTATGCATTATATTTACGATTTACAAGTTTATTTCCCGAATTTTACCTATGAAAACTATATAATATAGTCCGATTCGACTTTAACTCGGCTCCAAAATATATAACATACAAAATATAAAACATACTTTATAGTTTCACATATTTTATTTTTTCACTGTCTTAACTTTTTAATAAAAAATATAATAACCTTTGTCAATGGATTATCCTTAATGATCCCTAATGATTCTTAATAAGAAATACGAAATATAATTAAATTTCCTGAGCAAAAACAGCACTTTCTGCGGTTTTGTGACACTTCCCACAAAAAATAAAATATAAAACCAATACCTCAATCGAAGAGTTAAAGAAAAAACTTCAAACCAACTTCTCTGTAACTTTTTTTTCCCAACTAAACTCCCTTGTACCTTATTTTTTTTTTGCTACCCCCAAAACTCATTTAGCAAATTGAGTTTTTCTACGCAAAATATAATACTGGAGCACAAAAAAAAAGCAGTTCCCCAACAGTTGCCGCGACACGGTTGCGTGACTCAAATGTTTTCATCATTTTGGTAAAAATATAATTTACCATATAATGGGCTCGAGGTATAAATTATATTGCCGGGGAAAAGGCAATAACAACCGAACTAAGTCCTCCATGAGTAATGCACTGCCAGGGAGTAACTCCTCCATCCCCTTAACATCCTTGGGGGGGGTGCCAGAGAGTGGGTGTTGCCAACAGTCGTGAAAAACTGAAATGTCAAGAATTGTGACAGCTAAATGATTGTTGGCCCAATATGGCTTAGCAGGGGTAATACCTGGAGCTTTTTTAGAGGGGATGGGACTCCCTTACGTAATTGAAGTCTCGTTTGCCAGACAATTGCCGGACAAGTGATTGAGACAGACGCCCAGGCCCCCAAAGGGAATGAAGTTTTAATCAAAACAGTTCCGGAAAAGCACTGTTTTCCAAAGAAAATCAATGGTTAAAAAGTTGAGAGTTTTTTGAGAGTTTTTTGTTAGAGTTTTCTGAGAAGAAAACCTTAGGTAAATATTGAGAGTAATTGAGGAACTATTTTGTAGTTAAAGGAGGGACTCACTTAAACCTGATGAACATAAGAAAATAAATAGTTCAAAAACTAATCTAGAGCTTAGTTTTATAGAAAATTAGAAAATAAGTAGAAATAAAAATAAATAAACAGTTTATTTTACTATTTTTACCTTTAGACCTTTAACAGACCTAGAACATTAGGTAAATATTGAGAGTAATTGAGGAACAATTTTCTAGTTAATGGAGGGACTCACTTAACCCTGATAGTTCAAAAATTAAAGAAAATTTGAAATAAATAGTTTAAGATCTAGACCAGACCTTGATTTTATTTTAGAATTTTAAACAACAAATCTCAGGCCTTGGCAAGTTTTAAAAAAAAACAATTCAAGGGAAATAATTAACCCCAGTTGAGGTTGAAATTGTGCTTGCTTATCTCCTTCAGATCAAGACTCCGACTGCTTAGCAATTTGCATGAGTCAAAATATTTGCTTAATAACTGTCCAGGTTGGATATCCCTGAGATCCCAAAAAAAGGTGCGAAAAGCAATCATTAAGGGAAGAAGGTGACTCTCCGCTTGGATCCGAGGATGAGGATGAGCCCGTCCCGGTTGTTAGCATCATTAAAATGCTTTAATTAATTTTTTATTTATTCTCTGCGTGGAGAGTCATCTTTGTATTTTTGGCAGAACTCATCCTTCAAGCGGGCCCTGCTTTTTGGGTGGTCCAGAGGTGGCGGCGCCCTGTGAACTTGGCCTGTAAGTGGGACTTGGACAGCGCGTACTCCGACACCAGCGGTCGACACCCATGGCTAATTGATCATCGCTCAGCGGGGCAGCCGCCTGATTTGGGTATTGGCCATAAGCATGGGTAAGGCTTGGGGTTATGGCCAACAAATTGGCCAAATTAATTTTGTTTTCGCCGTACGCTGATCTCTGTTTTGACTGGCGGCAACACGCGTGCTCGGAGTGGGTAGGCCGCGGATCAGAGAGAAAATTAATTAAAATAACAATTTACGCCAGAAACATGTAAATTTCCAGCTAAACGGAGCGGTGAGTTATGAGGAGAGAGAGAGAGAAGGTGCACAGGGAGAAATAATATAAATGGTTTTTATAGATATTTGTGGATTTTGTGCAGGGCTTAAATAAAAAATTTAAGAGCAGGAAGTTTATGGTTAATATTTGGGGATTTAATGGTCTCATAACAATAATATTAAAGTTGAGACATCATTTATTTAAGATATATGTATTTAATAGAATAAAGAATTTACTATATATTTATAATTAACATAGAAATATAATTGAAATAAAAATATATTCTATAAATAAATGTTATAAATAGTTTTTTATAGATATTTGTGGTAAGATTGAAGAGCATGAAGTTTATGGTTAATATTTGTGGATTTAAGAGTCTCAAAAAAATAGGACATCATTTATTCAAGATATATTTAATAGATTAAAGTATTTAAAAATTATACTCTATATGGTTTTTTATAGATATTTTATTGAAGAGCAGGAAGTGTATGGTAAATATTTGTGAATTTAAGAATCTCGATCAAATAATATTAATCTTTAAGATATTGATAAATACCCGTTTTATTCATAAAATATTTATAAGATCGAAGTATAAACTTTAATATTTATGATTAAAATATATATTTAAGGTTTAAATCCATTATAGAAAATCCTGAAATCTCTTGTCATACCTGGAATGATAGATATTTGTGGATTTTAGGGAATAAGGATAAAGATTGATGAGCAAGCACCTCTTGATAAATATTTCTGGATTTTGAGTCCCAAAAGATTTAATTTTATCATATGAAATATTAATAAATTCTCGATTCTTCCCAGAAATATTTATGAGTTCAAGGTATGTACTATATATTAATGAATAATAAAGATTAAATTCACAATTTCTTATAGAAAACCTCTAAATTCCATCTAAAGCTTCTTCTAATATCCTTTCTCCCTGTGTACTTACTCTTTTTTTCGGGTTTTACGAACTGTCAGCCTGTCAGTCATAAAAAGGTAGTTTATGTGCACCTTCATTTCCATTTCCATATCCACCTTAGCCACTATACTCCATAGTTCCCCCCGATCTAAGCCATTAGTTCTGCGTCAGCTGCTGAGCCTGGCCTGCCATTGGGCCATTGATAAGCATCGGAGCAGCAGCGGTTCCCGAGTCGGTTTCTGGGCCTCCAATAAAATGTCACGATGCAGGGCGATAAGCACCTGTTGTATTGTGGCCCCTCCTGCACCCTCTCTCCTCACCTGTTCCGCTCCGAGATGCCAGTATGCCAGTGTGTGGGCATCTCCACATCCCATATAAAACGCACTATTTTATATACAGATCGGCCATAAATTCCATTCGGCCATGTCTGTCGCTCACTTTCCCTTCCCTTTGGCCCTGCCTTTGTGGCAGTCTTGTGGTTAGTTTTATTATCCTATTTAAGCCACATTAAAACCAACGGGGTGCGCGACATTTGACAAAAACAATTTATTGGACATTAATGCCTGCCGACAGTTGAAGGATGAGAACTGGGAGTATTCCTCTCGGGTTGGGGGAAGCAGTTTCCTGGCAGGGGGCTTGAGATCCAGATTCAGGAGGGGATTGGTGGCAAGCAGGAATTCTTGGTGTTCCATTTGGGAGCGGCGGCGGCGGTGGCTTCAAATGGAGCGGCTTCGGTTTGGTGACTATGATTTAGGATTTTTTGTTATTAAAAAATAAAATAAAGGAGTCTTCCAAGGAAGGGATTTCATGATCTCTAACTCATAAATTGATGATAAAATATTTTTAATATTTTTAGATGAGGCATTTTAAGGTAGTCTGACCTTTTAATTAGCTTATAGTCTTCGGAATTATATTATTTAAAACATTTGTTTACAGAAATCTATAAGATTCTACGTTCTCCAATATAGAAATATTAAAAAATACAGGAGGAATAATATAGAAGGGTATTTTAAATTTAAATTAACCAAAATTATCCAGAATATAAATTTAAAATTCGTTTCCATATTATTCCTTTTGTATTTTGCTTAGTAAAATCCTTGAAAGGTCCTCTTCTATATGTCTGCTTTCATCTTCCAGGCTAATATTCAAGTCAATGCTAAAAACTAGCATTTAAGCTTTGAAAATATATTTTTATTGACATTTGTTAAAGAATTATATACGATTTAGGTTTCCCATTAGCATATAAACTTCGAAGTTTTATTTTTCCTCAAAGGATTTTAAAAATATCTGAGCTCCAAATATTTTTAAAAGCAACAGGAATAATATAAAGAGTATGTTAAATATAAATATTAAAGAAATATTTAAAAATACGAAGGAAATACTAAAGAAAAATACCTCAAATATAATCTCTCGAATTTAAAAATACCAGAGCTCCAAATATTTAAAAAACAAGAGGAATTATATAAAAAATAAGAGTTTAATATAAATATAAAAGATATATTTATAAATGGAAAGGAAATAATAAAGAAAATACCTCAAATGTAGACAAATATTTTTAAAATACAAGGGAAACATTATAGAAAACTAACTAAAATACAAATCAGCTGAGTTCCTGCTTTGTAAAACCCTCAAAAATAATTCCCTATAATATCTACTCCCATCTCCCGTGCTGTATAATCTTGTATCTTCGACTTATAAGCTTATTACAACCTTACAAAATAAATATCTTTTATTATGTTGACAATCCTCCGCGGTTAGTCCATTAAATGTAAAGCACTCGCTACAGAAAACCCACCCAAAAGCCGCACCCCTACCCTCAAATCCTTTCTCACCCACTCGAGCGGCGTTCGTCACGCCACTCATCCTCAACCCACCGAAGCCATAAGGTAGTTATCGCCCGCACGGCTTTCGATTCCGGGAATTTATGATGGGGGTACGTACTACGTACCAGAGTACTCTCGCCATGTTGGGCAAAGACCAGAAACCGGGAATTAAAAACCGGAACCGTGACCAGAGCCATAACGATAGGCCGCCATTTTGTTAAAAGGGAAAGAAAAGCAAACACAGTTTCTAATTGCCACCCTTAGCTGGAAGTTCTGTGCATTTTTCGAGGGGTTGAAATTGAAATTCATACTGCGATTATGATTATGTCATTTCGGCTGAGAGAAAACCCAAACACACAGGAAATAAAGCAGGATATATATTTCTGGGTGGTTCCTGGACACAAACATAATTTAGTTTTCTGTTCGGCCTTATTAGCGTGCACAAATCAATTCTCAAAGGATTTGCACAACAAATCCTCTTCCCTTTCGTGATTTATGTCACGCGTCCTGGGAAAGTCCTTCCTAACCCTCCGGGTCTTCTCTGTTTCTCTGTTTCCATTGTGTAATAGATAGGAAGGGTTCTGGGCTCGACTTTTGTCTCTGTCCCGTTAATGGTTAAAATGAGATCGAGATTCGTCAGGGCTCGAGTGGCTGGAAAAGGCGCAAAAGTGTCAGCGGGGCACGTACAAACCTGGGAAAACCCAGAGGGGTAAGGCACCTTGAAACCAGCCTCAGATTTAACCAGTAGCTTTAGGTTTCAATTAAATATAATTAACTAAATTATGCGGGTCGATCGGGGTATCGGCTAAAATCGGAAATCATAGCACAGGGCGGCGGCAAACGGCGAAAGAAACTTGAAACACGCATAATAGCTTACTTAGCCCGGCTGAAACAGACACGCACTTAATCAGCGATCTACGCAGGCCAACACACACAGCAATCTGGCCGAAAGCAAAGCTTCGAAGTGAACCACAAAGGCCTGAAAGCAGGGCAGGGCACTGGGAAAAAATATGGGAGTTTTTAGGAAGAAGAAGAAGCTTTATTTTCTTATAGATAGGTGTGCCATAAGTATAAGCTATAGCTTGTAACACACAGAAAATATATTCAAATAAATTAAAATTAATTAATTGAAATTAATTAATATATAAAACCTAAAAAAAGAGACATGAATCTAAAAAATTCGAAAGAAACTAATATATAGAAATTTTTATGGAAAGGCATACCTTTACTGATGTTGTAGCTCCCATAATATTTCTTTCTTTTTAAAGATATTAAATCATAAAAATAACACAGATACCATTTTAAATATGTATTTGAATTTTTCCATTTTGATTTTATAATGATTTAAGGCTTAATTAACATTTGTGCACCCATACTTCGCTTTACGGCCCAAAACAATTCAAAGTAACATCGAAAATACGTATAATTATATATTAACATCAAAGCAAAGTGTTTTTTTTCCATTATATCGAAACATTTAAGCCGTAAATCGAATAAGTGTCGTAATTTCATTATTGAATAGGGCCGCTATATTGAAATGTCATATAAAAAGCGACCGTATAGCGATGTATGGGTGTAGCTGAACTTCTATTGTAGTCACCTTATTTTTAATGGAGTTTTTAATAATAACTAACTTATAAGAATACAAAGATTAATCTAGTTTTAAATATTTATTACCAATAGCAAACATTTCAGTAGTAAATTAAAGTAATTAAACTGATCACTTTTTCAGAAAAAATTCAGAAAAAACCCTTTAAGAAAATTATAGCTAAATAGCTTTAAGATAATCCTTTTGAAATTTCCTTTAAGTGCCTAAATAAAGCGATTTAAAAATGTTTTCGTATTCCCATTTACTTAAATAATATATTTAATAAAAATTAGCTCATAAAAATACGTAGATGAATATAATTTCAATATTAATTAGAAAAGAACATATTTAAAGTTTGAAAAGTCAATAAATCCATAACTTCTTCAGAACAAATTTTTAAACTAAGCTTTAAAATTAAAAAAATAATATAAAATCTTTAGAGAAAATATTTTCTATATATATTTTGAAAAAAATCCATGCTTAATTTTCTTCAAGTGCCTGAAAAAAACCCATTTAAAAATGTTGCTGTACTGCTGCTGCTACTTTTGCCTCGGACTGTTGCTGCTGCTGCTGATCATTATGCGATCAATGTTGATCATTTTATCCCGCAGGCTGTTGACAGCCCCAGCGCATGGACATGACAGCGGAGCCCGGTCAGGCCGAGACCAAAGCCCGAGATCGAGACCAGAGCCAGAGCCAGAGCCAGAAACCCAGACCGATCTTCGTCTTCATCATGGTGTATATAATAATTACCAGAGCATACACACGCACAGCCCCAGCCGGGTCGGACCAGAAAAAAGGGCTACAAAACTCTGCTTAATTTTCTCGTATCCCAAACGGCGTTCTCTCTCTCTAAATGGCTTTGGTCCGTAACCGACATTTTGTTTCGGATACAGAAGGGTTCTCCTCCGGCTGCTGCTGCTGCCTTATAAAAATGCAAAATTATGTACAAGTCCGAAACGACGTTGTTGTATATTGATCCTGTCCCGGTCTGGGTCTGGGTCTCTGTTCTGGGCTCCTGCCTTTGCCCTTAACTTTATATAGTTGTAGCTATCGCTGGCATGGCTGCACTTCGTGGTAGCCTCATCTCCGAGCCCCTTGGAACTTCCTCTTATTCCTCTCTTTTCTTATTCTTTTTTTTGGGATACTTAAGCACGATCGGTGCTTTGCCTGCTTTTTAAATGATTTCTGTAGGTTTTTTGTGCTGCCTGCTCCTTTTCTTATGAACCAATCAACGCACACACACTCGCAGGCTCCTCGGGGATGTGCTCCTTGTACGGCGATCCTCCGCAAATTGGCGGCCATAAGCATTGCAAAATTATCTCGTCGCTGTCTCTGTTCGATTTGGACAGACGACCAGCGTCCGACAACGACCAGGACCAGGCAGAGGACCAACAATAACAACCCATGTCTGGGGGTAGCCAGAAATATTCCGCAAAATGTCTCTCCTTGGGACAGGCAGAGATACCAAAACCAAGAACTTCGGTTCAGATACGGACAGCTTCTTGGCCTTTTTTCTCAACTCTTTTTCTCTGCTCGATTTCTTATTTTTGTTTACCCAAAAAAAATGTGGGTAGACGGAAACAAGGCTTTAAGGTTTGACTTCCAGTGAATTTTCTGGTCTCTGCAGATCTGGGATTAAATTTTGTGCATGAAATAGAGAGAGGAAATAAAATATATTGACATTCCAGGTGGGTTTTTAAAGGTATTTCTGGGTTTGGAAGAAATGCTGATATGTTGAGTAAGGAAATAAAATAAATACAAGAAAATATAACTAAATACAGGCTTAAAAATAAATTTTCCTTCTTCTGTTTTATTAGTTAGTTATAATATTATTTTATATTAAAATTTTGTGGATGATATCGAGAGAGGAAATAAAATATATTGACATTCCAGGTGGGTTTTGAGGGGTTTGGAAGAAATGCTGATAATTTGAGTAAGGAAATAAAATAAATACAAGAGAAAACAAATAAATACAGGTTTAAAAATATATATTTTCCTGATCATATTTTGCCTTTTTTATTAGTTAGTTATGATATTATATTTTATTAAAATTTTGTGTATGAAATAGAGAGAGAAAATAAAATATATTGGCATTCCAGGTGGGTTTTGAAAGGTATTTAGGGGTTTTAAGTAGATACTGATAAGTCAAATAAGAAAATAAAATAAATACAAGAGAAATTAAATAAAAAGAGGTTTAAAAATACATTTTCCTGGTCATATGTATATTGCCTTTTGTATTAGTTAGTTATGATATTATGTTAAATTAAAATTTTGTGTATAAAATAGAGAGAGGAAATAAAATATATTGACATTCCAGGTGGGTTTTGAATGGTATTTGGGGGTTTGGAAGAAATGCTGATAAGTTGAATAAGGAAATAAAATAAATACAAGAGAAAACAAATAAATACAGGCTTAAATATACATTTTCCTGATCACTATTTCTCTTTTATTAGTTAGTTATAATATTATATTATATTAAAATTTTGTGTATGATATAGAGAGAGAAAATAAAATATATTGACATTCCAGGTGGGTTTTGAAAGGTATATTTAAGGGTTTGGAAGAAATGCTGATAAGTATGGAAATCAAATAAATACAGGTTTAAAAATATATTTTTCTGATCATATATTTATCTTTTATTGGTTAATTATAATATTATTAGGTACATTTAATTTAAAATGTGTAATAATCTACCAAAAACTATAATTAAAAACCGTCAAATTAATATTAAAATGACTTTTTAATTTAATTTGTACCTTTAGTTATTTTTAATCTATAATAAAATTCTTAATACCATAATTAATCTTCTAAAAACTCGTATTAAAATTGCTTTTTTCTTTTCATATTTTAATAATCGCTTAAAACTATAATTAAAACCCTTCAAACTGATATTATAAAGTCATTTTCATTAAAATTCAATTAAAATAAAATCCTTAAAACTACAACTGTTATTAAAATGGCATCTTCTCATCAATGAGTCTCCTCTTACTTTCCAATTATTTCTTTATTTCTCTTCAGCTTCTCAAAACCCCATTTTCCTTGTTATATAGCTATTTCCCCCTCTTTGTATCCACATTTTCCTTGGCCAATCCCAGAGCGCCCCACCCATTCCCATTTCCCCTTTTCCCATTTTTTCCATTTTCGATGTGCTGAAAACTCATTTCGATATTTATGACTGGACATTACACGAGCCGCATACAAAGTTTCGCCAATATTTCAAGCAAATTGCAATGAGTTTGGACGATGGACGGAGCGAATGCCATTACCATTAATGATAGGATAGTTCCGGTTCGGCATTATAAGAGGCTTAGTGGGCGCGGCGAAGTCAAGGCCATAAAAGGCTTAAAAAAAATAGAGAAAAATAAAAAAAAGACCCTAAAGGAAATTAAATCGATGGGGCACTTAGTGTCAAAATAGTTTGTGTAACACAGCAAGACGACTTCCTGGCGATTGATCGACCTTCGATGACTTAACGTTATCTTTGTATCCGCTTATACTAGCATCTGAGTATCTCTGTAGCTCAGTATCTTTGTATCTCAGCCGCGTTTGAAGCCATTCAACGGATGCCGCCGACAAAACAAAACACTTTCTCCCCCAGGGGATTTTTTTCCTTACAGATTCTTGCCTCATTTGAGGTCGAGGTCCTGTCCTGTGCCCATTAATTTCGGCCATTGTCAGGCCATATAGAATACTATATATAATCTGGTGTCCTTTTCCTGCCCCTCCTCTCCGTCTTGTGTTTACGTGTGTGTGCGTCCCTGGCTGTCACAACAATTATGTCGGCATTTGCTCAAAGGACCTGGGAGATGTCAAAAGGATTTTTATTGACTTTTTATGTTGTTAACTGACCGACATAATGCCCAGTTTTGTGGGTGATTACCCTGGGCTCTAGCCTGGGTGGTCTTAGGTCCTGCCATCCCTAAGAACAAGTGCAGTCTGACTCCTATTTCTGGGTCCTGTGTGTCGGCATTGGCTCTGATCTTGCACTGGCCAGCGGCACATGTGTCCTGCGTCCTGTGTCCTGTTTTCATGATATATGACTTGTAATTGCTGAGTCAGTGGGTGACCCCGCTCCCTCTACTTCTGGGTTATTTTTTATTTTTTTCCTTTTCTTTGGCGAAAGTGTCACAGCGAGTTTCTCCCCGTTCGAGATCATTAATCGATCGATCGCGCGTTGAAAGGCGATCGCGAGGAACATCGACGACAACGACAATCAGCAGCAACAAACAACTGCAACAAAAACAATAAAAACAACAACAACAGAGGCAAGAGCAACGTCAACAGCAGCCAAAGTAGCAGCAAACAAATGCAACAATACAATAAATATCCCCAAACAGACGACAGCCGAACAAGGTGGCGAATGGTGGGGATTTTAAGGCAAGGAATGGGGAATACTCTTTTGATATTATAAAGATTTTATTTAAAAAAATTATAAGCTAAATAATTAGTATTTTATTAACACATTTTAATATTGATCAGGGTTCTAAAAGGACCGTTTTTTATTTAATTAAATCTTTATCTATTTACACAAGTTTTTCAAGTCAAGTTAACACCTTTTAAACTCAAGGAAATATAAGCATGTAATCAATTAAAATTGAAATAATTAAATAAGTTAAGTAAAGAAAAATATAATAACATTTTCAATGATTTTTATTAAAAATTTAATGATATTTTATCCCCTTCTTTTTTATTTAATTAAATCTTTTTATATTTACACAAAATTCTTAAGTTTTTCAAGTAAAGTTTACGCCTTTTAAACTCAAGGAAATATAAGCATTTGACTAATAAAAATTGAAATAAATTAAATAAAGAAATATATAATTATATTTTCAAGGATTTTTATTAAAAATTTAATGTATTTTATCTCTTTCTTTATTATTTATTTAAATCTTTATCTATTTCCAAGTTTTTACCTTTTAAACTCAAGGAAATATAAGCATTTAAATAATAAAATATATAATAAATGAAATAAAGAAAAAAATACTTATATTTTCAACGATTTATATTAAAAATGTTATGAAATTGTATCTCTTTCTTTTAGTGTTAAAGTAAATCCTTTTTCTCAGCAACCCTCCCAACCCAAAAGGGTATCTCGGCCGCGAAATTGAGGACACCAACGGCAGCCGTTCGATGGGTTGATCGTCTTCGATGGTTTTCTCTTCCACTTTGCCTGGCAATATCAGTCCCAGGATTGGTAGTGGGACTCTGGCTGCTGCTGCTTCTCCTGCTACCGAAGGGTTCCCTCCAGGTTCCCCGTTCCCTCAACTTCTCTCTCTGCTTCGTTTTTTAGTATTTTCCAGTCACTTTCTGGGCGATGCTATCAACGCATTGAGCATTGAATTACAGTCACACATAAACTGCTGAGGAGGAGCAGGAGTGGCTCTCATTCGGATTCTCATTCGGATTCACATACGGATCCCCGAGATATCGAGATCGGTGTCCTCGCTTTGCTTAAATGCTCATTTAAAGAGATTTACAATGTATGCCACTTAAGTACAAGCCGAGAGCTCGAGTTGGAGTCGGAGTTTGAGTCCGAGTTCTTGGCTGCTCTTCTACAGATAAGAACGCATTGTTGCATTCATTTTGCTGTCCATATAGAAGCATTAAGGAGGATACACTGGGATTATAATTAGAACGGAATTAGGGGTTATTATGGGGTTATATTTAAATTTAATCTATAATATGTAGTTTGCTTATTAAAACAATATTTTTTGGGGGGGAAAATAGGCAGTTTCATTGGTAAATAAAATAAAATAAATTACTTCTTTACATTTTTTTGAATAAATAATATATTTGGCAGGAAAGAAAGTTTCTTTGATAAATTTTATTTTATTTGTATTTAGTCTATATAAGTTTGCTTATTAAATACAAAATATACACTTTCTATAGTAAATAAAATAAAATAAAATAAATAAATTAAGTCAGTTATAAGCAAGTTTCATTTGTAAATATATTAAAATTAAATACGTTTTACTATTTTCTTTAAAGAATAATATTTTTGACAGGGAAAAAAAGACAGGTAAATACAATAAAATTCTTTAAGAAATAATCATTTTAAAAGAAAATAATAAGTTTTTTTTCTTAATAGAATACTTCTTACTATTTTCTTAAATAAATAATATTTTTGGCCTCTTTGGTAAATAAAATAAAATTAAAATATTTTACATGATTCTTAAATAAAATAGTAGGAAAATAGTATATTTCCCTTGTAATTAAAATAAAATTCTTTTTACTATTTTCTCTTATAAATAATATTTTTTACCGGCAAAAAAGACAGATACTTTGGTACGTAAAATAAAATTAAATACTTCTTCAAATTTTTTAAAATTAATACTATATTTCAGAAGGAAAATAGATAGTTTCTTGTATAAAAAAATTAAATTAAAATAATTTATAATATTTTCTGGTATAACCAGTGTCCTTAGAGATGCACTTACTAAAAAACCACTTAAAAATTAAAAAAAAAATCTTTAACCATTATTTATTTTTTTACTTTCCTTTTGCGACCCATTTCTCCCAGTGTCTCCATGTACGTGTTGCAGAGAAGGCGTCCGCAGACTCTTAGATTAATTGCTGCAGTCATTAAAAGTGGCCAAGGCGGCCAATGATGGCATCTAATGCACGATCCGTCGATCGAACATACATCAACATCAACATGGGGCCCTCCCCGATCCCCGATCTCGGTTACCGATCCTGGCCATAGTTCACCTTTCGAGGGCGTCGGCGAATGCCTTGTTATCCCGATTGCTCTCAATACAAAGGCATAAATCGTCTTGTTTTGACAGCAAAATCGACCGCAGGCAGCAGGCAGGCAGGCCGGGAGAAGGGCAAGGAGACCGAGGGCAGGACCAAAAGGCAACTCCTGTTCACAGACACAGGACCACACAAAACTCCTTTGAGTTTTGACCGAAACTAATCATTGTTGCGCCAACAAGAAGTCAACGGCAATCCGCTTTTGTGTGTGTCGACTCCTCCGAGATGTCCTGCTGTGAGTGTGTCCTCCGGCCAGCCATGTGTTACTCCTGCTTAGCTAATTTTTTTTGCAGCTTTCCGGGACCAGGACGAAACACAAGGTGTCCTTATCCTTAGCACAGTCCTGTGCCAAATTAAATTCTCTGCGGTTTGCAACATGCCGAGCGCTCTGCGGTTAGCCCGCAAATGTTTAGTACGAGCCACAAAAACTCTCACGATTTTCTCAGGTAACTCTAATTGCCCGACTGGGCTCTGTGGCTTTAATTAAAAAGCCAAATCCTTAGCACAAACTTAACACTAATTAGATTGCCAACTTCGAGCCCTGTCTATATAAGGTAGGCACTGAAACTGGCTTTGTTTAATGTTTAATGGTGTAGATTGTTGCACGCTGACAATTTTCCAAGCTGCCAAACTGCAAACTGCAGACTGCCTGCAATTGCAACTGCAATTGGCAGCTGCTTTTGGCCCACAGAATGTCGCGCCTATATTAAGTAGATGGTAAATTGTGCTAAATTGTGGTACATTCTTCTGTCGGGCTCTCGATTCGATTCGATTCAATTCGATTTAGTTTTTGGTGCCTCGAAAGGTTAGAAGGCGCCAAAGTGAAACTCAAAGGCATGCGAAGCCTCCGAATTGGCGACCAAAATTGTGGGCAGAGAGCTCGGGCTTATATGGTTAATCGGAGTTGAGTTTTGGGCTTAAATTGGAAGGCAGAAAAAATGTAGAAAAAAGCATGTGAACAGGTTAAAGATTAGATAGGAAGGCATGCAGAAAATTAGTGTAAAAAGTGCCAAAGATATAGGTATAGTTATAGTATACTTTTTGCTGGATTTCTTATCTTAGTTACATTTCTTACCTTAAGAATTTTATTTGTAGTGACCTTTATACTAGTATGTTCTTTATTTTGTAAGTTTCTTACCTCAACAATTTTTAAAAGTAAATAAATAAATGTAAATAAGTATAAAATATAAACTTGGAATATAGACATAAATATACAAAAATGCCAAGAATAAAGGTGAACATTTTCTTTCCAATTTTGTTATAATTTTAACACAGAATTAATCAATTAAAGTGAAGACTTTGTAAATAAATATAGATTAGAAATACAGAATCTAAAAATAAATGCTTATTATATATAGAAGAACATTTTTAAAGCATTTTTTTAGCTCAGATTTTCCTAAATAGGTTCATTTTTGAACTTAAAAATAAATCAAATTAGTCAAGATTTTGTCAAAATACAGAAAATGAACTAGATCTTAATAAATTAATCAATTAAAACCCAGAATATAAACTAGAATTTAATCTTTTAGGTTTATTCAGGCACAGAAATAATAAATAAATATAGAAAATAAATTAGATTTTTAATTTATAAGCTTACTTGTTAAGTAAAAATAAATAAATAAATTCTATATTATTTAAACGTAGAAAATAAATAAGATTAAGGTCTAATTCATTTTTGTAATCAAAATAAATAAAATAAAGTTCAAATAAAAATCTAGAAAATTCTCATTAACAATTTAAAGCACTGTAAGTGCCCTAAAATTCTCTAGAGTACTGTAAAGTGTCTGTAATTCTCGATATAACTTCAACCTCTGTATAACTTCCCCTTAAAACCCAGCCATACCTCAATGCCACTCCCAATTTCGTATTTACTTACCAGTTCCCTAGAGTCTAGACCCGCCAAAGATATAGCAATTAGTCCAGAACCCAGTCCAGTCCAGTCAGAAATACATCTCGCACCTCCTGGAGACCAGGGAGTCACTCAACTTGACTCCACTTCCACTGCCACTTCCACTTCCACTCAAGACCAATCATCTTGACGCTTCTTCATTCGTTTGTGGCCAACTGGATGTGGCTTTATTTCCAGCCCCGAGGGGTGAGCAGCTGCTGCCGCCGCCATGGACACCATTGATGGGGATCACTTAATCGATTTTAAGCGCCTGCAAACATAATTTCCATTTTTTCGAGCATCGAGCACCGACAACAACAGCAATTGCACGGCTATCAGCGGCAATCAAACTGAGCTTAAGCCAGGCTCGTCTTCTTCTGGCCAGGGCCTCCTCTTCTTCTGGCCAGATTCTCCGCCATATTCAGCGAGTCTCGCCCAGAATGGCCAGTAAATGCAAAATTAAAACATAAATCGTGCGCGCCATTATGGTTATTACAAAGCAGCATGCCACAGCTGTGAAAGGGGTCCAGGCTCCAGGGGCGTGGCAACTTAAAGGGGGGGGGGCTGGGTAATAGGGGAGGGGGAAGCGTGATTGAGTGGGGCACACACACCAAGGAACCAGGGAAAAAATTGCACTGAAAGTACGCGCAAAATGATCGTTCGATCAAGTGAAAGATTGCTGGGGTTGCAGAGAGAGAAAATTGTTTAATAAATTATTCAAGTGGTTAATCGATATAAAAAAATATTTTTTAAATTCTTTAGGTATAATATTTAATGAAAAATATATTTAGCAGAGGTTACTGATAAAGGAAGTGGTGGTTTTCTATCAAAAACAGCGTTCCCGCTTGTTTTTAAAAGGAATCAATTATTTTCCTGCTTTAACTACTTCAGAAACCTATTCCATTTAATTTTATTTAATATTTATAATTGTTATTATTATTTTTTTTTTTATAAATAACTTAAAGTAAATCCCTCTCAGTGCATTTAGCAGAAGTTTTTTTGCACTTCAGCCATAAACAGGAGAATTATATATGAGGAGCACTCTCGGCCATGTAACAGCTATGGCGGCTCGCCGAGCGTTGTTATTACGAAGGCCGCAAAAAAAAACACAGGCCCAGTTAACTCTCTCGGCCCTGGCCAAATTGCAATGATTTAATAATGCTGCCAGATGAGGACTCACTCCGCTAAACCCCAAAAAGCCAAAAACAAAAGCCACTGCAATCCACTTTTAGTGGGGCGGAGCCAGGCGATTGGCCCTTGGCCCTGAAATAAAATATGGAAAATAAAACCACACGATGTCTGTCGGGCTGTGGTGGAAATTGCTTAAGCGGGCAAAGAGCTGCGTAGATCACGTGCTTATTAAATAATTTATTTAAGCACCCAATTCAATTTAATAATAAAAATGTAGCCGCTGCCAACGAGAGCCACACACAACATGGTCCCAACAAGTGCCACTTACCACGACCACGACCAGTCAGGGTCGGGGCCGGGGCCGGGGATCGGGACAGAGCACTCACTGGCTCCACTCACTGAAGTCTTAGTGCCTCCATGGACATCATGAACATGGCCTGGACACCATGGCAGCCACCATTCAAAGTGGTTAATTGCCAGGCGATTTTGTTCTTGCCCATATGCAATTTCCTTGTCGTCTTCGTCGCACCGCGCTTTTCCTCCCCTGCAGAGGGAGAAAAATTCTATGATTTCTAAAATTTTTCTGCATAGTTATAGATCATTTGATTTACCGTTAAACATTTTTATATGTTCTTATAAAATGTAATTCTAAATTCAGAGGAAAAATGCTCCTTAAAGTAGCGTAAAACCTACAAATAAAAATATTGGAAGCTAATGAAGGAAGTGTTGGCTTTTTCCTAAAACAGTGGCTAGAACTTTGTTCATAATTAATATATTTTATTTTTTAATCTATTTAACATGAATAAAAAATAAATATAATAAACATTGGGTGCTGATAGCATTAAGAACTCTGTACATAACTTATATATATTTTATTTTAACAGCTATCTAACATGAAAATGAAATAAAATATATTTAAAAGCGGAAACTGATAAAGGTAATAGGCTTTTTCCTAAAAATGCTACTTAAAGTAGCGTAAGAACTACAAATAAAAATATTGGAAGCTAATGAAAGAAGTATTGGCTTTTTCCTAAAATAGTGGCTAGAACTTTGGTCATAATTAATATATTTTATTTTATAAACTACTTAACATGAATAAAAAATAAATATATTAAACATTGGGTGCTGATAGTATTAAGAACTCTGTACATAATTTAGATATTTTATGTTAAAAGCTATTTAACATGAATAAAGACAAAAATATATTTAAAAGTTGAATCTGATGAAGGTACTAGGCTCTTTCCTCAAAAAATCTCCTTTTTTATGATTTTCATTTTAATTTTAAAGCATTTTTAGAATAAATTATAATTTAATAATCTTTTTTTAAAATTAACTTTCTTTAAGTCAATAATTTCTAGCTTATTTTATGATCTTTATTCTCTAAATTCTACTAAGCCAGCTAGTTTTTAAGTCACTTTTTAATGAATTTTTCGAAAATAAAAAAGAAGAAACTTCTTTTAAAATTATGTTTCTTTACCTCAATAATTCCCACCTTATTTTATGATCTTTATTCTCTTAATTCCCGTTCCTAATTAAACATTTTTTCTCCTAGTGCTAACTTCTCTTCTTTGCCTGCTTTGCAATTAAAGGGGCGTCGGCCAAAACTGGGCGTGGCCGGCTGCATACGCGCTTTTCATTTAACTCTCGACGGACTCTTGGCAGTCCTCTGCATTGCTGCACTTGTCGTTTCTGCTTTATTCCCGACCAGCTCGCTCATTAATTTAATGGTTTAATTGCAGGTCTCTTACCCTGACACTCTGCTAGCTCCTCTTCCCTTTTCTCCCTCTTTTCCCCTCTTCCCCCTCAGAGTTAAGTGCCCTCCGTGGAAATGAGTTTTTCATATTACTCGTAAGCCGGATCAGGTTCGCGGCGGCCATCACATCATCGCGCCATCATCTCGCGGATGATGTTCATTGGGTTTGGCTCTTCAATTTGCAAATTTATGTCTTCATAAGCCATCACTCGGGTCTAGCAGCTGTTTAACTGATTCATGTCGCGCACCTTTTTTAGGGTCTCGCAACCGTACGTGACTCAGTTGGTATAAATATTTCTATAGAAGAAGGGGATCCCATAAAAGGGGATAAAGATTTTAAAAGGATTTTCAGGACTAGGTTGTTTTGAGGGTAATTTAATTAGGGGAGAGGAGAAACATATTAATTAAAGAAAATATAAAAGAAATGGAAGTCTTATAATAATAATTAAATAAAAATTTAAAATTAATGATCACTTGAAGGAAATTCTCTTGAAGAAATCCCCTAAAACCCAGCTCCCTGCCAAAAACTAATTAATAAAAAACCACGAAACCAAAAAAAGATTACTTATAATAATAATTAAATAAAAGTTTAAAAGCCTTGATCTTGAGAAGGAAAAAATCCCCTGAAAACCCAACTCCCTGCCAAAACAAACTAATAAAAACCCAAGAACTCTTCATCCACAAGATCTCACAAATTTCAATTAATTTTTTCCAACCAAAAAAATGGTTATAAACAAAGCCTGCTACACCTTCCCACACCTTTTCGACCTTTTCGAGTGTGAATTGTGCAGAAAAAAGCCAATCGAATGCGAGAAAAGTCGACGGACAACCCCATAATTCAGTGATATTTAATCTCAAACAAATAATAATAATAATAATTTCCGTGGCAAAGCAAACAACTTCGGCCCAGAGCGAGAAACTCGGAAATTGCCGGGGAAAACGCAGCCAAGACACAAAAAAAAACGCCCACATTTTGGTCAATCAATATCGTAAAATGCAATTTATGATTTGTGGCTTCGATTGCCCAAAACAAATAGCAAAGGAGGAGAAACAAAAGCCACCAGAGGATTGAGCAACAACGGCAACAAACGAGCAACATGCCACATGCAACACCAAGGAGACAGCGGCGGCGGCGGCGTTGGCCACTTGCCCCAAACTGCAACGACTGCAACAACTGCAGCAACTGCAGCAGTGACTGCAGCGAGGCACTTGCGGCAGCAGCAACCAAAAGTTATGGCACAATTTTCACATCATTTTCCCCCCACTGCCCCCCCACCGATATCTGAGTTATGGGGATGAGATGGCGTTGGAGGTGGGACTTGGACAGAGGGAGTTGGAGCCGGAGTCGGAGTCCTCCGTTGATGTGAAATTTACACTCAAAGAAAGGGGGCTAAAATTGGTAAGAAATATATTTTGTATTATTTTTCTATGCTTGTTTTTCAAATTAATATTAATATGTAAACATTTTATAACACTTGTGGTACTTAAAACTTATTTAAACTTGCTTAAAAAAAATGTTAAGTACTTAGTTTGAGTTTTGGCTTTATCTACGAATCAGCATTTGGGAATTATAAGCTTAGACATATTTTTTATTATTTGTGAATATTTTTCTATCAAATTAATATTAATATGTAAACAATCTATAATATTTGTGGGACTCAAAACTTATTTAAACTTGCTTAAACGTATGTTAAGTACTTAGTTTGAGATCAGGCTTTAGCTACAAATCTGCACTTGGGAATTATAAGCTATAATATATTTTTTATTATTTATGAATACTTTTTTTTTACAAATGTATATTAATATGTAAACATTCTATAATACTTTTTGGACTTAAAACTTATTAAAACTTGCTTAAAAACATGTTAAGTACTTAGTTTGACTTCAGGCTTTATCTATGAATCAGCATTTGGGAATTAAAAGCAAATTTTGGTTAAAATATACTCGTTTGTGAGGCAATCTTTTATTAAATATTTTATTATAAATAATTGAAAATATTTTAATTCAAGAATTTATGTTTAAAATGTGTTAAAACTCAAACAATCTTATTTATTATTTTGAATAATAATTTTCCAGGTTAGTGAGACGTTGCACCTTCGTCTTTCAAAACTTTGGCTTATGTTTTGTGTGAAAAAGGAGGAGTATTCTTGGTAATATATTGTTTTTCTTTGAAATTAATTTGCCTCTATCTTTTAACTATTTTTTCCAAGTGCAAAAATGTTCGAGCTGAAACCGAGGCACGTAAAATAATTTAACCAGCGTTTAACCTTAGTTTTTCGCCACTCGCCAGCGTCTGGGGGATCGGACTTGGGTTTGGGATTGGACTGGACCGAAACCGGGACCGGCATCGGCATCGGGATCGCAGGCCATTGTTGTTGCTGTTGGTGTTGCTGGTGTTGCTGGTGTGCAGCGGCGATGTTGCAGCTGTCCGAGCGTTGATTATGATGAAGTTGTGCGCAATTTGTTGGCCGTCTGTTGCCCAACAGGCACAACGGAAATTGGAGATGCGAGATGGAAGATGCGAGATCCGCACCGAGCGGCAAAAGATGGTCTCTTTCGGGCGGTGGCGGGGGCGGAGGAAAAACTTTGAGACCATGGCCAGATCGCTTAATTGGCCTCAACTGGAACCGAAGTGGAACCGAAAAGAGCCTTCTAAACTGGAGTTTGTTGTGTGATGAGGAGGAGACTCCTCTTTTTTTCGTTTCGTTTCGGCTGCGGAACACGAGACTAATTAAATTGCGAGCGTTTTAAGCTTGGGTCATAAATACCTGGGCCCCTGGCAAGGGTTAAGTCTCCTCGAGACGAGAGCAGATGTGGCTCCGCCCCGGAGTTTTAGGTTTTTTGTAGAGAAGAACACACGAACTCCTGCCTTGCTTCCTTTTGGAGAGTGGAGACTTCGTTCAGAGTCGCTCTCGCCATCCCTCTCCAAAAAAGCTGGCCGTCCTTGTCTGCGCCAAGAACTGGTTTTCGAAGTTTCGAATTTCGAGTTTCCCCAACTTCGAAATGTATCTGACAGATACAAATGCCGCCGCTGCCGCAATTATGACTTAATGTCTTGCCATTCGATCAAGAGCGGTATGGAGGTAGTGGGTAAGGGGGAGGGGGGTACCTACATACACTCTACAAAAATATTAGGACTTAATAACATTCACTAATTCTTATTTAGACTCCAATATGTTTGATAATTTTACTCTTAGAACTTTTAAAAATGCGATAACATCCATTTTGGTTTACTCGCTGGCACCAGTTGGGAATTATAAGGCCTCCAGGACATAATGACATCATAATGAGATCTTAAAAGTCACTATTTTTATTTAAACTCCAATATATTTGATAATTTTTCTCTTAGAACTTTGAGGAGTGCAATAACATCATTTTTGGTTTGCGCGCTGGCACCAGTTGGGAATTATAAGGCCCCCAGGACACTATTTTTGAAGAAAGTCTTATAATATATTGTATATTCCCACCAATTGGGTTAGTAAGTAGCTCTATGTTTGACAATTTTGCTCTTAGAACTTTTAGAAGTGCGATAACATCATTTTTGGTTTGCACGCTGGCACCAGTTGGGAATTATAACACTCTTTTTTAATAAAATCTTATTATATAATGTATATTCTCACAAATTGGGTTAGTAAGTAACTATATAACTTATTAAACTTCACTTAAACCTAATATCTTACATTTTATAATTAAATTTCTGAAAATTGCATAAGTTATACATTATTTTTTCTGTGTACTTGGAGGGGTGTGTAGGGAGCTAGGGGACGGAAACCGCGGGAATGCGCAATTTCCTGTTAAATGATACGTGCTATGAACGTTTAATTTATGCCACCTTTGGTTTAATATTAGCTTTGTTCTGCCTCGCTGACCCCCTCGCGTTCCCAGTACAATTGAACGTATCGCCGCCCATTATATAGCCCCTCCCTCCCGCCTGATAATTCCCCCCCTTTTCCCCTTTCGAGGGAATTTTTAATTCCATAGCGAGGGCCACGCATGCGCAGACCATAAATTATGTGCAACGTTTTCATTTCCCCATGTGCGCCGTCCAAATGGGATCATGATTAAGCCAGCCGCGATACAAGGTACTCCATTTTCCCAACCTCCCTCTGTAGGGGTTTTTTTTTTTTTTGGCTAATTAAGCCTGAGCTGGCTCCAAGGTAAAGCAGGTAAGATTCAACCATCCAGCCGAAATTTTGCGGAACACTGGGCACTGAAATTGCCGTCGTCTGCCATCGTCTCAATCTGAGTCTCTGTCTCTGGGTTTTTCAGATAGCATTTTCCGAGGTGGAAAAGGGTGGGTTAGAGAGGGGAAATTGGGGGAGGAAAAGGGGGCCTGTCTATCCGAACGCTTAGCGCTTTTTACCCGCTCGTTGGTCGCCGCTCTTCTCCGGCAAAACAAATAATACCTTGCACCTACTTATTTGAACAGAGTTTCCGCTTTTCCCCCTTTTCTCTCTGTGTTTTCTGCATTGTTCTTTGGCTGCTGGTTGTTGTTTTAACTTGCCCTTTTCCTTTGTTATTTGCTATTTGCTGGCTGTTCTTGATTTGTTTGCCAGCGATAATGAAAAGGTGTAAAATGTCAGTTTTGTTTGCTGTGCCGGCCGCCCCCCATTTTGTAATTGCTTGTTTGTTATTTTCTGCTGTTTGCTTATTTGTTTATTTGCAGTGGCGCCAAGTGCTGAAAAGTGTATAAATATATACAGGCACAGGTGAAGAAAGGTGTGTTGGGGTGTATTTAGGTGTGTTTGATATGGCAAATTTAAGATTCTTGGCACGGGAGGGAAAAATTCATTAGGTTCTGAAGAAAATTGATTGGAAATAGATATTTTTGAGGCTGTAACTTATTCGTTTTTAATTTTAACAGAAGGAATATTATTTTTAGGAAAGGTATTTTAAAGGTTTATAGATTAAAGTAAGTACAACATTTAAAAATTAAAGAAAAGTTGTCCTAAAAATTATTAGAATATCAGAAAAGGAAAAAAACCTTTCCCAGTAACATCCAAATCTCACATTTTTCACATAACTGTCTCTTCTTAATTAAATTAATATAAAAGGTATTTTTAATGGTTTATTTATTTGAAGTTAATAAAAATTATAAATTTAAAGAAGAGTTGTCCAAAATAATTATTAAAATATCAGAGAAGGAAAATATACTCCCTCAGTAACCCGTACATCCTACATTTTTCACATAACTCTATCTGCTCAATTAAAATAAATTAATTTTAAAGGTATTTTTTAATGATTTATTTATTTAAAGTAAGTAAAACATTTTAAATTAAGAAAAATTTGTCAAAAATAATTCTTAAAATATCAGAGAACGAAAATTAACTCCCCCTGTAACACTTATACCTCACTTTTTCCTTATAACTCTCTGCCTGCTATTAAAACCAATTATTATTAATCATTTCCAACCTTTACTTCTACTAAATGTCAATTAAAACTAACAAAGTTGCCGGATTATTATCTAGAAAACACCTTTCATGGATCTTAGCTCGACTTCCTCTAGCCAAAAGAGTTCTTTTCACTTCCTAATTCACATTAATTCCCTAAGATCTGCCGACTGACTCTACGTGCCGTCACGGAGTAGCTGGAAATCAGCCATGCTTACTATATAGGGGGAAAAAAATAATAAGAAAGAAAAATGAAATATGCCACGAGGCTTCCGAGTGAGTGAGTTATGTCAGAAGGTGGAGACCAGAGATAATTCCCTCGATTCAGCTGGGCAACTTATTTATATTCCAATCTACGCAAATCGCACATTTCAACTGGTTCACACTTGGCATTAATATGGCATTAATATTCAATTATCAGAGATCACTTTTAAAGGTTTTATTAAGTGCTGGTTTTGGTAAGAAGACTATTATTAGGCAGCCACGTTTCACAGACGGGTGTTAGGAGTGATCTTGTGAGAGTGTGGCCCAGAGTGTTTGTCTATTAAATAACATAAATTGAGAAAAAAGTATATTCACTTATAGATTTTATTAGGATTTAGTGAGAGATTAAATCCTAGAGATTGGAATTTGCAGGTATTTACTATAAGTTTTCTTTAGTAATAAAATATAAATTAATTTATTTGAGACTTTTTTCAAGTATTATTTAATTTTTTAGTAAAGTAAAGTAAGGAAAACTTCAGGAATATTCCTTAAGCCAAGAAAATTAACTTTAATAAGCAATTCATTTTAATAATAGAAAAGAAAGTAATTTATTTAAGACTTTTTTCAAGTATTATTTAATTTTCTAGTACAATAAGGTAAGGAAAACTTAAGGAATATTCCAAAAACCAAGAAAACTAACTTTAATAAGCAGAAAGTTATCAGAAACAAGCACCCTTGAGGTATGCAATACATATCAAAGGAGATACTTGATACCTGTATCTTATAGGTTTAATTTCTCTTGAACTTCCACTATATTTCCCAAAAAAAAAACTACCAAATTTCTCTGCCGTGTAATACCCTCAAAAGTCGAAAGTCGAGGCGACAAGCCCATTAATTTCCAGCCCCAAATCGCCAGTCAAAATCGAGCGTGCCACACGCTTTTAGCCTTTGGGGCATCTTGTCTCCTCTCCCTATATTTTCCCTAGCACGCTCCTAATTATTTTTTTTTTTTTGTCAGCGAAAGTTTTCTGCAAATTTACGAATTTGATTTATGTTGAAAAATCGAACAGGAATCGAAGGCCATCAATCAAAGGGGGGAAATCTACCATTCGAGGGCCCTCGGACCTCACCAAATCGCTGTGATTAATTTCAATAAGTCGCCGGCGAACAAGCCGCCTAGGAGAGATCGCGAAATGGGTCAGACTTTTGGAGGCAGAGAGTCAGGGAGTCTGGCACGGCTCTGGGGGATTACAACGTCTCCCGAATGTCTCTGAGAATTTATTATTTGCACTGGAATCAAAGGCAGAGTCCCGAGCGGACGAGGGTGGGCGGTGGTTGGTGGTTGGCTGTGGTCTCCTTGCTCGATCCGAGCAAGGCGAGCGAGCGAACACAACTCATTTGCAAATTCCAACGAAACACTGTTCCGCAGAATTTTCAACGATCATTTAGAATTCAGTTTGGGTGCTGCTGCTGCTGCTGATGCTGCCTCGCAGTCTCTCAGCATTTGAGTTGCGGTTGCATGCCCCCACTGTATTCACGGCATTCAAACAGGCAACTGCACTGGAAAAGGATGGATATTAATTGTATTTATTTTATGTAGTAATTTTTAAATACGTTTTTAATTAAATATTTGAGGTACACCTATGTAAACCTCGCTATACGGTCGCTCTTTATGCGGCATTTATTTATTATTTATTATGCATTTCATTTATCAATTATTTAGAAATTTTAAAATGCATTACGCCTCGCTATACGCCCGCTCTTTATACGGCATTTCGCTATAACGGTCCTAATCTATTACGATTTTCAATAAAATGTTTCGCTATAGGGCCAATTCTACAGAATTATTTGGCCTTTGTTTTACTATATCGACATATCTATGGAATATAGCTATTGATTCCCTATACGGCTTTTCACTATGGGGCCAACTTTCATGGAATTTATGTATCTAGGTCGCAAAGCGAAGTATGGGAGGGATATGAATTATATTGATTTATTTAGAAAGTGTTAAATACATTTTTTAATTCATTTTTAAATCAGTAATCTTTTTTTTTAAGTCTGGTGTTTAATAATGAGGCCACAGGACATCTAAAATATGACTATTTATATACCGCTACCATTTGTTTACGAGTAAATAATCATGATGATCAACCTCAAGGTTCAAGTCCTTTATAGGAAGGCTTTGGAAATTTCAAATTTTAAATTAAACTGTAATAAATCTCTAATTAATAGTTTGTAATCATAATTAAAACCTTAAGAAGCTCCCATTTAATTGTAATTTCTCCCAGTGCCACCGACATCTCTGCTCCCCCCCCAACCTCATTCTCGATCCCATTCTGCTTCCTCCCCCTCGCCTCGTGTTCAGGTTGAGTTTTAGTTTCAGGTTCAGGTTCAGGCCGGAGCTTGAGCCCGAGCTTGAGGTTCGGTGCATGTTCAGGTTCGAGACGCGGCTTTGAAGATGCGCCGCGGAGTTGTTCGAGACCACCCAAGTGGACGCAGCGCTAAGGATGCCGGGATGCTGAGATGCTGGGATGCTGGGACTCTGGATGTTGAATGTTGAATGTCGAATGCTTTAAACTGCTGCAAAGGGCGCTGCCAGAGTGTGAGTGTGTATCTGTGTCTGTGTCTGGGTCCGCAATAAATGCGCAAATAAAGTCACAATTAGAGTTGAACTGGTGGGAACGTCGTTCTGCTGGGCTGCTGCCGCTGCCTTTTGGCATACACTTTTGGTTAATATTTTTTCGAACGACTGGGATCCTCATCCTGCTGCTGTGGCATATTTTGAGATGCGTGAAGAATGCCTCCATCCGCGGAGGATGCAGCTGCAACTCAACTCTCGTGGTGCTAAAGTAGAAATTCTTGTACTGTCCAGCATCGATTCAGTATTGTTAGTCGGGGTCCTTGTCTTCATCTTAGGACTCTTTTGCTGGCTCTACGCGGCTCCTTGGGCGGGGTCATTGATTTGTTACGAATTTATTAGCCAGAAGCTGGGACTTTGGGCCAACTGGTTAGTGGCCACGAGGTGAGGGAAAAAGGGAATAAAGATGGGGAAATGCGATTGGGAAAGGTAAATAAATATTTTTTATAATTAAAGCATTCTTTGTTGGATAGAAAAAGTGTTAAAGTTGATTTTTAATATTAGTTTTTATTTTAATAAAATAATTACTTGGAAGTTACTTTATTATTACCATAAATCAAAGAAAACTCTTTAATAAAATGTATTTAAATATTTTTAGTGCATATTTCTTGAACTAATTGGTATGAAAAGCAGAAAATAATGGAAAATTCTTTACTAAAATATTATTTAAATATTTTTGGAGCCTGTTGCTGAAATTCTTTTACTTTTAAAGACAGAAAATCATGGAAAATTCATTATTAAAATGTATATAAATATTTTTAAAGCATATTTCTTGAAGGTTTTGGTATTGAACAGCAGAACTTTATTAAATATTCTAAATTTAAAATTTATTTAAATATTTCTGAAGCTTATTTCTGTCAATTTTGTACTTTTAAAAGCTGAAAATCATGGAAAATTCTTTAATAAAATGTATTTAAATATTTGTAAAGCATTTTTCTTGAAGTTCTTGGTATTATAAAGGCGAAATTCGTTGAAAATTCTTAAGTACAATCTATTTAAATATTTCTGGAGCTTATTTCAGAAACTTTTTTACTTTTAAATGCAGAAAATCATAACTAATTCATTAATAAAATGTATCTAAATATATTTAAAACATATTTCTTGAAGTTTTTGGTTTATAAAAACAGAAATTCATTGAAAATTCATAACTAAAATTATTTAAATATTGTGGGGGCCTGTTTCTGAAAGTTTCTTACTTTTAAAGGCAGAAAATCCTTACAAATTGTTTGCTTAAATATTTTTTAAATTTTCCTGAAGCCTATTTCAGGGCGCTCTTGAGCCGGCAGACTCCAAAACCAATCCAAGGCAATCTGCAGCCATGGCCAGTGCTTCACACGCTCCTTGGTTGTTGCTGCAATTAAGCCAAATGTATCTGGATAATTGCAGCAATGTTCTCTCACCATCGCCACCTAGCTGATCGCTCGGCTCTGCTCTGGGATTGGGACTAAGATTGCCAAGAGATCCAAGAAGCAATTAACCAAGAGGAACGGAGCCGGAGCTCATCTGGAGCGTCCATCGATCTGGCTCCGTTATCGGGGTGCTGGGCGATAATTGCGCCAACCAATTTGTAAGATACTCTTATGACAGATACAGATACGGCAGAAGCGAGGCAATATAATGCAAGATCTATGGCCCATACCGCAACGGCCAAGGATGACTGATGCTGGGGCCATATAGTATTCCCATTTATTTCGCTTAATGCGATTTTTATCGAGCCGAGTCCAGCGTCTCTCTCTCTCTGGGAACACCCATTACAAATCACCGTTAATGAAGTCCGAGCTGGATTTAATCTGGCGAAACATGGACGCGCTGCTGGAGTCGAGGAATCTGCAGAGATTGCAGCGAAGACTCGCTGATTGGCTGCGCACTTTTGGCCAAAAGAAAGTCCAAGGCTGCCGTCGAAGGCTGTCAGCGCAATTAAGCCAAGTTATTGGCAATTAGCAGCAGATACATCGGGTTATTATCGGCATATATTACCATAGTATGAAGCTGCCACGCGTTTCCCGATGACACAAAGGACACACGACCTGTGACCTTACCTGCTGCTTCGCCACGCGTCAGTTATTCGAGCCAAGGACTAACAGTAGGCGCATCCTTGAGAGCTGTGTCCTTGGCTGCTCAACGATGATGACATCCTGCGACCTTGCCTTGCCTGGCGGGGGAGTCTTCAGTCTTCCAGAGAGTCAATCGGAGCAACGTGCTTCCTGGGTTAACCTTGGAGGCAGACAGACAAATCAATCAGTCACAGTAGCTCACTGGCTTTTCCAGGGAATTACTACTCAAAAATAATATTTAACACAGGGAGAAATGTGTTTATTGTTTGGGATTTTATGGGTTAATAATAAAAGATAAAATTATAAATATTTTACTAAAAAATTCTCATAAATATCGCTTAATAATAAGAATATTTCTTCTGTAAGTGCCTTCATCTTTCAGTTACGTATTTAATTATTTACTCTGATCTTTAATTTAAATAAAAATATTTATTAATAGATCTTTCTAGCACAAAAATTATTATTTATAATTATAATAATTATTTTACTAATTAATGCCTTTTAATATCACTCAATACTATAAATAGTTAAATTACTTTTTCCGATATGTTCTTTTGTAAAAATATTTATTTATAATATTAAAAATATATATTTATTTATAAATATTTCTATCATAATAAGCTGTAAACTTAACTTTTTTTTTTTTAATTTAAACTAAGTATACTTTAAACATTTTCTTGTGTTTTAACTTCAGTCTAAATAATCTCTAAACTTCTTCGTTTTTATTTAAGTTGAAACTTAATATGCTGTAAATGTCTTTAATTATTTTATTTAATCAAAATTAGCTGTAAACTTAATTTAAAATTTTACTTAATCAAAATAAGATTTAAATTTAACCTTTTCTTATATAATTTAAACTAAATAAGCAGTAAACTTATATATTTTATTTAAATTAAATACGCTGTAAACTTATTTTATTATTTTATTTAGTCAAAATTAAAGCTTATGAACCTGAACCTTTTCTTATTTAATTTAAATTTTATACGCTGTGAACTTCTTCTATTTTGTTTTACTTGAAACTAAATAAGCCTTTAGATTCTTATATTATTTAATTTAATCAAAATAAATACCTTTTCTTAAATAACTACAACTAATTAATCTTAAAACTTGTTGTTTTATTATTTTATATACTTAAATAATTATTTTTTGTCAGTGCCTTCTTCTCATCGTGTCTGGCTTGGCGTTGCTGTCATTGTTTGTCCAGGATGACACTAATCCAGCTTATAATTTTATTGGCCCCATGAGAAGCCACTTGGCGTGGGTGTCCATAGCCCAGGCATTCATCCATCCATACCCTCCTCAATCCCCTCCAGAAGCTCCCCACTCACGGTAGCGAAATATTTCTGACACGAGGCTTTTGACAAAACCCAATTCATCAACGCCGCCAAAGAACCTGAACCTGAAAAGGGTGTGAGTTCCAGCGGCTTAGTGTCCCAGCCTGTGATGCATGATCGTTTAATTGGATGTGGGGGAGGAGGAGGAACTGTACAGTGGAGCCTCCAAATCATACACATAGCTTAGGAAGGGGAAACTCCCCTTCGAACAAATTAAGTTTTCACAAGCCACCGAAACTTTTCCCAATTGCATTTTTCCAGCCTTTTTCAGGGGTTTATCAAGCCCGGCGATATACTTTATGACGCGGCCAATCGATGGGGCTTGGGAGCCTCGAAGTTGGCACAAGGAACCTGGGACCCTGGTCGGCCACCGGCTGGTGTTCGTGTTAATAATTTAGTTGCTTATCGCCGGAGTGTGTTGACGTTCGAAATGGTTACTGGTTCTCCGCCTGTCTGTCTGTCAGCGGGGCTGCGGATAGTGAAATAGTTTTTTCCGCCAATTAGCGGGTTCTTGGCACTTGGCATTAGATACCGATATACCCGGAGCAGTCTCTCTCTCTCTAGGCCTAATTGGCAGGCGTTGAGTTTTTTTCGGGGGGGGGGAGCTTATCAACTCAGGCACTCCGATAACTTGGCCCGCAGACAATGGCCAGGAGGGAGGGTAGGGGCCAAACTGGAACCAAGGAGCCACGGGACTGGGACTGGGTCCAGAGACCACACACGACGCATGCGCAAACGAGATTTAAATGAGTCGCAACTCTCTCACGATTCTGAATTTCAGCGAAAAATCCGCGCAGAGGGCGCAGTGCCATTGGGAGCTCTCTCTGTTGCCTTCCCGCTCTCGCCCTCGCTGTCCCAACGTGGAATGCCACGCATTTCAGAGATACTTTTGGCACCTCAGCGGCGATTAAATGCACACGCACGAACCACAGATACATCGGGAAAAATATAGATAGTTCGGGGAAATAGTCGGTGAGAGATAAGATAATGAATAGTTAATAATATTGGGTATATTTTCAGTTTATTTTTAACTTTTTAGAACCTTTAGATACACTTCTTTTGGGATTGTGTCCATTTTTTTAATCTTTAGCTTCTCTTAGAAGGCTTACTTTGAGATTTTGTACATTCTAAGAATCTTTAGATACTTGGATAAGTCTTATTTTAGCTTTGCTTATATTTTTTAAAATTTTTAGACTTATAAAAGTCTAAATAACTTTGTTATGATAGGAAATATAAATAGAATTATTATAGAATAAATTATAGAAGATTTATTTATATTTTCTGAACAGAAAATACAGAAATTGATCATCTAAATATTTATATTATGATAGGAACTCCTGCTTATCTTATTCATTTTAGATAAATATAGTCCATATCACTTTTTATAGAAAAACAACAACTTAATACCCTTAATTCTCAAAGAAAAATATTCTCTTAACGAAGAAACCCTCTAAAAAATTATTCTCTCAGCAAAGAAACCCTCTACAAAAATCTGTTAAAAATTCTCTTAACAAAAAATCTAAAAATAAAATAGTGTACAATTATTCTCTTTACAAAAAAAAATCCTCTAAGAAATCTAAAAATATTCTGTAATCGAAGATACCCTTTACAAAAATCTATAAATATTCTCTTAACGAAGAAACCCTGTAAAAAATATACAATTATTCTCTCAGCAAAGAAACCCTCTACAAAATTCTATACAAATTCTATCATCAAAAAAAGCTTCTTACAAAATCAAAAAAAAAATCCGTTTAACAAAAAATTAACCACTAAAAATCTAAAATTATTTTCTTAGCGAAAAACATTTATAAAAAAATCTACAAATTATCTGTCAACATAAAATTTCTCTAAAAAATCTTTAAAAATTCTCGTAACGAAAAAATAACTCTCTAACAAATATGTAAATATTCTCTCACCGAAAAAAACCCCTTAAAAATCCAAAAATATTCTCTCATCAAAAAATAAACCTCTAAAACCCCAAAAATATTCTCTCTGTACCGCAGGGAGTCTCGGCGCTGAGAGCCAAGAACCTCGCTGTAAGCGGCTTTTGGGCCGACGACTCTCCCTTTTAATTGCCAAGTACAAGGACCACACACGATGCAGTGCATCAGCATCAGGCCGGGATGCTGCCTGGAGTGGCGATTAGGGGGCATTTAAATGTAAATCGACAGCAGCGGCCGCCAGTCGGCAGCCGAAAGGCAGGACTGACCATTTGTTGTCACAACACAACGCCAACAAAGGGGCAATGAAAAATGAGGCAACCTGTTGCTTGGGCGCGGCGCGGCGAGGCGAGGCGATAAGATGACCTGACCGCAAAGTGCCCCCAAAATGCAACCGCAGCAGCACCAAGATCCCAAAGAACCCAACTCCCGCTCCCGCTCCGGATTCCCAGTCCCTTGTTCCATGTGACACTAATGTCCTGTACGGCATTTGTCGGTGTCGGCATCTCGTTTGTCCACCGCCGCTTATCGGATTCGAAAGAGACAAATGGAAAACGAAGAAAAGGCCAAAGGAAAAACCCAAACCCATTTTCAATACCCAGACCCCATCTCTATTTTTTTGTTGTTGCTGTGACCCCTCTCATAATTTACGATCGGCGGCGGAAAAGCCAGTCCAGCGGAGTGATTTTCCTCCTGATTGTAATAACAATATTTTGCTTTCGGCTTTCGCCGCATGATTAACTGAAAAGCCAAGAAAACTCGATCGGCCGCTTGTCAGCTTGTTAAGTCCAAATGGGTCCGCAGATTGGCTTAGAAACGAAAGCGCGAAATGCGTTAATTTCGCAGCCAATTGACGTGTTCGAGGCTCGGTGGCAAAGAGACCTTCCGGCGGTGGGCACTGAGAAAAATCTATATAGTTAAGATTTGGAAGAAGAAAACTAAAATTTGCTAAGAATTTTCGGGATAAAAATTATTTAAAATATAATTAAATATTAAAATGAACCTTTAAAACTTAAATTTTATAATACATATTAATCTATGAAATATTTTGTAAACTTTTTGACTAAGTTTATTGTCCGTTGGTTTTGTCCGTTTGTATTTTATTATTTATTATTATTATTGTTTATTATTATTATTATTATTATTTTTCTATGGCTTGTCCGTTTTATATTGTTTATTTGTTTGTCCGTAAGTCTGACTGTTGGTTTGTGGGATAATTTTTCCGTTGGTTTGTCTATTAATTTGTCCGTTAGCTTGTCCGTCAATCTCTCCACTAAACCTCCATTTATGATCTAATATAACAAAACCAACTTGATAAATGTCATCTATACTACTATCTTTCAAAAAATATCAAACTCATAGCTATATCATTTAGATCTAAATTATTTTTCCCCAATGTACCGTGTCGGTCCGTCTACAAATGCCATTCATAATAAGATCGATCTCAGAAAAATATCAAATAAGTCTCATCTATATCTGAAAGATCTTCAATATTTTCTTCCCTGTTCTTCTTTTTCTTCCGTTGGTTCTGTCCGTTTGTATGTTTATTAGTTTGTCCGTTAGCTTGTCCGTCAATCTCTCCAGTAATCCTCCATTTATGATCTAATATAAAAAAAATACTTGGTATATTTACATTTATAATATAATCTTTATAAAATAATTAACTGATAGCTGCATCACTTAGATCTTCTGAATTTTTGTTCCACAATGTACCGTGTTCGTCCGTATCCGTCCGCGTCTGTCCGCTAAACCTATTTCTAAACCTATTCTCTATAAATGTCATTCATAATAAGATCGATCTTGGAAAAATATCAAATAAGTATCATCTATCTCCGTAAGATCTCCAATATTTTCTTCCCCTGTAACCCTGTCCGTCTGTGGCGTCTGTCCGCTTATCTGTCCGCTGATTGAGCAAAGTGCGCCGCGTGGACGTGCCAGGGAGCTTGTCCAGCTTGTCCCAGCCCGTGGTGGCTGTTGTTTCTTGGCGGCTGCTGTGTTGGTTTTAGCTGCTAATCAGCGTTTGCTGCTTGACTGATTCAATTGACTTGGCCAAGGAGATGGGGGGAGACCGGAGACTATAACCACCTCCCATGTGGCCCCCAACCTGCTGCTCACTTTACGCTTGATTTGATAAATGAATAGTGGAGGTACGCGGCTGAGCTCAGCTGGCTGCCTGCAAATATTTGCACTGCACTTAGCACTTAACCCCCCTACAACCCCCTCCACGTTTCAGTTTAGACGGCATTTTGAAAGCTTCAATCAGGCAAAAGCAAAAGCGAGGTAGCTCTCGGGCCGCCTCAGCGCTTGCAATTATGTGGAATGAGGTGCTAATTTATGGATTTGAGAGAAGGAGAAAAAAAAAAACGATAGCTTTTTCCCCTCAGCCACAGCCGAGCAATTTTCGCTGCCATAATTTACACTATTCCTCTGATTGCTCAGTTAGCTAACGGTTTTCGTCTGCATTATGCATTTGAGTGGAACTAAATGCTTGGCTGGAGGGGTTTTCTTGGAAGGGAAATGGGGAAAATTAAACGAGGTTTGAGAGTTTGGAAAGAGCAGAAATCGAAGGTAAAATAAGGATGAGGTCATGCCTGGTTCTAGGCAGATGATTCTCCCCCTGTGACTCAAGGTTTTTGGTTTTATTTTATAGCCTCAACATAGTTGGCATATTTCTGAGATTAATCAAGAAATACTTGAGGTGTTATATGGATAACAATTAAGGCATTTTTTTATAATTAGGCAGCTATTGAGGTGACAATTCAAAGGAATAATAATGCGAAATAATTGTTGCTAAATGCAAAAATATATTGTAAGATATTTCACTGGAACATGCAATGTGATGCACATGAAAATATGATAATTAAGCTTAATAACTCATAAGAATATAAAGTTAATGAAAATCAAACCTTTCAAGTAATGCATTTTATAAATATAATGAGTTTCCATTTACTAAAAATAATAAAAATAATAATAATAATAGCTTTAAGGCTTAAATATACGAAATCTGAACTAATAACTTAATACCTTAATACACAAATTAAATAAATGAATATCAAGGCTATAAAGTATTGCATTTTATATATAGAATTGGATTTTGCTTACAAAATACTTAATAAATTAAATAGATCTCTTCAATAAGTAGCCTAAAGGCTTGAATGTAAGAACTTTGAACTAAGATTGTAAAAACATTAATAACAATTGAATAAAAAATTCCCTAAAAATGTCTTACTTCCCTTGATAAGTATCTTAGTTTAATTCTTAAATTAAATGTAAGCTTAAATGTCAGAACTGTGAACTAAGAACTTTAAAATTATGAAAATATTAATTACACTTGATTAAAAAATACCTCAAATATATGTCACTTCCCTTGATAAAGCTCTTTGTTAAATACTATTTAATAAACTCTAGATATAATCTTATTAAACCGTAGAAATTGAACCAACTCTTATAGTTTTTCCTTTATAAATCACACTTTTCTTTCATTTAATTTCGTTTAATTTGAGCCTCTAGCTGATCCTATATTCGATTGAATACTCCAGACCCATTTCATAATGATGGGTAAATATCCATTTCGAGGGTCTCACACCCCGCTAATTATGGCTACGTGACAGCGTCGCGGAATAGAGAACTCCATGGGGGGAGAGGAGATCTCCTCCTGCATCCAGTCCCAGTGCCAGTCCCAGTCCCAAATTCAATTCCCGAGATTGTCCAATGGGAGAGACGCATTAATTTTATGTGAGTTTCAGGTCATTGGTAGGAAAACCGAAATTGATTGCCCCAATCTGGCCGCACAATCTCTCAGTTCTCTACGGTCTCTATGTTCTCTGGGTTTCAGTGTAAGTGAGAAACCTTGTAGATACACCCCGGCCAATGCGTATCTGTATCTGGCCCGTTGATGGCTTCGTATCAAAGGCATCTCTCATGGGCTCTGGCCTCTCTTTAGGTAAATTTTTATACATATATTTTCGGATGCGGAGTTTCGGCATTTTTGAGGGCGTGTTGGGCCGCCACTAATTATTTATTACGCCTTAGCGTAACCCAAAAGATATAGATACATTTTCGTTGGGGGCTTCATCTCCATTCCCTGGAAATTTGTTTATTTATGGCCGTTGGTGGCTTTTGTTATTAAAATGTTATTGGATTTCTCTCGCTTTCCAGCTGGGCTGAGAGGCCCAAGATCATTAGTGGAGAGTGTGGGGCCTGAGTTGTGATAAATGATTTTCATTCTGGCCCACAGACAGTTTCCCTGCCTGCCATTCGTGGTTATTCCCGAGTTTTATGTTCTATGTTCCATGTTCTTCTTCTGGCCCATAAATTGGCTTTATTTTTCAGGTGTCAGGGCTGGGATAAAATGGCCGTCGTGGAGTTAGTTTTCGGGGCTCCTTTGAACTCTGGAAAATCACCTTTTATGCCCTAGTCAAGGACAGGACACCCAAGCTGCTGCTGCTGGTCGTGTGACTCCTGACTTGGCCTTGATTAAAACGGGCTAACAACAATTCACAATCATTAAAAGGCCAAGGAAAGCGCACCTTAATTAGCTGCAAAACAAGGACGACGGCGAGTCAAGGTAACTGCTCATTTGCAGTTGCTGCCGTTTGCAGCTTCCGTAGCCTTGGCCTGTTTTTCTTTAGACACATTTCCCTTCAAACCGCACAATTATTTGCAGCCTGGAAAAAGGACCGCCTGCGGGCAGCATCTCGAATCGGAGACGGCACTTGTCCTTGGTCTTACAGCTAACATCTGTGTGTGAGGCCTGTGTCGAATATCCTTAGAGCCTGCACCTCTCGCCATGCTCTGCGGTTTAATCGAATTTACAGATTTTCCAGATCTTACAGATCTTACAGATCTTAGCCCGAGTTATGTTTGCAAACACCACAGCAGCTTAGGTTTTTATTGGATTAACCTCGGACAAAACACACACAAAAGTGTCTTAAGTCTTAAGAGTATCCCTTTGGCTTATGTAAGATTTCCTGGAAAATCTCAGCAATTAAGGGGGCGTCGTACAAGCGACTTAGGACACCAACAAAGGTGAGATAATAGATCGAACTTTCGTTGTACCCAAAGTGTGTATGCCATAAGGTGAAACTTGAAAAATTAATTGCTATTTAAACAGCAAAATAAGATATTAAGCACTTAAGGCCCATTAGCGCCCCGAAAGAGTTGAAAGCCATCAATAGCAAAACGGCAGAAAGCGGCTAACAAGCTCGGGCTTTGGCCAAATTGACAAATTAGCTGAGAAAAACAATTTGCGGCGAGTGGCAAACAAATTAAACAAATTACAGCCTTTGTGGTGGCAACGTGCAGCGGAAATTAACCGGCCAAAAGCAGTGACTTGGCTAATTGATCGAAAAACGAGTCGAGACGAGACTCATGCAAATCCGGCCAGATGAAGTCATAAAATTCTTACGACTCTCGCTCGAAATGCTCTCATCCGCCATATATTTAAATTAATAAAAAATCTGCAAAGTAGAGGCAGCGAAATAACAATAAATATGAAACTCGTTTGGCCAATCTATTAGCTCGGGCCTGGCCATTTTCTCTGCTCAAATAAAGTAGTCAAATTTATAATCAAAAAGTTCATTAACATTTAACCCTAAACGTAGTACAACAACTCCAGCTGGGACGTGGATAAAAAACAACCGAAGGCGACAACTCAACGAATGAGCAACGTCTGAGATAAAATACAACAAAAAATGTATTTTTAACAAATTAAAAATTGTTTTAAAGCCTGAGGCATTGTGCGTATTCCGGGACTGGACGGGGGAACTGAGCTGGAGCTGGAAGCTGGGTCAACACAGGAGGTGGATGCTGGAAGTGATGGCCAGTCAAAGCCAAGTAAAGTGAAGGCAGAGCCAACTCACTGACAAGCGATTTACGTAAAGAGTTAAATTTTAATTAAAGATCAAGATGAAAGCTTAAGGGGAAAGCTAACAAAGAAGGCAGCCAGAGAATACTCTTATTTGTAATAATTTGAAATAAAACAAATATTCAAGAAATCAGTATATATTAGGAAAAAATTGTAGAAAGTTTGTATAAAATTTTAAAGGATTATATTGTTCTTCAGATCTAAGTAAAGAATTGGCAGAATATGATATATTTAGGTATAAAATACAATATTAAAGTATTTTAAACAGAGCAATGTTTTTAGATAAATTGTTTTTAAACGTAAAAAAACAATAAGTAAATTAATACAAATTCCCTAGAATTCCCTAAAAATCCCCAGAAATTACAACACAGAAACTAAGCAAAAATATAATACTTTCCATTGTTAATTCTCCATATTTTTCTTAGCTTATATTTTTTTAAGATTTTTGTTATAAAACTCTCGTTTATTTTTTGCTTTAAATATTTAAAAGATCTTTGTTATCAAACTCGCCTTTATTTATTTCTTTAAATATTTCTAAAACCTTTGTAATCAAACCCTCCTTGATAATGTACAACTTCCGCTTAAGTTTCCCTAGTTATTAACTAATAAATCTCACCCAAAATATATACAAACCATAAGTCAACCTGAAAAAATCTTCATCCAGATAAGTAAATGTAGTAATATTCCCAAAAATAAATCATGTTGACCATATCGAGTGTCCGACGGAAACCTTTTATCCTCCCAAGTGGCGCACTTTCCCCATCAATTCCTGTGTTAACCTCGACATATCGCTTCATCCGATCGAAGGCTCCAATTACGAGGTGGTAACTCTATATCCAAATAGTTCCCAGAAGGAGCATATGGCTATCGGGAATGGCAGGGTATGCAAATGACAGGCGGAGTAACGGACGAAGATCGACTTGGAGCTGGAGTTGGAGTGCCAGTGCGAGTACGAGTATATTATGACTCCCATGTGCGGCCATTAATTATCGGGAATCGCCGCTCGCCGGCACTCAGCGCAGCCATACGGATTTACGCATTTGGCTGCGTAAAATATGAATTTTAAATTAAGCAGCCTCGGCTTTGGTTTCAGGTTCCCATTACCAGTTTCACCTGAGTTTTTTTTTTGAGGGGCCCAGAGAAATTATCAGGAGGTCGGGGAAGGTATTGGTGCAGCCCTCCAAGGCGTTCGTTTTAATTTCCGACCAGTTTCTTCCCAGCACAAGTTTTAATTTCGATTCCAGTCTGACAATTGAGTTGTAGCCGGCGATTAAGACCCTTATGCAATTGAGATTTTATTTACCTGTATTTTGAGGAATGCAATAATAATACAAATTTAATGCAATCAGATGAATATATATTTTTTGGGTTTAAGATGTTGAATTGGGTTTATTAATTTGTATTTTAGAGAGAGCTAAATTAATTTAATTGCTTTACAAATGAGCCAAATACTAACTATGATTTGTAATTATACTTTAAAGCTCCATTAATAATTCTTAGAATTTGTTTCTTTTGGAGTTATTTAAATATAATTTTTATCGTGATTTTAAGAACTTTAATTCATGTAGAATATAGGAAACAAAACAAATTTAGGGATATATTTAGGAATATTGAAAACAAAACAAATTTAGGGATATATTTAGGAATATTGTAATAAAATCTTGGAAAATTTAATAAAACTAATTTATAAATACATTTTTGAATACAAATTTGCAATGGCTTTGTTCAAAATACGAATACCAAATACCAGAGCATTATTTTTCTTAGAAAATTCACTTTGATTTCGATATAGTATTGGCATAGAAAATTATATATTTTAAAAAGTATTTTATATACTTTTTAGTGATAAAATAATACCCAAATTTCATCTTTTTTTTGAAAGTTTTTTAAACTAAAAATAATTTTTCCCTTTAAATGTTATTTTCATCTTTTATATAAATGTTTAAGAGTAATTACAATTTTTTCAATGTGGTAAGGATACGTTTTCACATTTTTTTTACAAAAGAAAAAAATATATTTATTGGTACAATACTTTTTATTTATTTTTAAAATTAACATGCAACACAAACTGATATTTTTAAGTAAATAAATAGCCTCTAAACCCTCATTTCATACCGTGTAACATGTGTATGTTGTTTTTTTTTTTTGCCACTCTGACAAGTTTGTTGCTCGAGTCTTTTGTTTTGCCTTCAGCGAACGAATCATTAGAGGCCGGGAGGAAAAAAAAAAAGAAATAAAGTAACCGAAAACGAAGATGAATAATAATAAAAAACTAGAAACAGAAAACAGTAGCCAAAAATTGTGGTGGAAAGGCAAAGCTCATTAGCAGTTACCATTTTATCCAAACAGACGGACGGGGCATCATCATTATCATTAAGGGCAAACTGGAAAGTAACAACGGCAGCAGCGCCGGAGTAACAACAACAGAAACAAGTTGAAAACTTTAATTAACGCATTTTTACGCAACTGTCGGCGGCTGTTTAACCCCTTCTGCCTTTGTGGCCAAATGCTGAGCAAACATGACAACGGTAATAATTGAAAATCATGGCAATCAAAGCGGAAAGTGCTGCGGGAGGGGCAGGGGCGAGGTGCCTGGAAGTTGAGCGGAAAAATCAACAGCTGCCGACGGGCCAAGCGTGAGAGAGAGGGAGCGACGGAGGCAGCAGCCATTGTTGTCATGCGTGAGAGAGCAGGGCGGCGAGCGAGAGAGGGATAGTCAGTCAGAGCAGGATGGCCATAGCTTACACACGGAGTTCGAAAATTTTGGAGGGGAAAGGCAGCCGCCAGAGAGAGAGCGAGAGAGCGAGCGCCTTCCAGTTTTTCCAAGTTCGACTTTTAATGGCCGCGCAGCTGGAAGGGGTGCGTTTCGAACCGGTTAAATCCGAAACGGCAACGGTTAAGGCCTCTAAAGCAGCCAGCTATTTCTTCTTTTCAATTCATTATTTAATTATTAATTTATTTTCCAGCTCCATTGGTTGCTCATAAAAATGCGCATAAAAATGGCATATAAATTTGAGTTTATAACAGGTTTCGCACCGAAATGTGCTCCAAATACGATCGATAAGCACCATTGTGTGTCTGGGCGTTAATATATCGATGGGATTATGTCACTAGGAAATATTTTTGGCCAGCAGGAAATAAGTGGGAGTGGTTCTCAGAAGATTACCTCTAATTAAAGATTAAAAATTAAAAATATCGAGAGATCCGTAAATCAGAAGCCCACACGATCGATTTTATTATTCAGAAATTAACACAACAAATACCAGATTCGAAAAGGCAATTCATTAGCGATTTTGGTTATTTGATTTCGCCTGATTTATGTGCCATATATCAATGGCTATATGGTTGGAATCCCCATCATCATCGCCAGCACATGTTTCACATTTGTAGATCTCATTCAATTGATTAGAGCCCCCCGAAAAAAATAAGCTCTATTGTTAATGTCTCCCAATGCCAAATGGCGTTCATTTTTAACACCTCAGCAAGTTTATTTTGACAGTTAGCGCTGGCAGTGGCTGGCGGTAAATTGATATTCGATGGGCAGGCAAATAAATAAATTAAAAATCAATTAAATATCAATCAATTGCGTCAGCCGCTTTTTCGCGGCACATTTAACCGTTTAATTGGTTGAATTACGCGTGTTTTTGGTGAAAAAAAAAGCAAAAAGTGTTCCTAAGCAGTGAGCCAAAACGAGAGGTCAATACTCACCCTCTTGGGAATGCTGGAAGATGGGAATATTGGAAACTCGCATTCAAATTATAACAATTAGTGGCCGCAGCTTGCGGTTTCCCCTGCCCTCGCCTCCTCCCCCGCTTCGGCCAAAAGGTGGTGTCAATAAAGTTGTAGGCTGTTGAAAACGCCGATTGAAACGTCGCGGCCAAAAAGAAAATCAACAAAAACTAAATGCTTTTATGAAGAGTGCCCGCCGAAAGGGATGGCTGTATCAGCCAGCAGTAGAGGAGTGCTCTCTCCACAGCCAGCAGGCAGCCATTTTCCTAGCTTGCCTCGCGCAGGAGTGAGCAGTGCCACTATATTGGTAACAATAAGCAACGCCCCGCCAGAGCGGGCGAGCATGTGTGAGAGAGAGCAGCGGCGCAGGCGCAGTGGCGCAGGCGACACAGTTGTCAACCGCCTGACAGCTTCAGCGCGCGCATAATAAAGTCATATCGCCGCCTAACAAGCCCCCCCTTGCGAAAAATGGGGGAGGCAGGCACTGCCAGTCAGAGAGCCAGAGCGAGAGGGAGTCCGAGAGAGAGTCAGAGCATTGGCCAGTACAAGAGCGAGCGAGCCAGCGAAACCGGTTCGAGCGGGGCAGGTGACAAAAGTCAGGAGAGAGCGAAAATCGATCAGTGGAAGTCTTCCACTCTTCGACTCTCATCTTCGTCACTGTCACGTTGGCCTGTCACTCACACACATACACACCTACCCCAGAGTGTTGCCCTCCCGCTCTGGCACCTTAGCAAGGCTGCTGCTCTCGCTTGCCTGCCAGCCCTCTCTTTCCCGCATGACAGTTCAATCGGCTCTCGCGTCGCTGCTTCGTCAACTCTCCCCGACGACGTCGGGCTCTGTGGGATTCTCAACTAAGTCGTTGCGCCGGGATTCCCAACTAATTCAGTCGTTGCGCTCGACGTGAACAGACGTGCGTGTCGGAGAACAGGAAAAAAGCAAAGCCAAATCCGAAACAGAAACCAAAAGCAAACATACGAAAAGCGAAGCAAGCAAAGTGCCCAAGTGACAAGTGTCTTCAGTGTGTAGTTAGAGTCCAAGAAAGAGCTAGATGGCATTGGAGGATCGCTGCAGTCCACAGTCAGCGCCCAGTCCCGTTACGATGCAGCACCTCCACCAGCAACACCAGCAGCAGCAGCAACAGCAGCAGCAGCAGCAGCAACAAATGCAGCATCTCCACCAGCTGCAGCAGCTGCAGCAGTTGCATCAGCAGCAACTGGCCGCCGGCGTGTTCCACCATCCGGCGGTGGCCTTTGATGCAGCAGCTGCAGCAGCCGCAGCCGCAGCAGCCGCCGCGGCAGCCGCCCACGCCGCCCATGCCCATGCTGCACTGCAGCAGCGGTTAAGTGGGAGTGGTTCGCCCGCCTCCTGCTCCACCACGCCGCTGACCATCAAGGAGGAGGAGAGCGACTCCGTGATAGGCGACCTGAGTTTCCACAACCAGACGCACACCACCCACGACGAGGACGAGGCCGAGGAGGAGGACGACATCGATGTGGATGTGGACGACACGGCGGCCCGCCTGCCGCCACCCGCCCACCAGCAGCAGTCCACGGCCAAGCCCTCGCTGGCCTTCTCCATCTCCAACATCCTCAGCGATCGCTTCGGCGATGGCCAGAAGACCACATCCTCCCCGGGCAAGCCGGACAGCCAGGCTGGGATCTTTCGGCCCTTCGAGCCGGCGAGTCGCTCCCAGACAGCCACGCCCTCCGCCTTCACCCGCGTGGACCTCCTCGAGTTCAGCCGGCAGCAGCAGGCGGCCGCCGCAGCAGCCACTGCGGCCATGATGCTGGAGCGGGCCAACTTCCTCAACTGCTTCAATCCCGCCGCCTATCCCCGGATCCATGAGGAGATCGTGCAGAGCCGCCTGCGTCGGAATGCGGCCAACTCCGTGATCCCTCCCCCCATGGGCTCCAAGATGAGCGACAGCAATCCGGAGAAGTCCGCTTTGGGTTCCCTGTGCAAGGCCGTCTCCCAGATAGGACAACCTGCTCCGGCTCCGACCATGACACAGGTGCCGCTGGGCAGCAGTGCCAGCAGCCTGGCCAGTCCGCCGCCCGCCTCCAATGCCTCCACCATCAGCAGCACCTCCTCCATGGCCACCAGTTCGAGCAGCTCCTCCTCGGGCTGCTCTTCGGCGGCCAGCTCGCTGAACTCCTCGCCCAGCAGTCGCCTGGGAGTTAATGGATCAGCGGCCAATGCTAGTAGTCCTCAGCCCCAGCCTATTCCTCCGCCGTCTGCAGTGAGCCGGGACTCGGGCATGGAGTCCTCGGATGACACGCGCTCGGAGACGGGCTCCACCACTACGGAGGGCGGCAAGAACGAGATGTGGCCCGCCTGGGTGTACTGCACCCGCTACAGCGATCGTCCCAGCTCAGGTTAGTAGTCGCACTTTCTCTCTAAAAAATAGGGAAACTTCCAGAGATAAATCCCAGGGGAAACTTAGTCTTAGAATTTTTAAAAAATCCATACTCAAAATGAGAATAGTACGAGTTTGAGTACGCGGATTCTCAATTTAGTAGTCGCACTTCCTTCCCAGAGATAAATCCCAGGGGAAACTTAACTTAATCTTAGAGGTTTTATAAAATCCGTACTCAAAATGAGAATAGTACGAATTTGAGTAAGCGGATTCTCAATTTCCGGATTCCATAATTCTCTCTGTGCAGTAATATATGCTAGGGACCACCCTTGGGGATCCATATACTTGGCGGCGTCCGCCTTTCAAGCCGCTTTGTTTTGTGTCATAAATCCCAAGGACACTGAAACAATTAGGAGACACGCGGACAATGGCAATGAGCCTAGATTCCCGACATCTCCCATTTCAATTCCGAATCCGATTCCCAGTTTAGTTTTTTTTCTGGGCCTCACGCAGCGCTGCGCTCCTTTTGAAGAGCGACACTTTATGTGACAACATGTAGCGCAGGCAGCAGCGTTTGCTTATCGCCGACATGGAGGAGTGGGAGGATCATAGGAAGGTCACAGGTCACGCACACACGCCAGAAGCAGCAGCGACCCTAAAATGCGCTGACGATTGACGAGCCAAAAGATGGGGGGGAGAACTCAGGAAAAATCCCGGGGAAAAATCGGGAGAACTCTTTCTCTCCTCCTTTTTATGCCCAAGATTTTCTCTGTGTTAATTGACGAGTTAAGTGCTTTTTTATGGCTTTCAATGGTTTTTTAATTTGGTGTCGATGCAATCGATACAGAGGCGTTGATAGGCCCCACTCGGCGGCTAGGAATTAATCAAAGCGATCTCTTACCACTTGCCTCTCTTACCAATTAAATGATAATTTACAATGTGTGGAAATCTAATAAGCACTTTTAGCGTCTGGAGTCTAGGGAGTTTTGCCAATTAGATGGAGACTGCGACTTGGCCACTAATTAGAGACTCGCTCGGCTGGGAAATGGAAATCATTTGACTAAAATATGCCCAGACCGACCTTAGGGTTCGTTAGAGTTCTTCTTTGCCGCTGACAGCTGACAAATTGAACACTTCCCGGGCAGCACGCGAAGCGAAAAGAATATAAGGAATTCCTTTGCCTGCCACATATGCTAATTAAATCATTAATATTATTAATAGTATAGTTATGCAAATAGCACGAATGAGACTAACCTTTATTATTCCCTTTCTCTCTATGCTTTGCAGGACCCCGCTACCGCCGCCCCAAACAGCCAAAGGATAAGACCAACGACGAGAAGCGGCCCAGGACTGCCTTCTCCAGCGAGCAGTTGGCCCGCCTCAAGGTGAGTTTCCACATTCCAATCCCCGAAATATTGCCTCCTTGTTGTGTCATATTTGCACCAAAATATTTACGGACCGCCCGCCGTTAAAGGCATCCTGACAACCGCATCCTGTCCAGTCCAGTACCGTCCGTACTTAACCAATTAGCCACGCACGGCTCGTCCCGAAAAACCGCAAATAATTGATTTGACTTACCTGCCCTATCCAAAACTATCCAAAACTCATCCGGAACTCTCTCTCTTCTCTTCTATATTTACAGCGGGAGTTCAACGAGAATCGCTATCTAACCGAGCGCCGTCGCCAGCAGCTGAGCTCCGAACTGGGTTTGAATGAGGCCCAAATCAAGATCTGGTTCCAGAACAAGCGGGCCAAGATCAAGAAGTCCACGGGCTCCAAGAATCCGCTGGCCCTGCAGCTGATGGCCCAGGGATTGTACAATCACACCACCGTGCCGCTGACCAAGGAGGAGGAGGAGCTGGAGATGCGCATGAATGGCCAGATACCCTAGGCCATCTCCGGCCTTCCCAAAGGGGGCGTGCAATAATTCGAAGGGCAGCTTGTGTGCGGCGTACAAAATGGTTTTTCATGTGATATAATTGTAGCGCATATTGTACATAAATTTAATTAATTATATTAATAATAATCTTAGCTAAGACCCTAAGTATCTGAGCTGCAAGTTGTTGGCGTATTTATTTAGAGAGTATTATCCGCTATAATAACTATAACTTCTAACACCCAGGCTTAATGCTAAAGCTTTGACTTTACTCACTCTCACGTTTATTATTCCTACACTTTAAAAAATTAACTATTATTCTTCTGTAAATTAAGTAACTTAACAGCCTAGTTAAGCCACGCTATGAAAGAGAGTATTTTTAGTTTGTAAGCTGAAGAAGAGGAGGAAATGCACCTAAGACAGAATTAATAACAAAGATGTTCTTGTGAAATCCATGTGCTAAAGCAAAAAGTTCAACAAAAAGAAATCAGCAAAGAAATTAAAAAAAAGAACAAAGAAAAAAGAAAAAATAAAAACAAATGTGAAAAAATTAAATTCAAAGGTGGTTTTTAATTGAAGATGACAAGGGGGTTAATGGGGGAGATCCCTTTGTATTATTTTCTTGCCACATCAAAGGCCGGCTAGAACTTTAAATCATGTAGCCTTGTCACTGAGGGCGAGGGTGCCGCCGTCGCTAATTGCACTATCACACATTCCGAATCACAAAATCTGAGTGACGGCAACAACTTGGATCTTCGATTCCATTCCGTTTAATTAAAGGCACTATAAACAAAATGTATCTGAGACAAAAAGACTGACGACTGAGGACTGACTGCAGGGCGCAGTCGACATCAAATGATTTATTGGCACAGATCTCTCGCGGCGTTAATTTGCTGAAAATAAATGCAAAAAAAAATATATATAAGCGAAAATGCGAAAATGCAATGAGATGGGCAGCTGACATTAACTGGCAAGCGATGATGTGTGTGCCAGTGCCTGTGGGCTGTGTGTGCTGTGTGTGTTTGCCTGCATATGAATTGATGCCAAACGCTAATTGCATGGCTTCGAATCCGAATTTGCTTGCATGTCTCTCGCGGAGTTTCAGCCAAGGCGGATCTGGATTTGGTTTTAAATTCAAATCGAGCGATTTATAGAGGCGCAAATCCATTTGTGCACGTAATGAACCAATTAGACAGTTTAGCCCATTAGCCATCGCCGCAATCGGTCTCGCCATCTGTCTGTCTGTCTGCAAATCGAATTAAATGAAAGCGGTAATCAAAGGGGAGTATCTATTGGATACTCTTCTGTATAGGGAGGGTATATCTTAAAGGGGAATATTTTTTAAAAAATATATTTAAGATTCTTTTGAATGGAATATTGTAGGTTTTATGATGTAAGAGAGTTCAGTAGTTTTAAATCTTTTAATAAGTAATCTTATCTGTTTTTGAGGTGTCAATTTTGTCCTAAATCCATAGGAGAGTAGTTTTTAGATACTCTATTATTTGTATAATAATATATTTGCTTGGGAAAATTTTTAAAATATTTTTATAGATTTTTCTGTATTGGTTTTATAATAAAAGAAAGTTTATTAGTCTTAAATATGTCAATAAGTAATGGTTTTCTTTTTTTAAGGAATAAAGTTTGTCCTAGAATCATAGAAGAGTATTTCATAGATACTTTATAGTTTGCAGGAAGGGTATATCTGCTAGGGGACATTTTTAAAACTATTTTAAATTATTTTTTTGTATAAAATATAATTAGCTTTATGATATCAGAGAGTACAGGACACCCATTCCTCGCTTTACGGCCTTTAAAACTTGGCCCAAATGCCGTATAAAGAATAAATTTTACTGTATATATATCGAAAAAGAGTTTTGTCGTTCTAGCGGAATCTTTTCGGCAGTAAATCAAAAATGTGTCGTATTTGTAGAGGGCCGTTATAGCGAAATACCGTATAAAGAGCGGCCGTATAGCGAGGTTAGGGTGTTAATCTGTTAATAAATCAAAGTTTTCTTCTTTTAAGGAGTAAAGTTTGTCCTAAAAACGATGTAATACAAATAGGAATTTAATTAGAAGAAAAATAAAGCTCTTTTAAGTTTGTTCAAAATTGTATTAGCTATATAAATATTTTTAGAACTTGATTTTACACTCTTTGGAGTTGAAGGACATAATTTTCCCTTCTTTTCCAGGTTAACCCCTTACTCTAATGCCCGCTTTAAGCTCCAACTTTAATTCCTATGAATCATTTTCAATAACTGTATTGATTCATCGATTTGCTCGTTACCGCGCCACGACTCCCACCTGACGGTGGGGTCACCAGGTAATTGATTACCTGAGAACTAGCTGCTATGGCGTGTGTGTGGTGTGTGCAGTGAGTAATTTGCCAGCTAATATGTGTGTAGTTGCAAATTATATATCCCAGACATCGATCGAGTTTATATAGAGTTATCATCACCCGGGGTCACCGAAAACCGTCGAGTTACAAATTATATCCTTGGGCAGGGTATGTCAGGCGCCTTTTTTCTGTTTTTCATTCGATATCAAAGCAAACACTTTCAACACTTCTAATTAGCAGAAATTGCCAAGTGACACACTAAATTTCACTTTCAGACAGCTCAAGGCAATGGAATTTCAATTGCGCATACAATGTACGGGGTATTTAGTTGGGGGGATGCAGATGCAGATACAGATACAGATACAGATGCAGATACAGATACAGATGCTGAGGAGACGGAGTTTGGGCAGGGAGCGACGACGATCCATCGAGCGAGCTATTAAAAAGCCACAAAAACACATATGCCGGCTCCATAAGTCAGTCGTCGTCATCGTCGTCTGTGTGGGCGCTGCTTCCCCTCTTAACCCGATCCTCATCCCCCCATTCACCATCCCCCATCCCCCATTCCCCAGTGCCTATGCCATTTCCATAGGGAACTTGATTTATGCCCCTTTGACGTTGACTACAAATACAAAATACAAACTACACAAATCTGCACGGTGAGAAATTATCGTAGTTAATACTTTTAATTAATTAACAATTTACATTAAATTTGAGCTAACTTTTTTTATAGCAAGGGATCTTTTTAAACCTTGTTCGATATATTTTTACAGTTTTCTCTAAAGCTGCTCTGTGGAAACTTCATGTTAATAAGTAAGGAAATTATTACTATGATTACTCTAATTAAAATTTTATATTTTGTGTTTCTAATAACTGCAAAATATTGGGAAATGTTATTTATAATTAAAATAAATAAAAAGCAGACTTAAAAGCTGAAGATATACGTTTTCGATGTCTTAAAAAAAAAAAAAAACGATTTTAAATCGTTTAATCGATCATGGTTTTTCCACCTCTACCTCAAGGAAATACATATAAAAAATAATACATTTTATTGAAAACTCTTTTTAAAGAAAATTAAGGCTTTCCTGAGGCACTTCTTAATAGAAATGAAAAATAATTAAAGTTCTAGATTATTTTTATGTTAGAGAAAAATCGATTTTAAATCGATAAACATCAATGTTTTATCATCTCCACTTTAAGAGTATCCAATTATATATTTTATTACTTAGTTATATGTATTGTTATCTTATTTAATTGTTAATCTAGTATTCAATTTAAATATTTATGTGTGGTTACAAACAATATTATTTATTTGCATATTAATTATATATCGTTGATTATTATTTGAATATCAATTATTATGATATTGCAATTACAAAATATAATTTATTAAAAATGGTAATGATAAATATATTAAAATATACATTTTTCTATATTAGAATGTATTTATTTGTAAATAAAAGTGTACCCTTTCTTCCCGTGCACTCCCTACTCAAGATGCTGGGATTGATGTTGGATTCCCTCCCTCTGCTCAGATCTCAGTGTCCACGGACACGTGTCTGCCACTAGTGGAGGAGCTACTGGCCCCCACATTCTGCACCCCAGCGATCGCTAATTGCGCTTTTTGGGTGGCTCTTTGGCCACCGCTTTGCAGTTTTGTCGCCTTAATTGCTGCTCTGCCAGAAGATCTACTAAAACTGGGAAATGGAAATGGGCGAGACGGCAGATTTATTTGGCCCATCGCAATTGAGGCTGCCACTTGTTTCCGCTTCGCTTTATCAATTGATTTACGAGATTTGCGCCGTATGCTGGGCAGCATCAAATGGCAGATGAAATAGGGAAAATGCGAGTACTTAAACGTAACGATTACGAGCGCCTGATGTTCGCCATTTGCCAGAGTCAGAGAGGGTTGTCTGGGAGTTGGAGTTGGAGTTGGAAATGTTGGCATTTCATAATCGCTGCCAGCCCGCTGCCAGAGTTCCCTGGAAAGTGCACTCAATTATGGCCAACAGACAGGCGCTCCTCTCCCGTTCGCGCGGCGCTACCAATGGCATGAGGAGTATCTGTATCTCATGGGTAACTCTTATGGGCTGCCAACTCAGAGATCTCAGAGCTCGCTCCCAGAGCCTAAACAAACATTCAAATGTACTCGGATTTTCAGCAGAAGTCAACGCCAACAACATGTGAGGCTGGAGCGGGCCGATCTTGAGCCCCGGCCGGCATAATCATCATCCTCCTTCAAGTCGGAGACGTCAATGCCTCCGTGTGTGTGTTGACTCAACGCATTTGATCGGTTACGGCCTTAACCCTTTCCCCGCTGGCGCTTAGCGCTGGCCAAATATTTGAGCCGCGCTTTGTTAACCCATTGTAATTGATTGTCTTTGGCGTTCTGCATTCCGGCCTACGGATGTACGAACGTGAGTCCGTACAATTTGCTGGCCGCTAATTGCCCAGCTGCTTGCGCCTTTGTTTGGCCGTCGATTTGCACCTACTCCTCGGCCGCTAACTGCTCTCAATGCCCGGCTAATTGAGTTGGTCAACACGGGCGCCGTGGCTCAAACACTCGCACTAACGAGATTTCTAACTCCTACTCTTGGCTAGAGCATCTTTCTTGGGAGTATCTTTTGGGTCACTTAATTGTAGCCGAGCGCCATCATTGATTGGAGAAAATGGAGCAAAGGCGCAGCTTCAGGTTTGTTCTTGAAAAGAAAGTTGGAGAGTTAAGGTTTTGATTGGTAAGAAAAACAAGCAAAGTAAGAACTATAAGAATACTGAAAAGAAATGTATTTTGACTAAATCTATGGGCTGATTTCTGCTTTTAAAATAATAAAATAATAAACATACAAAGCACAAAACAGCTTCAGGTATTTTTTTAAGGAAAGCTTAAGAGGTAGAGTCTGCTACGGTAAAAAAAAACCAAGTATGAAGTATAAAAGTACTGACAAAATATTATTTTGACTATTTCATTAAATATTAAAGCGGATATCAGCCATTAAAATTATCAATTAATTTAAATAAAGAGTGCAGAGCAGCCTCCGTAATTTTTTTTTTAAGTGAGCTTAAGAGTTAGAGCCTGAAATCTAAAGAAAAAAACAAACTAAAAACTATACACCTACAGAAATAATTAATTAACCAATAATTCGATTATTAAATTAAGTCTCAGGGCGGATTTCTTCCAATAAAATAATTAAATAATAAAGATTAATATTTATAGCTTCCAAAACTTCAGGAAATAATTATCTATCAAGCCAAGTACTAATGACTGATAGTATTGTTTCTCCTTAGGAGTAAAGTTTGTCCTAAAAATTTAACAATATGATTTAAAAGTTAATAATAAGAAAAATTAAGCTCTATTAAATTTGATTAAAATATTATTAGCTATATAAATATTTTTAGAGTTTGATTTTAAACTCCTTGAAGGTAAAGACATACATTTCCCTTAATTTCCAGGTTAACCCTGTAGTCCAACGCCTGCTTTAAGCTCCAACTTGTATAAAAATAAACTCATACATATTTCTTTAAAAATAAAACATTAAAAGCATTTAATATCCACTTAATAACAATCAAAAATAAATACTCCTCTAAAAATCAAACATTAAAAGGTATTAAAAAACCAATACCTTAATTTCCATTTACCAACAATCAAAAGTAACTAAAAAAGAAGTAAAAAGGTCGCTAAAACATATTCATAAATAACATATAAATAAGTAACTAAGAAAGTCTATAAAAGATATAAAAACTAACCCCAGATAGAGCCTTTGCATATCTTCCCAAAAACCATAAAGTTAAAAATGTAATTAGTTTTTTACAGAGCCCCTCCTTGAGTATTGAGACTCCCCAGAGATTGAAAAACTAACGAAGTATCCAAGTATATTTTTTAAGTACTCAGCGGCGCCTTTTGCGGTGGGTCCCGCCCGGACTACTCCGGATGTAATTGCCGGCGTTAAGCGCCATCAAATGAATTGAACATTTCGTTTATGAGCCATAAATATATGATTATTATTATTATATGTATTATGAATAAATGCATGTGTGTCCCCAGGACAGCCGTTTATTACCCGCCAAACACACAGGTTTCCCACCTCAGCGGTGGGTCCGCTGGGGCCTCGAATGATGACATTATTAACATTATTTTGTGCTTATTAATGCCTAGTGCCCCGTACACACTCGTACGTGAAGCGAACATTACTTTTCGTGGCCTATGTGGCAGGTAAATGTCATTGAGGTGTCTCCCGAGAGAAAACAATTATTAATTTGAACTCGCGGGTCAAGACAAAGCTGTTAGGCAACTCAAAAAAAAATGTTAAAAAATCCGCAGCCTTCCTCTAATTGAAATGCATCCGAGGGAGTGACTGAACTGCCCAACCGGACTCTCCAGAAATGCATTAGCCGCCAGATACGGGTGGTCACTGCCGCGGAGAGACAAATGATCCCCCAGAATGGGCGACAAGCTCGCTCGCTCTCTCTCCCCGATAATGACAATATGTTCCCCTTTTTTTGGCATTTGAATATGACAAACAATGGAGCTCCTTTTGGATCGAGGATTGCAGCGGAAGTCCGTCATTTATCATTGCATTCGGATATTTTTGCATTATGTTTCTCATCTTTTTTTCACCATTATTTTCCATATTACCATTACGGATGGCCCAGGACTCGCTTTCAGCCGAAATCATATATCAAAATCTCACGTACACATGCGTGTTAGGTTTGTGGGTGGCCGAAAAGTTCGCCGTTTAATTAATCAAGTTCCGCAAACACTCCGAATGAGTCCCGGCTGAGTCGGTGGCTAAAGTAAATATTTGGCCAAAACACACGCCAATTAAACCGAAAAATTGTTGGCTCAGCGATGCCAACATTTTGTTGCGTTTCCGATTTCAAGGGGGAATTTTATGAACGTTTTTATATGAGTAAATAGAGAGGAAAAAAGGGTTGAGGGAATAAAATAAATATTTAAAAATATTTTAAAATTATATGTAATGTTAATAAATTCGGTAAAGTTAGGTAAATAAGGGACAGAATTAAAGTATATTAAAATGCTATATAAATCGAACTCAAACTTTGTTTAAACAACTTCCCAAAATAAAATCTGCAAACGTTTTCCTAAAATAAATTAAAAAAACGTAAGGTTGTTTTTTAATTTTTCCAATAAAATGTTCTGCTTTAAAATAAAAACTCAACAAAATATTTTAAATATAATATAGATATATATAAGTTATACAAATATTTTTTAGACAGCACACCTTATTGGGAAATTTTAAAATGCTCGAAAATCAAAATAAACAAAAAATATAATTACTTTCTCATTTGAGTAAACATTTCAAAAAAGTATCTTAGGTTTATAACTCTTAGAAAACATAATTTCTAATAAATACATTTGAAGAAAAATTAATTAGATAATTTAAGGAAAGGTAGGCTTTTAAATAAAAATATATGTGAAATATTACATTATTATTAAAAATATTACAATTATTTCTTTAAACAAAGTTTAAAAAATAATCTAAAGATCCCATTAAACCCAAAAAAATCAGTAATCCTTCATTTAAATATATCTAATCATCTCCCCCTTAATTTTCTTCCAATGCAAAAGCCTCTTTTAGCCTAAAATACCCCATTTTCCCATCCCAAAACTCATGGTAAAAACCACTAAAAAAAGGTTACCAAAAGCAAATTGTTTTCCATATGCAAAAGTTGCTTTTACAAACGAGGCAAAAAGGCGAGGCAGACACTCTCCGGGGTTAATTGGTATCAACAGCGGGCGCTTCATAAACAAATTCAGCGCTGATTCCCGATTAGGGGAGTGTGGAAAATCCCGGCGCACTTGGAATTGAATTCGCGAGGATATAAAAACCCAAAAACAAAAAAAAAAGGAACGCCACTTTTCGCACCCCCAAAAAAGCGCTGCCCTGCGCTGTGTAAAAATAAACATTGTTCGCAGCTCGCAAGTTGTAAAATTTTCAAATTAAAAACGTGATCTCAGCGCGAATTGGAAAGTAAATTATTTGATTCTGCACTTTTTTCCGGCTCTGGCGCCGCCACCACCCTGGAAAACACAAAAAACAGAGGAGAAAAGGCCAAGAGCGAAAGTGCTGAAAGCTCAATAAGGCAAACAAAAGAAAAAACACACGACAAAATAGCGGAAAAACCAGGCGAAACTGCAGCCTGAACATTGGCGCAATAAAACGTAGGAAAAGCGGGCGGAAAGCGGGCTAAAATGGGTGTAAAAATCGAGGCAAAAGCGGAAGGCAAGCCCCCTGTGCCCTTGTGCGAACGCAGCAGAAAAAGGATGTATATATGTATGAATGTGTATCCTGGCAGAAATGTGTTGAAAATCGCGCGCCTGCCGTTGGTTATCTCTCCATTCAGGAGCCAGGATATTTCAGCGAAACGCTTTTCGTTTCGGCCAAACACTTTTTTATCTGACGCCGTGCAGCGCCTCTGAGCACGAACCATGGCCATAATTCATGGGCGCCGGCACAGCTCAGAGGGGACACTGGAAGGGGGGTCAAGGGTGGCATTGGTACAGTGCGGGAAAAAAGTCTGAGAAGGGGAATAAATTTGGGGATTTTAGATGAATTTTACTGTGAAGGAATTTGATTTTAAGGGTTTGATTTAGAGTTTGAAAAGAGAGACAGCATTTTCTCATCAGTATCTATAATTATAAATTATAATTTATTATTTAAATACTTTGTTCTACGTTTAAAAATGTAATTATATATTACTTACAAAAATAAATGTAGAAGGAATTCTTAAAGTTAATTAAACATTAAAAAAACATTCTAATAACTGGAATCATGTCAAAATAAACATAAAGTCCAGCTTTAAAAAATCTAATAAATTCTAGACTCTTTAGGCTTGACCTTAAATTTATTTATTTATTATATTTCTTATTATTTATACTTATATTTATTTTTCCCTCTCTAAGCAACATGCCTTTTCCCTTGTTTTCTCACAGTGCCAGTGCTCAAAACCCCATCACCGGAAACGGAAATGCGCCACAAGCGGCAGAGCTTTTTTGCCCCACTGTGCCATGGTCGACGCCTTAATTGAGGTACAAATTGAGCTTTTCGCTGGGTCGCTTCTTTTCGCCGTAGCTCGGGAAAAATGTAAGAAAAAAAAACCCAGTCAGCGAGAAAGAAATGGAGGAAAATCCACCTTTGTTGAGTGGGTGGTGGGGCGAGATTTAATGCTCGATTCTTGGCAGAGTCCGGCTCCTCTTTTTTATATGCCTTTATTTTTTTTTGTGCTCTGTTTTGGCCATAAATTCGAGTGCTGCGAACTGAGCGTTTTAGTGCATGCCGGGTAATTGCAGTTTTATAGCAACTAGTTTTCGAAACGGACGCGACTTTGATGTGATTTTTATGGGGCTCTCTGCCCGGTTCGCTGGAACTCCCAGAGACCAGAGACCAGTCCGGAGACCCTAAATCCATCCCAGATTCAGATTCAGAGCAATCCCAGGGTCGCCGAGTGTAATTAGTGCGATAAAAAGGGAGAAATGGCCGCGACTGGACGGAGCTGTAATTGAGCTGATCTCTGCCTCGATTTAATGGCGAAAGACATCTAATTCGCTCGAAAGATAAAACAAAAGGCCCCGGCCCTGATTTGTTCACAATAACCAAATTACTTTAATTGGGATCAAAACAATTAAGCCGGAGTCTGAGTCATTATGAGGGGAAATTCACGATATACATACATACTCCCTTTAGGGAGATGTAGATAGGGTTTCCTAGGGTTTTAAGGTGGAGTTATGTGAGAGCTAGCTGAAAATAAAAAATATTTACTGAGCTTGGAGTTTTTTCTTCGCTTGAAATAGTTTTCCTATAAAGCTAGAAAGTCTCTAAATAATATAAGAAACATCTTTTATATTTTTCTATGTGAGAGTTAGCTAAAAATAAAATATATTTTTGCGCTTTGGAGATTTTTCCCCGCTTTAAAAATTATTCCTATAAAGCTAGAAAGTCAAATAATATAAGAAACCTCTTTTATATTTTTCTATGTAAGAGTTAGCTGAAAATAAAATATATTTGTGCGCTTTGGAGATTTTTCTCCGGTTTAAAAATTATTCCTATAAAGCTAGAAATCTCTAAATAATATAAGAAACCTCTTTAAAATTTTTCTTAAATTTTTAATTACAGAAAATAAATAAATAAACACCTATATGAAAATATAATATATTATAGCACTTGGAGATTTTTCCCCGCTTTAAAAATTATTCCTATAAAGCTAAAAAGTCTCTAAATATTATAACAAACCTCTTTCATATCTTCCTTTAATGTTTTAGTTACTAAAAATACATAAATAAGCACCTATCAACGCTCAACTTTACTTTGACATATATTAAAACCTCACTAACTATATCTAAAACCCCGCATTTAGCCCTAACAGATAGAGAGGTATCTGCACACTCGGCGTATATTTCATTAGCTTCATTAAAAAGTATCTCAAAAGCACTTATCAATTATAAGGCCAGAGAAGCCCCAACAACCGGGCCCGGCCTAATCAAAATACATAAATTATTACACCCTTTTTCAGAGGCGCTAACTTAGCGAACGAGTTCTGGGCAACTGAGTCTTCGCATTCTCTTAAGCCACGGATCGGACCTCTCTTCGGAAGATTCGCAGACTGGGCACACATTGCCTGACCGAGATCATTACAAGGCACAATGCTAAACGCTGTTTTACTTTGCTGCAATTTGGCGCCGCTGCCCAAGGAGGAGTCTGCCCGATGATGACGTTTCATGATCACTCAACTGATCATGATCATGATCATGATCACGGAGGGAGGACAACGCAGCAAACGAGCCGCAAAACTACTGTCGATGTTGCCGCCTTCCGTTGCCCAGAGCTGCCTGTGGCGCAGCCTCGATCTTCGTGTGTGGTCCCAGTGATGCACAGTCTTCTTTGCAGTCTTCAGTCTGCAGTCTTCAGTCTTCAGTCTTTCTTGATTCTCTCTTAACCGCTCTCTTAGCCCGGGCATCACAGTAGCCGCCTCACGTAGCCAGAGCCGGTGCCAAAGTGTCAATAATTTTAAGTGCAGTGCATTTTTGTGCAGAATCTCTTCTGTCTTGGCCGATCTCTCTTAGTTTCTTACAGATACTTGGCTGAGGCTGCTGCCGCTGGAATCGCATACATATTAATCACTCCTAATGGACTGCAATTGAATTTCAAGTAATCATCGAGTGGTCCCGGCTTGGGGCTGGCTTAATAGCCACTCGCTCGCCAATGGCCCCGGCCCCAGATTCGAGCGGAGTCCGAGCTTCAGTCCGGGGACGGCGACTTCTTGGGTGGTCCAGATGCCGTGTCTGCGACGAGTTGGGTATGTGCACTGCCCGAAAAAGGGGTGGTTAGTTTGGGTGACAGGTATATAAAAATATAAAATTAATTAAGAGATTTAGAGATTTATTTTAATAATCAATATGTTCCTTAGAACATTAATCTCTCTCTTATGAAGTTAGAATTTGTATGTTAATCTAAAAATGTACCTTACAAATTTCAACAAGCTTTTACGGAACATCAGAAAGAATATTTAAAAAAAATAGATGTAAACATTATTTTTTTTTTGTATTAAATAAAAATTATAATATCTTCGAGGTTATCAATGCTTTGCTGGGCACATTTTTTATGTTAGCTCCAAGTTAGCACATTAAAATTCCCAACTAGCTTTTATGGAACATCATAAAGAATATTTTTAATCAAAATAGACGTACCAATACTTTTTAAAAATACTAAAAATATATATAATAATATCTTTGAAGTTAGCCATGCTTTGTTGGGCACCCTTTTTATGTTAGAACCCAGTTGGCACCTTAAAATTCCCAACTAGCTTTTATGGAACATAATAAAGAATATTTTTAAACAAAAATAAGTTGACATTTTTTTTAACAATATTTATTGTTTTTAAAATATTAATATCTTAAAAGTTAGCTTTGCTTTTCCTAGAACGATTTTTAGGTCAGGTTTCCATGTTTAAAATTCACAAGCAGCTTTTATGGAACATCATAAAGAATATTTTTAAACAAATAATAAGTCAAGTGAACTAATATTTAATCAAATATTTATCTATTTTCTTAGAGCTACAAGGTTATCCTTATAAATTAGTACACTAATCACAAAAATATATAAAATTCATTACTCTTAATTATTATCTTATATTATTATTATATTATTTATTTTTTTAGTATTATTTTTTACTTATAATTATATTCAGCAATATATTTTCTCTTTTAGTAAATAATATTTAATTAATATATTTAGTTTTTTTTCTATTTTTTCTCTAAGTGCATATACTTCTGTTGTTGTTCCGGCTCCTCAGCCCTCCTCCTTGGGCCTGTTGTTGTGGCTGCCGCATTTTGCAACAGGGCCAAAGGTTTCTGCGAGTCGAAGACGCGGAAAAGCATTTTACACGCTCAACGCTCCTCGCTCCTGCTCCCGCTCCAGTTCCCGGTCCAGCTGCCTGCTCCTCGCTCCACCTCTTGCTTCTCGCCACTGCTGCTGTAGAGATCCATGATGATGATGACGATGATGACGTCTCTGATGGTGATACCCATTCTTCTTCAGCTTCTCCAGCTCCTCCTTTCCTTTTGTTTTTATTTGGAAAAACCGATTTTGATAGGCAACCGAAAAAACATTAACGACTGCAATTTTTCATAATGGATAATTAAGCGCGAGCGCGCTTTGGAAATTGATTTTTGTTCGATCTTCCATGGAAAATGTGCCAAGCAAAGAGATCGCCCCCCTCGATACGGTAGCCGGATTGGGACCATCCCGGGCCTGATGAGCATCATTAGTTAAGCGTCGAATTCCAGGTAAATCGCGGGCAGAGTCACCTGCGCCGAGCAGAAGCGGATGCTTCTCTGGGGACACAGTTCGCTGGACAACATGTACTGTCTGTGTTTTTTGGGGTTTCGAGAAATTGAAAAATTTGAATCGACCGCCACGGCAGCCATATAATTTCTCCCAAACCATGTATTCGCATCGATCTTAATGCTTACCGGAGAGAAAAAAAACCCGAACACAATTTGGATTTCGGTAAAAACTCCACAGAGACCAGATGGACATGGTTTCTGTTTTTTTTTTTTAGTCAGTGTTTACCTGTTTTAGTCGCTGACTAATTGACAAGATCGTTTCTAATTAGACCACCGGGCTTATACTTACTCCCAGCTATGGTCTTTGTCCCCAGGTTCTGGGTTTTTCTTTGGGTTTTTTTTGTACCGCTTTTTGCATATGACTCGCTTTTGTTGAGGTAATTTACACGGGGCAGGTGTCGCCTGGGCACAGGTGAGAGAGAGAGGAGAGGCCGTCGGTGTGTGGCCCTTTTTTTACCAGAGGTCCGAGCTCTGAGCTCTGCGTGTCCGCGTGCTGTTGGCGATAAATTATGGCTTAATTAAACTAAAAAATAAGCCAACATACACACATACCTCTCGTCGTTGGCTGGCTTAATTAAAAAATAATGATGGCCGCACATTTTCCACTCATTGGACATATTCATCAGCGGCTTATCTTGGGCTGTATCAGGGATATATCCCAACCCGAATCCAGATCGCTGGACAGCAATTCATCAGGCAGTGGCGTCGGCGATTAATCGGGGAAGGGAAAGAGTGTTGAGCTCTCGGATCCGAGATGGATGGCTGTCCAGCGGAGATTAATCTGCGGACACTGATCGCCGGTGACTCATGCCATTACCATGGCTTACTCTTATCGGAAAAGGGTAGGGAGTGTGTAGTGTGGAGTGTTCCGAAGACAGTTGACAATCTGCTGTGATGAGTGTTTTGTACTTTGACAAATGGGCCGCGACAAATCATTTTCATTGATTGGCATCTAAGCAGATCAATTGAGGAGTACGTGTACGTGAGCTGAGGAGTGTTAAGATCAGGGGGATAATTGGGGCATTATCTGAAATAAAATTATTTAATTGGGGTAGTTTCTACCTTTTTTGAATTTGTATTGAATGAGAAAAGGGTTTGAAGTTATAGAACTGCTACTTAATTAAAAAAAATGTCCCTTAGGAGCGAAAAAAATTTTTAAACGGGTGTCTAAAAGTATGCTATGATATATGTAAAAAAGAAAAAATTTATTTTAGTGGAAATTCTAAGGGAGCTTTTGATTTATTTATTAATTTACACACACTAATTTGCAAAGGAAAATATACAAATTAGATGAAAATATATTACTCTTATTTTTTAGTTTTCTTACAGCAAACTTTTAGGCTGACTTTTAAGAGAATTCAAACGGTAACGTTTTGTAAAAAATGTTTTCTTAAGCAAAAACTTTCAGGTTTGATGTCTAAGGTATTTATTATTATTAGTAAAAGTATATATCTAGTATTATTTTATAATATTCTTACTTAAATATTAGTATTATATTTTATTTCATTTTTCAAACGGTAACGTTTTATATAAAATGTTTTCTTAAGCGAAAACGAACAGGTTTGATGTCTAAAGTATTAATTATTATTAGGAAAAGTATAAATCTAGTATTATTTTATAATATTGTTAATTAAATATTAAGACTATATTTTATTTCATTTTATTTTATTTTGTAAACTTTTAAAAAGTTAGATTCATCAAAGATTCTTTATAAGTAAAGGTCTGTTTGCCTTTAAAAATGTATTCTGAACGTGAAAATTGGTGTATTAAAAATAAAATAATATATAAAATAATAGTAAAAATTAATAATTAGAGCATTTCATATTTATGGAAAAAATATTCATAAAAAACTCAATAATAATAATCATTATAGCTCTAAAATCTTTATTTAACCAAGCAAAATGCGCTGACAGGATCAGCAATCATTCCCCAATCCCTTGCCAGCCGCTCTCAAAGATCACCCACCTGGAAAAAGTCCTTTTCTTATCTCACACCAATCTCACACATGTGCCTTACTCCAGGCCAAATGGATCAAGATCTCTCGGTGGTCCTGTGTGATCTGTCATCTGCATATGAGATCATCCCACAGAGTGAATAAGAAAGGAGAAGCCCTTGAGTCCAAGACGGCAACAGGTTTGCTCCAGATTTCGGGGCAACTGCCAAGGTGTGTGGTCCCTCGATTGAGCCATCATCGGACATCAGAGTTAAAAAAAAAGAGAGTGAGGAACCCGAGATGGGGACCAATCTCGGACCAATGCCAACTTTTATTAACCGAAGCCACCACCAGCACCAGCACCAGCACCAGGGCGTGGAGTGGCACTCGAGTGCCAAATCATGACAACGCAGATACAGATACATATTCGGATGCGGATTGATCCTGCCAGAGCCAAGAGCAGTACGTGTGGCCCCGATGAAGCGCCTCCAAAAGTACCAGGAATCAAGCACTCAACGGCTTAAGTGTAGACCCCGAAAAAAAAGGTCGCACGATCATCGCAAAGGCATCATTCCCATCCCATCCCAGAGATCTCCGCGCCAGCTGCAGCCTCTTAATTTGACACAAAACAAGATCAAATGTCACTCATCATAACCGGCGAGCACGTATGCATATGAGCATAATACTAATGAGCAACATCGATCTGCCCTGTCTGGGTCTCAGTTTCGGTTCGGTTAGGGGTTTGGTATAGGGATCGGGATCGGGATCGGCTTGGGATCCGATCCCCACTCCCCAATTGTCGCTCCCGATCGTTGTCGGCTCTTAATATGCAGGCGCGCATGCGCTGACCGACTTAAGATTGCCAAGTGGCAACCGCAAGACAGCGACAACAACCTCGTTGTTGTGGCAACTTGTGCAAGGGCACTGGGAGAAAATTTCTAGTAAAAAAAAGGAAATATATAAATATTTATAATGTATAAAAGTACCCTATTTTATCCTGAAGACAATAAGAACAGCCTTGCCTTGCTTTAGGGCCTATATACTTTCCACGAAATATCTCGCTTTACGGAATAGTTACTTTCTATGTTACTTTCTATGTATGTTGTTTATTACCAACATAGCGAAACATTTAAAGCCGTAAATCGAAAACGTATTAAAAAAATAACTGAAGAGCTCTTTTATAGCAAAATTCCGAATAAAGCGAGGCCGTAAATCGAATAATTGGGTTTATTTATTTAAAACCATTCGATTTTCAAATCAAACCTTCTTTAAATCTTAAGTTTATGAAATTTCCTGAGTACTAACAATAGGCATGCATTATATTAATAAATATAAATTAAAATCCTGAGCATTGAAATGATTAAATTATGTTTTAAAGCTCAAAGAAAATGTTTCAATATAATTTTAGGCTTAAATTAAAAAAATCGATTAAGATCGGTATATTAAAAATTTAAGAACTTATATAAATAAATAAATATAAAAAGCCTTAGGATTCAAATTATCAAAATATGTTTTTAAGCTCCAATAAAATGTTTAAATATAATTTTAGGCTTAAATCGCAATAAAATGTAATAAAATCGGTATCTTAAAAATGTAAGAACTTTTTAGAAATAGGAACTTAACATAGCGTTCATCATCTATATTTTTTCTAAACTCTTAATAACAATCTTAGCAACATTCAAAGGACTTCCTTCTAAGATTTCTAAGTATTAATATCAAGGCTAAAGAGTAGCCTATCTAAAATATATATATCTAAAATATATCTCTATTTCATATTTTAATCTTATATTTTGATATATTTATATTTTACTTTTATATTTCTTCCTATATTTTCCTCTCTCTGCATCCTTTTCCAGTTCAGGGACCCCGAAAACTGCAACAAACTTCACTCTGGGCCCCAGGTTTTTGGCCTGGTCTAATGCGCACGTTTGATGCATAATGAATCGAGGAGACTCGAGCGAGCGAGGGTTGCCCGGGGCCCTTCGAGGAACCTTCATAATTTTTTTTCGGGTGACATTTCCTTTTCTTCCGCGGGGCACTTTCAACAGCCAGCCAGCCAGAGAGTGAGCGTGGATTTATGACTCTTAATTTGTATGTCCGACTCGACACTCGATTAATTGGACCTCCCTGCTAGCCTGGCTACTGTGCATATCATTTGGGGTTTCCTTATTTTTTGGGTTCCCATTTCTTGTTCTTTCAAGAACTTTCACTACCAAAAACTAGGAAATATTGATGGTTCAGGCTGCCTGCTGTTCGGGGCTCACCCCTTTTCTAAGCCATTTCCCCTTGAAGAACCTACATATTAGCCTTAATTGTATGCAGAGGATGGACGTGGTGTCTAGCGACTTGGATTGCCTTCTGGGAACCGGACCGACCTTGCCACTGTTTGTCATTTTGCCAATTGTTAATTCCCACACAGTTGCGGTTGTCCCTCGATTTATGCCAAGTAATGTTTTGATTTGTTGCCGGCACTGGAAATAATACACACCCACGACGAAGGTCTCCCAGTCCCAGACGCAATCAATTTCTGTTTTGACAGCTCACCTCCTCCCTCTTGGGAGTTTGGACTTTGGAGTGTGTCTAATTGATGGACCTGGCCCGGGCAGGGCAGGTCACAGATGTTTATGGTTAATCGAAAAAACCAATATCAGGCGGCACACACTCGAGTGACATCTGGCTGTCGTCCTGGCGACAGTTTTATAACACTTTAAATATTATTTAGGCCTCGGGTTACGTGTTTATTGCTTAAATAAAAACAATCCCTTTGACCGAAGACATGCGTGACCAATCGCGTTTAAAAAAGGGTTGCTTGCTCTAAGGGTTGCCTAAGGCTTAGCCATTGATACAATTAAAATTGCGCTGCAAATGTGCCATGAAAATGCAATCCCAGGGTGGGGCATCGTTAGATTTTACGATGCGGCTTTCCCGAAACCCCATTTTCCATTTCCCCTGCCCAGTTGGCACTTCCGATTGCCCTTGGTATTTCCTAATTGAATTGAAGAAGGTAAAATTGCAAGACAGAACTAAAAGCCAAGTTTTCGGTGAGTCAGTATCCGTATCCGTTCGCTCCAAGTCGCGTGGAATGGCTTGTTTTGCATGTTAACAAGATACTTCCGCTCGAATGGCACTTCGGGCGTACTCACGAATGAAAACGTAATGTAATTTCCCCATTTTCATATGTCACACACAGCCGAGCTCTAACTATGAGGTATTTTCATTGCATAATTAACCCAGAGCCCACCCTTTGTCATTTACCTGTTTTCGGCCAGGTGGAGGAGGGAAACTTTGAAGGTTTTGGTGCTTGAGTAGCATGCCAAGACTTAGGGGATTATTAAATTCAATTAAGTTTTGTAAATACTTTCAACTACAATTTTTAACTTTGTTTTTCAAAGGTTTAATTGTGGAGGTGTTGTTAGTTTTTGGGATATTTTAGTTCATAATTATTTAGGCTTACGGTTTATTTATAAGGGTTTTGTTAGCATTTCAGATATTTTTTGGTGAAATTTATTCTTAAATGGAAGTTACAACATTCTTCTTTTGCAAATAATTTTCTAAGAAAGCTTGAATTTTACTCAATTATTTAAAAATATAAATTTAAAGTTTATTAGAATCGTAAGTTAATATAATATTTACTCATTAAAATTTAAAGGATATGTATTAATTTCATCCTTATCTTTATCTAATATAATATTTAATCATTAAAACTTAATGGAAATGTATTTATTTAATTTTCTTTACCTTACCTTCTCTACTGATCCCTAAAAAATCACTTTATCACCAATATATTCCATTTATTATCTTTTTCTTTATATTTTTTTTCTATTTATATTTTATTCTATTATCTTCTCTTTATTATATTCAATATCTCTAGTTACCCATTATAGTCCTTATAACCCTCTAAAACCTACTCCTTTGTTCCCTAAAAATCTAAAAATAAATTGGACAAGGACCTCTTAATAGCTCGATACTATTCCCAGCTATCCTTAGCTCTAGAAACTTGCCTTCTTAAAGCCAACCATCTTATGGCCACCATAAAGATTCTTCTCTGGTTACAAGAGCTCACCTTAGCCCCCTTAGTCCCCTCCCTATCCTCCTCCACATGGATATATACAGCTCAATAATCGAGCTGGGATGAGACTCATTTGCTCAATCCAAGCAGGCAAGGGCTGTGCTGAAATTATCGCAGCTCAAAGATACTTCTTTCGAGCAGTTTTTGTATCTTTTTTCGTTGTATCTTTTTTCACGTAGCTTGATTGCCTGAGCGCAGGCGTAATGAGGCGATCTCGGCAATGTCAAATACGCAGATCTCTTCAAGCGATTGCCGGCACCGTGGGTGGTCGCTCCTCGGAGCTGTGAGAGCTGAGTGCCACACCCACACACACACACACATGAGAGTGTGTGCGGATGGATCAATAAAGTCGCCTCAAGATACAGAGTATCTGAAGGGAGGAGTTTGGATTTGCATCCCAGAAACTCATTAAGGCGAAAGGGAATTAGAAGCGCCGCCGAATGGTTAAAACGCTCGTAAATCTCCAGCTAGTTTTGGCCGACAAACAGACATTGGTAACACACCGAACACCTCTTCTTTCCCCTCAGAAGTGTGAGCGCATTTCGCTGTAAGTTGGTGTTTCATTAATAATCCAAAACCGAAAGGGCAGGGGCAGCGGCTGAGCCCAGTTACCAACCAGGCTGTGTGTTGGCCCGGCTGGGCCCTGTCTCTTCATAAATCTTGTGTCGCATAATTACAGTTAAAATTTATAAGCTTATCTCCTTAGCCGCAAATTTATTGGCAAGAGTCCAGCATCCAAGCAACAGCGCCGAGAGCTTGGCGAGAGCGTCCGTCAACTCGCTGAATGTCGTTCACCAAGTGCAGAGGGAGAAAAAGATAATGATATGGGAAGATTTTTCCATTAACTTACATAGAATAGTATTTTTTAAATATTTTTTAATATTTTTAAAGTATTTTCTGTGATTTTGTTATTTTAGATTCAGCCAAATCTGTAATCAGTTGCCGTTTGCTGACATACATCGTGGTTTTTAATAGGCTGCGAATTCGGAGTTGGGAATTCTAAGCTAACGCAAAGTGATAAATGCGTCCTTATACCAAAAATTGTATATGTAATATTTTAAAATTATTTTCGATATTTTTGTAATTAAAGAAACACTCAAAGTCTGTCATCAGTACCAAGCTTGGTTTCTTCTTTGCTATGAATTCGGAGTTGGGAATTCTAAGGCAACGCAAAGTGATAAATGCGTCCATATACTACAAATTTTATTAGTAATAATTTAAAAACATTTTTTTTATTTTTGTTATTATAGAAACACTCAAAGTCTGTCATCAGTATCCATTTGCTGACCGAGCTTGACATACATCATGGTTTCTACTTTGCTCTGAATTCGGAGTTGGGAATTGTAAGGCAGCGCAAGCGGTAATAGCGCCCATTTTTAGGTTACACCTTGTGTGCTTCGAGAAACAAATTCAAGCTTAGAAAATTAAGTTAGTTTTAATACAAATAAACTCTTTTGCAGAGCCTTTAAGGTAATAATTAATTTTTACAATTCTCATTTCAACATTTAAGACTTTATTCCGAACTTTCTATTTATTATTAATTAATCCTAGAAGCTAAAGTACAAATTTTTCCCGGTGCACTTGTCAAGTTCTTAGTTCCCGGTTCCCGGTTACCGCCCGTTCTACCATTCCGGTCCTCGTTTTTGGTTCCCTTTTTGGCTTCGCTCATTAAACGGTCTCCAAGTATTGGCTAAAAAATGTGTATTTAAAACGGCGTGAAAACAATTTGTTGCCAATTTTATGACGCCTCTACTCGGTCTCTGTGCAAAACAAATTCATTTGAAAGTCTGTGGTCTTTGGGTACTAAGTGTCAACCCATAGATTTATGCGTATTGTCTTTTTTTCGGGTTTCTTGCCGGCCTGGGCATTCCGGGAATCCTCTCGGACTCTGCATTCTGGATTCTGGATGCTGGATGCTGACTGGTCTCTGACTTTGGCTTTAACTCTCGCCAAGGCTGCGAGCTGCCAGACATTAATCATTTGGCGCACAAGGGGATAAGCGGGGCGAGCCGGTGTTGTAAAGGGTTAAGCGGGGAGGAACTCCGACTCCGACTCCGAGTCCGGACAGCAGCGGGATTAATGTACGCGGACAAGGTATTTGAATGGGCCTTTTTATGGTCACATTTATTGAATTTATAACGTAATATACTCGCAACCGTGACTCATGGGTTCGGAGCCTGCTCTCTCTCTCTCCCAGAAAGGCCATAAAAAATTATGCTTAAACAAAATACTTGTTGGCCATCTATAAATTCAGCAAAATATTACTAAACTTAAATTGACTTTTTATGAAGTTATATCTGCGAACTCCGCGAACGACGCGTGCCATAAAAAATCACTTAAGCCACAAGCAGGTCTCAGGGAGACAGGGAAACTCCCACGCACAGTGGACCCTCGCTTGGCGCGAATAAAGTGTCATACGTATACGTAATGGCCTTTATAACGCGACCGTTCTTACGTGCACAAAAACAAATGTCGCCGCGCGAAGTGAAACCCAAAACCGAACCGTAAATCATTCACGGCGAATTAAGACGTTTTTTTTTGTTGTATTTTTTTTTTAGCAGGCGAAGGTGATTTTGTTGTTGCTTTCCGTCTGTCAGTCGCTCTCACAAAGCCACAAATTAAATAACTTATAATGGCTTATAGTATATGTACTAAAGTCTACTTGTTATACATTTTATTTATGGCCTGCCTAATGGATTTTATGGATTTTTATGGATTTTTAGTTAGCTCATCACTGCGAAAATAAACAAAAATTTAATGTCAAGCGGGTATATGAATAATATGGGTAGCAAAAAAAATTAAACAACAATTAAAGGTTTGAGCAAAGCCTTTCTAAAAAGCCTTGTGTAAAAAAAAATTCCTAGAACTCCTTTAATATTTATTTAATTTTATTAAATAGAATTTTAGTTGTTTTAAAATAAAGTAACTAAATAAAATACAAAATAAATCTTTTTTTTTTAATAAATACCATTTTTTCCCACTCAAACTTTAACTATTTCTTTTACAGTTCAATCAGAAACTTAGCATGGAACTAAAGTACTTATTTATTATGATATATATTATTTGAATATATTTTTAAAGGAAATATTATGTCAAATCTAATCAGAATTCGACACTTTTCAAGGAAAACACAGAAGTCTGATCAAAAATCAAGGGAAAACTTAAATTTAACCAGGTGATGATGACCCTTTTCTTTTTTCTGTCATTTTCTTAATCATGATTCAATTACTTTTTGTGAATTTATATTTCTAGTAAGCTTATTATTTAATTAATTTATTAATAAAATAAAATAAAATACTTTTCTTCTATTAAAATATTAATTTAAATTAATTCAACCATCTACCTTTTTTTCGTGGTTTGCTGGTACTTTTTGTGAATTTATATTGCTAGTAAGCTTATTATTTAATTTATTTAATAATTAAATATAGAAAACAATACCCTTTTCCAATAAAAAAAATATAATAATTACATATTGCTTCCTACTTTTCTGCTAAAATATTTATTAAAATTAACTCAACCACCTACCTTTTATTTTTCTTGCTTTACTGCAACTTTTGTTGACTTACCGTCATTCTGAAACTGTTAGCTGCCTTTGCGATCCACTGTACCGCTTCTCCAGCCCCCCTTAACGTTTTAACCCTCTCGCACCGACTCTCAACCCCTCGCTTAACCCATTGCCGCCTGCAATGACAGGCACATTTAACACCTACGCGATTTGTTGACGCTGCACTTCAGCGCGAGAAGCGAGAAGCTCTGCAAAAGCGCCGTCGCCGCTGCCACCGCTGCTGCTGCTGCCGCTTTGACGCCGTCGCCGGGCCGTCAAGGTGTCAATTTGTGCCGCTGGCACACTCGCACACCTGCAAACACACACACACCACAGAGCACACACCAAGCACAGCACACACCATGGATTTGACGACTGTATGCAAATTTAATGGCTAAATTAGATGGAGGGAGAGCGCGAAAAGGCAGAGAAACACAAAACAAAACCGAAGAAGGAGGAGGAATTTAATAATATAATGTTAGGAGACGACGGAGGAGAGACCTGAGACGCCGTTTATTAGGCGTGATTATGCTCACAGATAGCGAGTTTTAAAAATCAATTTGCATAATGAATTTAATTCGAATGTAATTCAAGCAATTGTGACCATAAAAATCTTTTGATCTGGCGCATTCGTTAATTGAGTAATTAATGCCGACGCCCACGGCTAGATATAACTATAACCATTTCGAGATCTACTGAAACCGAAAGGGGACCACCCACAGATACCGATAAAAATTATGCAAAGAATTCTTTGCGATAACGACGAAGGCAGGCATGTATAATTTAAATGTTTATTAAATTATTTAGTTGTGAATTTATGAATCTATTTATACAAAACGCACACACGCAACGCAGGGTGAATTCTTCTGGGAGGTTTCTTCTCTATCTTCTCGTAGATTTCCTTCGTTTCTTCTGCTCATTCCGGTTGCGTGTGCCTTGGACTAGAATATGGTACAACTTAATCGTTTAGTTAGTCCTAAGACCTAGGCCTTACACGCTATACACTTCACATAAATACTAAATCGTAGATATTGCTCGCTCTCGCTCCTAGCAGCTCTCCTTGGCGGCCGCTGCCGCACTGGCCGCCTCTTGGAGCTCCTGCATCTCCTCCTCCTCGCGGGTCAGCGGCACCGTCGAATGGTTGTATAATCCCTGGGCCATCAGCTGCAGCGCCAGTGGATTCTTGGTTCCGCTCGACTTTTTCAGCTTGGCCCGCTTGTTCTGGAACCAGATCTTGATCTGCGCCTCGTTCAGGCCCAGTTCGCCGCTCAGCTGCTGGCGCCGCTTCTCGGTTAGATAGCGATTCTCGTTGAACTCGTGCTGGAAGGTGGTAAAATTTGGGAAATAAATATGGATTAGTTGGGGGATCAGGTAGTAACTGAGTGGGGAAAATGAGCTACTTAAGCTCAAAGCATTGGATTTAAGGAAAAAAACTTAATAAATGCTTAAAACGTTACGTTAATAAAGTTGTATACATTTCGAAAAGTTACGTTCTAGATGCGTTCCACGAAAATACCTCACTTTACGGCCTAGATATGTTCCACAAAATTACTCGCTTTGCAGTCTAGATATGTTCCACAAAACACCCTGCTTTATGGCCTAGATATGTTTTACGAAACCCCTCGCTTTACGGCCTAGATATGTTCCACGAAATACATCACTTTGCAGCCTAGATAAGTTTTACAAAAATACCTCGCTTTACATCCTAGATATGTTCCACGAAAAACCTCGCTTTACGGCCTAGATACGTTCCACGAAATACCTCGCTTTTGCGGCATATATACGTTCCACAAAACTACCTTGCTTTACAGTCTATATATGTTCCAAGAAAATACCTCGCTTTAAGGCCTATATACGTTCCACGAAATAATTCGCTTTGCGGCCTAGATAAGTTCCACGAAACACATCGCTTTGCTGTCTAGATATGTTCCACGAAAATACCTCACTTTACGGCCTAGATACATTCCACGAAATACCTCGCTACTACTACATAAGTTCCACGAAATTCTTTTCCCAAAGCTGTAGATATATAAACATCGAAAAAAGTTTTTTTTTACGTTATGGCAAAAAATGTTAAGCCGTAAATTGAAAATATGCTGTAATTGTAGTGGGATGCTATAGCAAAAATCCGTATAAGCGTATAAGCGGCCATATAATGAGGTATGAATGTATAAACATTCTAATACAAATGCTTTATTTCTAATTAAATTTTCCAATGGCACCATTTATTTATTATTTTATTTTTTTGAATTTATAAACCTTAAGTTAAATATTTTAAAACATTACTAAAATTATCCTCACCTTCAGTCTCGCTAGCTGCGTGCCGCTGAAGGCCGTTCGCGGTCGCTTATCCTCTGGGGTGCCGCTGTCCGTGGCCTCTCCCTTGTCGCCGCCCACGCCTCCGCCACCAGCGCCGCCGCCGCCGCCTCCCGCCGCTGCACTGGACGTGGCCGGCTTTTTGGGCTTTCGCGTCCGCGGACCTGGCAAGAAGTGAGAAAAACACAATGAGGATGAGCTTCAGGGGAGGTCATAAAAATTCCAGGGAGCGCTTAATGGCACCAACATGACGGCGAAATGGTTGGGGAGCTGGACCTGGACCTGTGCCTGTGCCTCAACCTCAACCTGCCCGACGATTGCCAACTCATCGGGCGGACATAAATCCTGCGCCTCATATATGCAGCAACCGAGTCCGGCAATTAATTCACATTTAAATGCGTCCAGTCAACCCCCAGCAGGATCTGCTCTGCTCTCCTTACTCTTCCCAGCTCCTCGCCAGCTAAAACAATTAAAGTTTTTGGTTGGAAAATTTGCTCGCGTCATTTTCCCTAAAAGTAATCAACGCAATGACTTTTGACTGTGGCTAATTTTCCACCCGAAGATGTCCTGAAATCCTCCCTCAAAAACGAGGAAGGAACGACTTGAGTTGTCTTGGATTTAATTAACAGCATTCGGGGCGGACAGCGGGACAGGCGCAGAGAATCGCTCCACTTGATGTGGGTTTCGGAGCAAATAAAATTCTCTTCCGAGAAAAGGGGTTTGTGACAGTATTCAAAAGTTTGGGAAATAGTTGGGCAAAGTCCAAGGCAAATGGAAATGGAGAGAAAATGCCAAATGGCAAAACGAGAGATGAAGCAATTATGAGGTTTTCACTAATGGGAATATTTTGGTCAGCAAAAGAAAGGAGGAGAAGGAGTCCTCCGAGTGACCGCAAGATGTTTCGAAACGAACGAACGAAACTGAAAATATGTGGCAAGTATTTTGTAATTTAAGAGCTACATCTATCATAAGGCAGTTGGAAAGGTCTTTTGGAAATTGTTTGGGAAGAGAGGAAAATTCATTTGAGTCAGAGTAAGGCAGATAAGCTGTTTCTTTAAATTAAGTTCAATTGGTAAAATTAGTTAAGCTTATTTTTAAACACTTTTTTAGGTAAATAAAGTTAGGAAAGTTTACTAAAATTTTAGAAAAATTCTTAAAGTTTCAGGGTACTTATTATATTTTTAAAATATAATTTATAGCTTTAGTTTATAGGAAATTGTTTGATTTGAATTGAAAATGTATATTAAAAAATACATATTAAATATTTTAAGCATAATAAAGTTTTTAGGATCTAAAGCAAGCTTCGTGCAGACTTAAGGAAACCATACTGCCATGTATTAATTTAATTATTTGTTTAAATTTATATAGAATGAAAGAAGCTCATAATTCTACTGAAAAGTCTGGGTCCGCAAGTTCAAAGGAAATTATGACTTTACTCAGCGCTTCATAAATAGTTAAACTAATTCCATTTATTACAAAATGTATATTATATCTTTCAAAGTTTTGTTGGCCTAAAGATATGATTTAATATATATTAAAAAATTTCCTAAATATTTAAATTCCTTAAAAACTCAAACTTGTACTTTTCTTAAAGAAAAACTTCAATAATATCTGTAGTTCCCTTAACCCAGCATTCTTTTTGGTTAAACTTCCATCATGTCCTTCAAAACCATGAAAATGCCTTCATATCGATCCTGAGATTTTCCCGTTGACTGGGTTCAAATTCTCCACCTTTTTCTCCTTTTTTTTCGTACTTACTTCGACCTGCAAAGAGAAGAAAAGAGAAAGATATAAGTAAAAACGTTAGAACAGGCTTAAAATTTAATTTACTTTTAACGCGAATCAATAAAATATCGGAAATTGATTAAATTCCACGACGTCAGAGACGGGCAACTTTCCGCTGGCGAAACGTGCGAAAATTCCCATTACGGGGGGGTTAGATAGGGACTAAAGGGGAGAGGGGTTTAAAAACAACCTTCAAAACAAATGTAGCGGCACTAATGGCAACGCAACCAAGTCATGCCCTAAGTTAAATCGTTGGAAAAATTGAACAAATCAATTTTGTCAACAAAATGCCAAAGCTGCCGACGGGCGCGAAATTAAACCAGAGAGAAGTCCCAAAAAAAAACCCCAAAAAGGGGCGGTGGGTCTGACAAGTGGGCGTGGCTGTTGTAAGGTGTTATCACGGTTTTAAATTTCACACGCAGCCGACAATAAAAACAAACTGAAACTCTGAAGAAGGAGCAGGAGCAGGAGCAGGAGCAGGAGCGAGAGCTGGCCAGACCTTGAACCTGTCAGACAGCCGGGAGACGATGACGACAGGACTGGCAACGGGACTGGGACTGGGACTAGGACTGGGAAAATCCAAGTCATGGTGACCTCCACCCTCTTTGGTATAGAAACGCATGTTGGCAGGGCGGAGATAAGCGTATCCTTCGAGCTGCATGCCAAGGCGTCGCAAGGACATTGCCAAGGGGTTGCCAGAGTTATTCTTTTTCCTGGTTTCTTACGCCTTACAATGCAACAATTGCCTGGCTCGTTCTCTGCTTTCTGTTATAGAAATTGTGATTTATAGCGTGTTAAATTTTTCATTGCTTTGCTGCGCAAATTTGACACAATAAAAGTTTCCAAGTTTTTCTTTTGTCTGCAAAGGAGGGGTGTTTCCGGAAGGGCAGAGGCCTCTTGGCTTAAATTGGCTTTAATACAAATTATATGAACTCAATCAATGTTTGGGATTGGTGGTGGCGGGCTTTGCTTTTACAGCTTGAAATGGGAATTTAAGGATGGGTTTGTAAGGTGGTGGAGGTGTTTCGGTAAGCAAAAATATATTACATTAAAGGAGGTGTTTCGGTAAGCAAAAATATATTACATTAATATGTAATATATTTTTGCTTACCGAAACACCTCCACCACCTTACAAACCCATCCTTAAATTCCCATTTCAAGCTGTAAAAGCAAAGCCCACCAATATATTAATATATATTATTATTTAATTAAATTATTATATTATTATTTAATTAAATTAAATAGGTTTGGATTTTAATTTTTAAGGTTCAAGGTTTTAAGAGGACATTCTGATGATTTTTAATATTAAGAATTAGACGTGAAGCCATTCTGTAAACTTTTGTGACAGTTTCAAAGAGTAAACAGCCATTACCATTATAACATCCATTAATATTGAAACATCCATTAAATTGAAAGCATTAAATATTGTAATAACAATTTAGAGCCTTTCTCCTCGCTTCCCAAACTTATAATGATAATTACCGCTGACTTAATCAAACTAAATGGGTTTGGGTTTGAATTTTAAATGTTCAAGGTTTTAAGAAGAAATTAGGATGGTTTTTTAATACTTATAATTAAGTTTAGAAGATTTAACACTTCTTTAACATCCATTCACTAAAACCATTTAATTTTGTAATAAGAATTAAGAGCCTTCCTCCGCGCTTCTCAAACTACAGTGATAATTAGCTCTCCCTCACTCCCAAGGAAAATTTATTATATTTTTAAAGGAACTCGGGTAAATCTTTTGAGAAGCGCATAGAAGGGCTCTTAATTTCCTAGAGAGTGAGTGGGAGACAAATGTATGTTTAAGAAGTGCAGAGAAGAGCTCCCATGTGTTCTCTCGCTCCCTCACAAGGAAATTAAGCGCCCTTCTCGGCGCTTCTCAAAAATGTTTCCTAAGTTCCTCTTTATATACATTTTTATAATGTCTCAACAGTTTTAGTTTCTCTTTTTTGGCATATATATTTGATCTAAATGTACATTTTAGCCTGAATTGGTATATAATACCCCAAAAATCAAAGTATTAAAATCAAGTATAATTTACCGCTAAATCCCGCAAAAAAGAAGTCAATCCATGGCCTTGTTTTGTACTCCAGAAAGCCAGCAGAAAGTAACTAAACAAAAACGGCGACGCACATTCACATAAATTCCAGTTCATCAAAAAAAGAACAACAACAGCAGCCAGCAAGACCTCGAGAACAGACGGCAGAAAAACAAAAACAGAACCGGGAAGATGTCTTCATCATCAGCAGGCCGGGAATGACCCAACTTGGCGATGCCAACTGCTAACCGAGTGGAGGAGCCTGAACAAAAAAAGAGAAGAGCTTCGGCCGCCACTGGGGCATATGTTTAAAATAAACGCATTTGTTTTATTTATGCTTAACATGAGTTGCAAATGCCAAAAGAAGCAGCAGCAGGCACAAAAGGAATCTGGCCAGCAGGCCAGGTGAGTTTTACCTTTTAGGCGGTGGAAATGAATGAGAGTGCGCAATTAAGTTTTCTGAGTTTCTTAAAGAATCGGTAAAGTTCAGTATATTGCAACTTGCGCCAAAATTGACTTATAAAGATCTCAAACTAACGGGCCACACGCAGTCGTCACAGGGGAGCCACCAAACAGATACGGATACATATGGAGATACAGATACAGAGCCGGTCTCCGATCTCCGATCAAGAACCAGTCACCTGAGCTGAGGCTTCGTTGTAAGCGATCTGTTTTCGTGGCGATCGCAGCTCGTATCTGTCTCTAATGATCGCACATTCGAGCCGAAATCATTAATAAGCCATAAAAGACAACACATTTCGAGGGGAGAGATTTACATATATCCAGAAAGTGAAAGCCTGCGATTTGATTGATGGGTTATGACTGGGGATTCATAGTTCTCGGGAGGTATCCCACGCATAAAACCCAACCTGGACAGACAGGCAAATTAACGCTGCGGTTTTTCGGGCGACACTGATGAATATTGACACGACGACGCGTCGTCGACGTCGCCGCTCATCGGTTTGATTGCACGTTTAATTGAAGAGTGATTGACGTCGCAATCGCTTCGATGCAATGACAAACGATGCCGATGTTGTGTAGCTGTTGTGGCTGCGTTTCGTCTATCGCTCAATCGATCGTATCGAAAATAGCCAGGCCGAGTCGGGCCTAACTAGCTCGCCAACGCCAAAGGCTAAGCGACAACATTCCAGCGCATAATTTGCTCTCCTGCATGAAAATATTTTGCAAAGCATATTTCTTAATTGCTCTATCAGTGACGGCAGGAGACGGCAGCGGCATTTACCACTGCCATGGCATATAGCATAGCCCCAGGGCTAATTTGCATAGCCCTTGCCGGCTTTGCATATGAAATTTGCGACAACTTTTCCGTTCTCGCGGGCCTTTCATCCATCCGTTTGAGCTTCGGGCAGAGGCGCTTCTCATTGAATATGCTTCAGGGACGAGTTGGAGGTGTCAAAACATGTTGCTTCAAACGCAAATTGAAGTCGGCAAATGAAAGTAAGGAAAAGGCAGTGTCACTGCTTGAACTTCAACTTTATTAAAGGGAATAATTGTGTGCAATTTTGAGGTTCTAACTTAATTGTTTAAGGAGTTCTGAGGCCTAATATACTTATATAGGAATTTCTTTTGTGAAAATGTATGTTTAAAATAAGAAACAACCTTGGATATATAAAAATGGTATACAAAATACAGGAAGCAAGCTTGAATTAATACAACTTTAAGATAAATTACTAGAATAAACCTTGGTAATACAGCTGTTTTTGTAGGAATCCACCTCTTCCTATGATGTAGTAGTAGTAACTTATGATGGCCAATTTCAACATTCAGAGGCGTTACCAACAATTTGCTGATAGTAAGGCTAAAAGAGAATCGAAGTTATCGATTTTTTACATGAAAAAATATGTATTTAATCGATAAAACCTTGAAGTTTTGCCATCTCCAGCAGCTCGAACACGTTGGGATTTTTAGTACATTGCAAGCTATAAAAGCGGCAAAGGTATAAGTAACATTATAACAGTGAAGAAACTTATAAAATTAAATTTAAAAGCATATTCTAACTAACTAAGTAACTAAAAAAAAATTTAAACCTTCATTTAAACTTTCATAAAAACTTTAAAAATTAGATTATGAAGTAAACTACGTACCCAGTAACTCAAACTCATATTTCTCTTATTCAAATATAACCCTAAAAATATATATAAAATCCTAAAATATTTCCAGACTTCCTGTGTAACTTCACACACCTCAACTAACTGTAATTTTCTCATTAGATAGTCTTTCTTATTAGATAATCTTTCTTCTAAGATAATCTCTATTAAAGAACTCTCCTCTTAAGAAGGAATCCCAATCCCTCTGAACGATCGATAAGATGCCAAGAGATGCCGAGGCAACCTTTTACGCGCTCTCACACCTTTAGCGACTTAATACCCGGGCGGAGATATCGCTTACATTTATAGCATTGATTGGGGTCCGTGAGCCCGGAGACACAGCAGAGCAGAGCAACTGGTTTGGTTTGACAAATTGCAAACCGCATTTTCCGCTGATATTAGCAAACAATTTCATTAAGAAACTGTAATCAATCCGACGCGAGTGGAGTGGAGTGGAGCATCAGGTGGCCTGCGACAGCGACTGCCACTGGGATTGGTTTTGGATTTGGGTTTGAGATCCGAGATTGTCTCAAGTACGGGGCGACACCGATATGGGCAGCCAAAGTATCTGTATCTGTGCCTGTGACTGTGCCTGTAGATGTATCGTATCTGCGCCTTAATAGACTCGTTGCTTTGGCTTTGTGCAATTGAGGTGTGAACACTTTACGCTTCTATGGATATTTCGACTAAATTAGTGCACTTTTATGGGCTCTCAATTAACGCAATCCTCAGGTATCAGTCTCCGGTTATTTTCAGCTCCAGTTTCTCCAATTAGATCACTCAAAGTCTCAGTCTCAGATCTGGATGGATCTGATGATGATGATGCGGATGATCTTCTGAGCGACGACTTTCACCCTAATGAACACATCAGAGGCGCTGATCTGGGGGGACCACCCGAAACGAAAGGTATCGATCGGGGAGAGTGTTTGTTTATTTTGTTTCTCTCTCTTGTCGGTAGTCCGGGGGCCCCATAAAAATAAAATTAAATCGAAGAACGCTGCGCATCGTCCGACAATCAAGCCGCCACTAATGAATATTTAGATTGGGAAGTCCGACCTCAAGTCCGAGCCAGCGGCAGGCCCCAAAAATAATTTGTAGATCAATAAATGTTCGCTTTATGGCTCTATTAGCTCCTCTTCGGACCCTCGGACAACAGCGTCGTGTGTGGCCCAAAATGGCCGGGTTGCAAAACAAATATGCGAATAAGTGTGTTCACACCAGGGCGATGCCAACATTAACATCAATCTTCCACGGATCACCGAGATGCAAACCACTCGAGCCGGACCACACCAAAGGTCGGTCTCCGCCTCCTTCTCCTCGATCCTCATCTTTATCTTCGCTCGGCGATGATCGTCTCGGGCTCCCATGATTATGATCATCGAGATCACGTTGGACGTTCAGTGAGCAGTGAGGCAGAAGATCGGACCGAGACCCCAATCCCATCTGAGATGCAGAAGGTCCAGAAGAAGGTCTCCTCTCACTTGGGTTTGAGTTTGGGGAACTTGCTCAGTGCCCTGCACTTATTTAGATATTTCATTTAAGCAGATCGAAGGAAAATGTATTCAAAACACTATAGAAGAGTTTTTTTTTGTATACAAATATTCAAACTATACTAACACCAGTGTATATTTATTTTGAGATATGCTTACTTCAAGTTATGGTAACTTCAAGTAATTTTAAGTTCAGGTAATGTTAACTTCAAGTTATACTAACCTCAAGTTTAATAACTTCAGGGTAAAGTAAACTGAATTTATATTAACTTAAAGTTTAGTAACTTCAGGCTCTGTAAATTCAAGTTATAGTTACTTCGAGTTATGGTAACTTTAAGTTATATTAACCTAAAGATTAATAACATAAGGATATTCTAACCTCAAGTTATTTTAACATTAAGCTTAGTTATTTCAGACTATAGTAACTTCAAGTTATAGTAACTACGAGCTATGGTAACTTTAAATTAAATTAAGTTCAAGTTCTGGTAACTTCTAGTTATATTAATCTCAAATATTGTAACTTGATGTTAAAGTAAGCTTCACTTTATAAAAAGCTTCAGGTTAAAGTACCTTTATGTCAAAGTAACTTCAATTAAGAATAACATTTGAGTTATGGTAACTTTAGGTTGTGGTAACCTTAAGTTATGTTAACCACAACTTATAGGACTTTCGAGTTAAGTAACTTCCAGTTAAAAAATTTAAGTTATTACTCCCATTAATATTATTTGTGATCAATATATTGTAAAGACTATTCATAGAATCTATCATTAATTGACAGCTTTATATTTCGTACATTATGCTGATTAAAAATTTAATCTCTACTCTTGACTTAGCCTTAGGCTATAGTCGGCTATGCCCTGCACTTTGTGCGGCAGGGTGTCTGGCATGTTAAATCTTGAAATGTCTTAATAAAACAATTAATAGCACAGCTGAGCTCATAAGATTTTTTCTTTTCATATTTCTTTATTTTTCATGTGCCAATGTTTCGGGCGCACACAAGATTTCAGAGACAGGAGCGCATTTAAGGGGAGATACCTAAGATGAAAATATATACAAAAAATAAATTCAAGCACTAAAGTTTCAATAAGCTCTCATGATTTTTATATTAAATTTAAAAACTTTTCTTAAGCTTCAAACTAAAGTAAGAATTTAAAAATATATTTTTTAAGCCATCTTTTTCCCTGACTAATTTATAGGAACCTCTAGGACCCATTTTTGCTACAAGAAAATGCATTTTCACAGCAATTTCTTCACACCTATGAATCATACCCGACTTACTTCGCCTTGGCCCCAATTAGCTCCGCTCCTGAATCATTTTTTTATGGGCCAGGCTGTGTGGGGCAGACAAAGAGCCAGAGCTTGAGCCAGAGTCAGAGAGCCAAAGCCTCGCCGATCGTTCGTATGTCGTGTACGTACTATAAAGTAATTGAAAAGCACAACAGATTGTTTTAAATATCAGCAGGGCGAGCCGCCCAAGTTGACCACCTGTGCGCGCTTGGTGTTCGCCGTGGATTTATGGCTTTTGGCCAGGCCTCTCTGAGTACGTACTCATGCAGCTGATCCCGTCCAGCATAATCATCATAATCATCATCATTGTGATCATGATCACCATCATCAGGGGGCTCTCTTATGCTAATTTCGAACCCAACGACGACGACGACGAAGTCGCTTTGGATTCTGGATTCTGATTCCGCCATGTGGACCACACACGTCGTCGACCGCGATTCGCATGGTTCTCTCCTCGTCGCCAAAGGTCGAAGAAAAAAGAGAATTATAAAGAGTATTCGCCACTGGGTTTTTCGGCCTTTGATAAATTATCGATAAAACGATGCGATCACTTTTAATTTGGCTTAGTTTTTACCTACCGCATACCTGGCGTATCGGTTTTTGGGGGAACAGCAGCCCAGGAATTCTTTGGTTCTCTGTTCCCTTCTGATCTTCTGTTGTTAATTAAGTTATCAAAGTTTTTATGACGTCAGCAGGTTGTCTGAGATGAGGGAGGGAGAGGGAATGGAAAAAAGGGAGAGCAGGCAGCTGGCGCCAGAAGAAGACGCCGCCATAGAAGACGACTCTCCGCGCGACTCTCGGTTCTTGGCCTCTTCTGGCATCTTGACAATTTCCAGGAGCTGGGGGAATGTTGTGGTAAGCAAGGAGATCGAATTAAAGCATTATCAGATGCTCTTTAGGTTGAAAAAATTAATTATTCCCGACTTAGGCTTAAAATTCCCAAACAGTTCTAGCTGCTTGAGCTTGAAAGATGCTTTGATCATTGTTTTTTATAGTAATTAGTTACAGTTGATATTGTGGGAGTCGTAAAACCAAGTTTAACATATTAAAAAGATTTTACCTTGTAAAATTGGAATTTAGTTAATTTATTCAACAAACTCCCTTAAAATTCCCAAGTACCTTTTCATACAGTGAGTGTATTCAACGTAAACAAACCTGCTTTGGTTCGTTTTCATTCAGTTCCAGCCTCGCGGACCCTATCGATATCCTCTCGATGTCAACCCCAAGTCAGCGTTTTTGTTAAAATTCTCACGCTTCAGATCTGGCGACTTTTAATTACTGTTATCCTTTGTCCCTCTCTTTCTCGCTCTCTGTCGCGTTTAATTAAGTAATTATGGCAGACAGAAGGAGGAGTAAGGAGCGAGGAGTGAGGAGAACAAATTTCAATTCAATTTCTGGTTGGTCTTTGTCGTAATCTGTGCTTCAGTTTCCAACTGTCATCGGAGCTGCATTTGGCCCTTATCCTCCTTCTCCTGTCTGCCGCCTGCAGTTCCTGCCATCCTGCCATCCTGCCAACATCCTTCTCCCGTATTTCCGTGAAGAGGAAACTGTCATTTGTCTATTTTTAACAGACACGCCGACATGAAGGATTTAATTAAATTCAACTCGAGCTGACAGCTTCCATACACACGAGCTTTTGATAGCCGTCCTCGTCGTCGTCGTCGTCGCTTCGGTGGGGTAAAAGTATCTGTATCTGCCATCCGTAGTATCTGCGTATCTCTGTGCGGGGGAGTTCGCCGGTTTGTTTGTTTTTGTTTCTGCCAAAGTTTGTCTGCTGCAGATTCTCAATTTCCGATTCGATTTGTCGACGACGACTGCCGAGAGGAGCTGCATTCAATTCACTTAACTCCTCGCTTTTGACTGTTTTGTTTGCTTCTCTTGTTGTTTTGCGCAATTTGCCAGCGCAAACTTTCAATTGAATTGGATTTCGAAGTGATTGAATAAATGACGGCAACGAGCAAATAAAGTTAAGTGGGTGTGGACAATGAGATAAGGTATATGTGAGGTAAGTAGGATGTGTAAAGTGAACTAATATCGATAGTTTTCAAATTGTTTATCGATATACGAAACAATCAACCCTGAAAACCAGACAGAGGACTTTACAATTTTTCTAGAAATATTTCTTTTTAGGAGAAACTTAAAAAATATCGATAGATTAAATTTGGATTATCGAAAACCGAAGCAATTAAAATCGAGAACAAGCTCAAAGCCGGGAGAATTCTTCTCGAAATATCGATTTTTGTAGGAAATGCATTAATGTCAATAGATTTATAGAATTTCGTGGCAACAAATGCTGAGAACAAAACAAAAATCTTGGGAATTCGTCGAGAAATATCCCATTTTTATAGAAAAACATAGAATCCGGGAGGACTAAAATACTGTCGGCTAAAATACTACTTTAATGGCTCATAAAACCCCTTTTCTTGAACAAAAATCTCCAATTAATGGAAGAAAACTCCAGGAATTTTACAGATCTCAACCAAACTCGTTTAAGACTGCTTAAGTAATAAATAAATACTATTTAACTTAATCCCTTATTCTGATATAATATATTTATCCTTTTTAAAATGTAATAAATTAATCTATTACCTTACCATATTCCCCAGTAAATTTCCTTAATTGATTTACTCTATTAATTATCACCTATTACCTAATTGTTATGTCTAAATAACCTTCAAAATATGAAAATATATTGATAAATTCATTCAAAACATTTCTTCACAAAATACGTAAATATTGTTGTTATATTAAACCGAATTATTCCATTATAAATTAACCTTTCAAAATATGAAAATACATATTATAAATAGAAAATACATATTATTATAAAATATGTAAATATTTCCTTTATTATACCGTCCACCAAGGCACACACTTGGCTCAAAATTGCCAACAATTTGAGCATTACTCATACGCCTCGTTGAGCGCCATTTAATAACTCACTTGTGGCGAACCCCTCAGACTTTGCCTTACCAAATCTTTCAGCCCCAATTAGCCATGAAATGAAAATGTCACCGTAATAATTTTCCATAAGCCATAATTGGCTGACTGTCGGCAATTTGGCTTAGAACGAATCGGCCTGGCCGACAATCAATGCAAATGTTGCATGCAGACATAAGGCAATTTTCACTGGAGAGGCTAGAAAAAAATTCGAGTATAAGCAAAAAAAAAAGCTGGCGTTGCCAGCATAATTAAGCACACGAATTGGCCAAGTTAACAGCACAGCAGACACACAGCCATAGCCATGGCTGATTGCTTACTGGCAGCGTCAATCAGTCGACGGCAAACATGGCAGCTAAATTTTTGCAGCGTCTAAAGGCCGTTCGTTTTTCCACTTTGGCGACGGACGGGACTCTCCGTGGCCATTTATGAAATTAAGTTATTTTGCTCTTGGGGCCACTGTGTTGCCAGTTGCAACAGCAACAGCTGCAGCAGCTGCAACAGCAACACCAATAGCAACAGCAACGAGCGACAGCGGCAACATCGTTGTCAGGCGGCACTCTTTAAATGAGTTATTAGCCTCGAGTTGACGATTTTGGCCAACTAGTTTTTCCATTTTTTCTTTTCGAATATTTTTATTATTTCCCACTGGCAACGCCCACTTGAAAATGGCAACCCTGTAATAAACACGAGGGTTGCTTATGGAGTACATTTGGCCATTTAAGATGACAAACCACAAATAAGCGGAAACAAAAGGGAGTACCCAGAAGTTCTTGTTTATTTTCCACGCTAATCATAAGCCATATAATGCCGCCACCCTGTGGGCGGGGAGAAAATCCCTGGGAAAAGCAGTCCATGGCGAGTGTGTCGACAAGATAAGCCGCACTCAAACAATTTTCATGCTGTCTGAGGGGTGGATTTTATTGGATCCCCCGGATACGGTTCCGGATCCCCGGGGCTTATTGAATGTAGCAACATGAAAGCTTGTTTAACCACTCGACTGGATGTACACCCACCAGCCAGTCCGCCAGTCCGCCAGTCAGCACCCTTCGGCAACGGCAGCAGCCACACTCAATTATCAAGTGGAATGGATTGACTCGGGGGGCGGAGATCACGAGAATTGGAAATTTAATTAAATTTGTTAGCAATTCCGTTGGTTGGGAGTAACAAAAAAGCAGAGTGGAGGTGTCTAAAAAAATTAAACAATATATAAAAGCGTCTATTTAAAGGTTTAAATAAAAGAAAAATAAGTTTAATTGAGTATTTCTAAATATGTATTAGATACGAGAGATTAAACGATTATTTCTTTATTTAATTAATACATAAATCATGGAGAATATGTTTTTTAATTTTTAGAAGGAAGAGAACTAAAAAGTTTTTAGGATTTACTATTTTTTGCATCATTAAAAAATATTAAATAGTTTAAGGGCAAATTAGGTATGCATTTATATATAAGGTATAAGAGTCAAGCACCCTACCCATCGCTCCACGGAGGCGAATCAAGGAAGGCTGACGAAACCGTAAGCTTTAATATTTCAAAATCAAAGTTTTTAAACCAAATAACCATCAATAAATTCCCTTAAAACACTAAACAATCTATCAAAATCAACAACCAATTTCACACCGCTGATTACTTGCTAAACTCTGCCATTCTGGCAGGAATCATTGACATTATCTCTCGACACAATCGAAACCGCTGGACCGTGCCCTGGGCTTTTGTGGCCTTTTTATTCAACATTTACGAGTAAAAGCCACCCCCGTCCGACTGAAGACCAACCCCCTTTTTTCGCAAACTGCCAACTCATGATATATTCCTGGGCTTGAAATTAATTTAGTGAGATGCAAATTGAACACGAAATCGAGGCTAAAGTGGGACCAGGCATATCAATTAAGCCCGGACCTCAATTTACATTTCAATTACAGAGAGCGTTTTGTCGTTTGTCGAAAATGTCGAGCGTTAGGCAGCAGGTTGATCTATGGTCTATATATCCAACTGACTTCGAATGCTCTATATAGAACACACACGTTCATTATTCAAACTTGGCAAATTCTATGCCATTAGTCAGGCGGCGAGGGAAAAAGACAGAGGACAAAGCCAGACGATGACAATTGCTGTTGTTTCTGGGGCTTGTTAACACGAATGTATCTGTATCTGTATCTGTAGCTGTAGCGGGGAGTATCTGTGAGGCGAGTGCACAGAATATTAATTACAGCAACTAAAAATGCAACCAAACACAATCGTTCGCCCCGTCCCGAGTTTCTCACATTGATTGATACTCTCCACCATTCACCACCATCGCCACCAGTTGTGCAACATTTTTGTTCTGCCTTTGTTTTGTTTGTATTTTTTATTTCTGTATTTTTTATTGAAATTGAAACAATTTATGCACGCAATTAAGCTGAAAGCAGCAGCTTCCCGGGCCTGAATCTGTGGCATGCAAGTAAATTTGTTTTCTGCAGCTTCATGTGCTGCATAAACAATGATATGGGAGCAATCTCTCTCGCGTGGAGAGTGCGAAGCAAACCCCAGCGGATGGATGGATGGAGCGGACGGATCTCTCGGCTCGGATCGCTGGCGACATGAATAAAGAAATTAGCGCCATCGAATATGGATGCTTTAGCGGTGTACTGTGCGGAATATCGGTTTTAAGAAAGTTTTACTCACTAACTGTTTAAGTTTTAAAATGAAATAAAGAAAATAATTGAGAGAATCATTTTATTATAATATTTAGTATTGGTTTTTCAAAGAATTCCCCAAGAATTTCTAAGTTTTGCCGCTTAGGACCTTTAATTCCCAATTGGTTCTACCTGTGCATCGCCCAGAAAAATAAGATTATGCAATATTTATCGGTTTTTGAATTTAGATAGGATTTCCAAAGCAATTACTTAAATTTCCCGCTAAGACACTATAATTCCCAATTGGTTCTAGCTGTGCATCACACACATCACTAACTGATTAAGTTTTAACATGAAATAAAGAAAATAAATGAGAGGATCATTTTATTATAATATTTAATATTGGTTTTTCAAAGAATTCCCCAAGAACTTCTAAGTTTTCCCTATAATTCCCAATTGTTTCTAGCTGTGCATCACCCATCAAAATCAAATTATGCAATATTTATGTGTTTTCGATTTTAGATAGGATTTCCAAACCACTTACTTAAATTTCCCGCTAAAACACTAAAATTCCCAATTGGTTCTAGCCAAGCCTTATACATATCCTTACATAACCTACTTTTTCAATATTATCAAATATTATTACTGCCATACCACCCTCCCTTAATTAAACCTCTTTTAGCCCTCATTCTACCCAATAAAAAATTAAACAAAAACTTAATCACCTTTCTCCACTAACTCCTCACTCTTCCCCGGACCTCCCCGCGATCGGAGACCCAACCCATAACCCAAAACCGCATCCTTATCTCGGTTAATTGTTCAATTACATTAAAGTCAACTCATTTGGAGTCATTAGCATGTCATTAAGGCACCGCCGACGACGACGACTAACCTAACGAAATAAAAAACAAACCCGACCCCTCCTTACTTTCTCCTCAGCTGCAGTCGTCTTCTGCTGCCTCTTCCCCTCCCTTCTTTCTTCCCTCGCTCATAATTCTTCCCCGGGAGCGGCGTGCAAGATGAACATGTTCGATAACGATGATATCAGAGATCTATGCGCGGAGCGGTACGTCGGAGATGTTGCATCTTGGGCGGCTTAATTACTTGCACGCGTGCTAGAAATGTTCGTTCTTCCTTCCCTCTCTCTCTCTGCTGCAGCTGCAACAAAGTTTTATTTAAATAACCTCTGTCAGGAGATGCTCTTCCCTCCACCGATTTCTTGTCTCCGTTTGCCCAAATCTTGTTCTTATTTATCCGCATGTTAGCTGTCTGTTTTGTGCGGCTGCAATGTTTTTGCTTGCTTAATTAACCCATTAAGATGTTGTCACGGGAACGATGGAAGAGGAACGGAAATGCAAAAAGGAAAAGGTGTAATTATGATCATAATTAGATCGGCTTTATGCTGAAAATTACAATAACCATGAATGGAAAGGTGTGTGAATAGAAAAAAATTAAAAGAAAGAACTCTATATATTATTTATTAGATATACACATTAACTTTTTAATATATATTCTGAAATATACATTTTTATACCCGGTACCCGGTACAAGGGTATTATGGGTTAGTGATCTCAGAGACTATAAGAGCTAGAGTTACCAAATTTGGCGACAACACTGGAATCTGTGGCACGCAGATCAAGTTTGTTTTAAAATTTGGCCACGCCCACTTGCGCCCTATAAAATCATTAAAAAACGTAAAATAAGCTATACTCGTTATTTTCGGGTTAAAGTTAATGGATACAATAAATGAATAAAATAGAGCGGACGTTTCCTGAAAATTTCAGAAAAATCGGATGATAAACATGGGAGATATTAGCAATAAGGTTAGAATTTTAGCACACCGCCCTAAGGCACTGCTGTTGCCAGCTAAAGCCGACAGGTGGCGCATTCGAGCCTTGGCCGTGCGATATAATGGCGCCAATGTATGTATGTACAATTTTAATTTGCTCTTTAGTGTGAAGCGCAAACGTTTAGGTACCGGGTATCTCACAGTCGAGCACAGTCGACTGTAGCTTTCTTACTTGTATTTATATACATTTATTAAGCTTTTTATTTAATTTAATATTTTAAAATGTATCTCCTTAATAAAATAAATTATCAGCTAAAATTTCCCTCAAACCCAATATCTTTTCGTTACATTTATTTTAATTTCTCAGAGAAATCCCTCCACAAACCCATATACCCCACTCTCCAAAGCGTAGGGTAGCGCATACAGTACCTTCATACATCCTCGCATATGGCGCTGGCTATAAACTACGGCCAAAAACTGTTGCTGATGAGTTCATTAGCGAACTAATTTCAACTTAAATTAAACTTAATGCGAAATGATCGTCATCAGCAAAGCAAACAAAGAATCAACAGTGAGGGGGGGCAGAGAAAGGAGAGGAATGTTTTAATTTGCAGCTTCTGCTGTTCGTTCGAGCGGAAAAAATCAAAGGAGCGGCGGTGGAGACAGAGCCAGAGAGCGTGCGAGTGGAGAGTTGGATCTCTATCCCACTCTCCTTGGCTCCCTTGGTGGATCTCTGTGGCACATGCAAGTTGCAGCAACAAGTTCGAAGGCAACATCCGTTTTGTATTGGCGACAGCGAAACTTGGCCCCCCTACCCCAGGCGGCTGTTATTAATAAAGACCACACATTTTGACAAGAGCAAAAGACCACCCAAGTGCAGCTGCGCTGCCGATGCCGCTGCTGCTGCCTCTGCTCATGCTCGCAATTTCCAAGGCACGGCTTAATTATATGCGAAGAGAGCGGCGGAAGAGGGCGCACACCGCGTAAGAGAGCGCAAGGAGCTGAAAGGGGGAGCATTTAAACTCGCGCGCGCGTTACTTAATTCCCCAAATGCAAATTCCTTTGCGAGAACGAGATGCCTATCGGTGTTTTGTAATTGCAATCGGGGGTAAATAATTCACATGTCTCTGCCTGGTGTGCGTGCTAGTGTGTCTGTGTGTGGTCAGGCTCCGTTGGTTTTCGTGGCTTAAAAGCATTAAACCAACTACGAGTAGTAACTTGCTTAATAAAAATGTCATTGCTACATTTACGGTATGCAAATGTAGCGGAGAAAAAAAAAGAGATTGGGGGAAATGGAGCATGAAAGAGAGGCTGGCGCTGGTAATCTCGAGTCAATGTAAAAACATTGCCGATAAGCGGAGAGGAGGACAAAAACAGAAAGCAGAAAACAGCAACAACAACAACCGGGGGATTATACGGGATCAGGTGAAATTACACTAGCCGGCAAGCTAATGGGCTTTTTTGTGAAAGCGTTGGAAATCATAATAGCCCAAATAACCTTATTTTTAAAACTAGAAAATATATTAAAGTATTTAATAAATTTAAGAAAAAAATGAAAATTATTATTAATTTATTTATACAAAATTATACGGGATCAGGTGAAATTACACTAGCCGGCAAGCTAATGGGTTTTTTGTGAAAGTGTTGGAAAGCACAATAGCCTAATAAGGCAGTACTTTATTTAACTTATTAAAAAATAATCTTAAAGATTAATTTATATAATAATAATAATAATAATAATTTCAAAACTAGAATATATAATATAGTATTTAATATATTCAAGAAAAAATAAAAATAATTATTAAAAAGTCCTTAAAATTCATGAAAAATTAAATTCATAAATCACAAAAATTAATTAAATAACCTGCAGATTAGTGTAACTAATCTTTACATGGCTCCTGCTGACAGCAATTGAGGTGGACACATAAAAAGTGTCCCCGCTTTCGGTTTTTGTCCCCCAAGCACATGTCGCACAGTGTTCCATGGGTGAGCCTGCTTCGGTTTATCTGGCTTCACACAGCAGCCGATTTTAGGACCACCCTAAAAGCAGCCTGAGAATGAAAATGGGAATGGGATCTCAGCCGGTGGACCATCTTGCTAGGTGGTCCTCCGCCGCTGCTCCGCTTTCCTCATTGTTGTTGTTGCTGTTGCTGGCTTTGCCAAAAAAAAAAAAAAAAAGCTGAAAGAGCTTGGGCAGCAGCTTTAAGGTTCGATCCGTGAGTCACTCCATCTCAAATCTCCGGAGGGCGAGTGCGACAGAGAGAGCCTGATAGCGGGGAACTCCTAGGTGGACACACAGATACAAGCGAGCAGACACACACGTGTGTGTGGTCTCCGATTTTTCTGATTTACTGAATCATCGCAACGGACACTGAGAGAAAGAAGGGAGTATTTCTTATAGTAGAGTTTGGGATTAATATTAATTCTGAAGAATTACGGATAAATTTCAATATCTAGTCTAAGTAAATTCATTTTGAGACTTCTGAGATCCTTAAAACTTTTTAATGATGGTTTTATATACACCCAAAAAAAAATCATCATAGAACCTATACGATTGTTACATGAATTCTATACTCTTGAGTATGAAAAATTTCTTAATAAGATGCTTATTAATTTGATACTACGAAAGTATACTTTTTATACTCATCTGCACCAATATTTCATAATAATCACTAACGCGACAAACAGAAAAGCACTAAATTCCAGCTAACGCGATAAGTTATCGAATTTTCGATGTAGGTTCGTATAAAAATAATACTCAAAAATACACAATTGAAACTATAGAGTATAAAAACTAAACTTTGGAGTATACATTTGATATTTTGAAGTATAAAATCTATACTTAACTCGTTATACTGCTTGAGTATACTTTTAAGACAACGCGTAGAAAGGTTAAACTTTTGTTTTTTTTTGGGTGTATGAGATCTATAGGTAAGAGATCATAAATACTCTTTAAAACAAGATAAAGGTCTTATGAAGAGAAAAAACTGGTATTATTTATAAATTATATTTAACACAAATTCAAAGTAAATCAATTTACTGACTTCAATCATAAACCTTCATAATATTTTATTTAAAAACTTCCTTAGTTCATAATTTTTTAATTTCCTGACCTCTAATCCTTTTTTTCCCAGTGATTCTCCGCTGGAAGATCACGATGATGATCATCTCTTGGCCTGTTCATCATCATGTGGTTCTTGTGTGCGCCGCCGCTGTCGAGTTGCGGGTGCGTCTCTTGGTCACAGATCTGGCCCTGGCTCTGGCTGTGGCTCTCGATCCCTATACCGATCCGATCCCGATCCCTCCCTGAATCCCATACCCATCCCCATCCATCCATTCATTGCGAGGGACCCTCGCCCCGCTGCCGCATCTCAGTATCTCTGGTATCCGTTGGATGCTGCGATCGCGGCGCAGATCTCCAATTAGCCTGCCTTCTGGTTGATGACTTAATTAAGTCTGTGTGGCGCCCCCCGCTCAGCGGACTCCTGCTCCCTCCGAAAATCCCCTTGATTTTTCCATGCTTGAGCTCCCAGCATCGATTTCGATTTCGTTTTCTTTTTCGATTTCGATTTAAGTTTTCGATGGATTTGTGGGGTTAATTGGTCGCCAGAAGCAGAGCTACACACATTGCGCAGGCATTAACCCCTTTGGAGTATGCCACCCAGATATTAGTGGAAATATATGCAGACTCTCATCCGTGGAACGCAGTGTGATTTATGCTCCTGCAGTGTATCTTTTAGGGGGAAAAACTGCATCTTTAAGTGTTTTGTGCCCTCGGTTGACATCTCTCCTCTGCTGCTGCTGCTGTTGCTGCTGCCTCGCATTTCTCATGTTGTGAAATATTTTTGCAAATCTCTGACAAGTCGGTGCCTTTGAAGGCTCCAATGTGGGTGGCCATCTGGATGGATGCCTGGCTGGCTGGATGGATGGATAGATGGATGAATGGCTGCTCGGAACGAAGTGGAATGGTTTTTGGCTTAAAACTGAACACACACACACACTCATAGGCTTTTCCCCACGTTAATAGCTTACAATGAAAACTCTTCCGATAATTTCGGATCTTCCCTCTTCCTATTGCATTACTTTTGGTGTGTGTGTGGTCTGCGGGCTTTTTTCGGGGGCTGCTGCCAGATGGAAATGGAGATGGGATCCAAGTGAGTCATGTCCCAGGCGTGACAGAGACATACTCGTAAATTACACTAGGAGGAAAAGTGCCATTTGTCGATTGTCACACAAACTTTTCGATTTAGTTTAATCCATTTGCATTCCGCGGGCTCTACGATTTATGTGTGGGGTCTACTATGAGTAAGTTCTTATTTAGGGAGAAGTTTGGGGAACTATTTTATAGAATGTAAAGTCGTTTGTTACTATAGGGGAATTTGCTAGAGGGAACTGTAACTACAGCAGAGCAAACGACGATGTTTATCGGTTTAAAATCGATTTTTGCATGCAAAAGTATCGGTAAATTCGATACTATTTCAATGCCTTTAGGGAAGAAGGATGTTATAACTTAGTGATAACCGAAAATATATTAAATTTCCAGAATAGGTATATCCATTTGGATTAAGGATCACCAGGGGAAGCGATTTAGCCATGTCCGTGAGTCTGTCCGTTTGTCCGTCCGTTTATCTGTCCGTCAGTCTTCGTGTCCGTCTGTCTGTCCGTCTGTCTGTCCGTCTGTCTGTCCGTCAGTCTTCGTGTCCGTCTGTCTGTCCGTCTCTCTATATGAAACACTAAATCTCAGAGACAAGAGCTAACTAGAGCTAAACTTAATTTAATTTAAGGCCAAAAAATACCCTTTCTTACTTCAAATTAAATTAAGCTTATTATTATTATTTCCACCTTATGAACCTCACAAGATAAACCCATCAAAGCTTTCCCTTTCCTCCGTTAACCAACCATAAATAACTCAACCCTAAAACCGGCCAAGCCTAACAAGATTAGTAAACATATTTACCGCCACTTTCCATTTCCGTTGGGCAATTTCTTTCAGTGTTTAACCGCCTGCTGCTGTCCAGAAGTCACATGTATATGACTTTGGGCTACGCCCTTCCCCCCAAAAAAAAAAAAGAAGAAGGCGAACCACAAAACTCCTTGGACAACAGTTGGCCAAACATACAAATATATAAGCTATGGTTAATGGCCTTTTAATGACAAGTCTCGGCGGAAAATAACTCATTTTGTTGCGGTAGCCATGGGTATATAAATATACGCATTTGATGCACTTGCAAAGGCAAAGGCGACCTGCTAATGTCAACGAATTTACAAACAGTTAGTTCCGCCTCAGACAGCGCTTTCACCGCCCACAATTTAGCGGGAACGTCGACGACGGCTCTAACCGCATTTTCAATGGAGCGCAAATATTTGCCAGCTTTTCCGATGCCTCCACCGACCCGCTGCGCTTTTCTAGTTGTCTTTCTTGACTTGACTTTTCTTTGTTTATTTCCCTAGTGCGCAGCAATTTCCATTTACCTTGGTCCATCAAATGGGCATTTTGTGTGTGTGCCGAGTTTCCAGTTTTCTGCCGCTGCTGCCACATGCCACAACGATCGTGGTGGATCCTCAACGGATTCCTCGGCCCCGCTTTAGACACACAAACAAACTGTCAGGCGGCAGCTCGCTCGCCTGATTTGCAGTTGATGGATTTTACATTATTCACCATTTGTAATCGTTTTGCGGTTCAGTTCTGTTCGGACACATCGTTTATTGTGCTTGTCTCGGGGGGGAAATGGGAGGCTGGCAAGGGATCTGGTCCAGAGATCCATAACAAGTTCCCTCTGAACCGAGTTAATTGAACAAGAAGGTCGTTGCGATGATCACTTGGGGAATTTCGAAAGGGGGGATAAGTAGGGGTCGGTATAAAGGGAAGATCTAGTAGGAAATAGCTTAGGAAATATTTATCAGATAAATAATATGGGGGCTTAAGAGGAAAATAAAGAGAAAGGGGATTTTTAGTTAAAGGAACTACTTGTAAATAATTTTTAGAAGTAGAAAAGACGTCTAAAAACCTAATTTAATAAGCAAAGAATATAAATTCTGAAAAGTATTAAGGTAATTGAGGTAATTTAATAGGAAGAAGGGCTTAAAGTTAAAGGAACCACTTGTAAATAAATTTGAAACTCTAAAAAGGCTTCTTAAAACTTGATTTATGAAGGATAAATATTTTTTAGAGGTTTCTTAAAACTTAATTCAACTAGCAAAGCTTTTAAAAATATATAAATGTGTAACTACTTAAATTCTTTATACTCAAACCTAGATTCCTAAGTCCAAGGCAGCTTCTACTAATGATTTCTTTGAATTTCCAGCTCCCACCAACAAACACAGCTCCCCAAGCGTTAGAAGCTCTTCAAAAAGCCGCCAGCAACTCAATTCACCTTCAGGTAACAAGTGGCAGCCCCCCAAAAAGAAATAAGAAAAAAATTTTAAAAAATAAACACAAGCCAAAAAGCGAGAGACAGCGATGGCGACGAGCCTGAAACGAACTCAACTCTGACAATTAACACCTGCTCACCTGCTCAACATTAGCGGCGAGGTAGCAGCGTCAGCAACAACAATAATAAATAATAATTGCTCCAATGAGGAAAAACATGGCCAACACAGACACTCACACACACACTCGGGTAAACATAAACGCGTTTGTCAAAGAGTCAGCAAGCAGCAGCTACCAAAAATGAAAGAGAACCCCAAGCAAAAGCACCTGAGCCAAAAAGGGGGGAAATCTGGGGGCCTCTTTGGGTGCGATCACGACACACGACACAAACACGACAACAACGGCAACATGCGACAACATAAGCAACGCAACAACATCATTAAGTGAAAAATAAACCCAAAAACAAACAAAGACAAACATAAAACAAGTAAAAAGACCAGAATAAAATTATATATATTTCTGTAAGAGTTAAAAATTTAATTTTAATCCTTTTAGGCTTGATTATTTTTGCATTTCGATAGCGGGGAGAAACGCCACCGGACAACAACATGGCATTGCCCATTAAAAAGACATTAAATGAAAACAAGTGTTGTCCCACAGCAACCACCAAATAGCAAGAAAAAATACAGTAAAAAAAGCAACAAACAAACAAGACACAACCACTAACGACAGCCAGAAAGCATTCACAATGGCCACACAAAAAAAAATTACTAAAGAAGAAATGGTAGCCATGGAGCCTCGATACGGTCTATTACCGAACCCGGGTCTGTATGAAAAAGATAGAAAATATACAGGGCCGGGAGCTTAAGAGCGAACGAGATACCTGTCATCGATCATGTGAACTACTTAAATATACGCTAATTAGTTAAGGAAACACAGCTATTTGGAGAGACATCACGATGATTCTACGAAAAGATGGCGAGGAATTAGAGCTAAATTTGGTTTAAGATTTATTTAGAATTCTTCAAAACTCTAAGTTCAGTTACAACTTAAAAGTATGATCTTTTTTATAATATATATTCTGATATCTAAATATACTTCATGCTGAAATCGTTCACTACTTTAATGAAATAAATAAATATCTTATTTGTAAAATTCTTATAAGCTTTTAAACATAGTTTTAAGGTCAGAGAGGAGCACTTTATGGCTCCTTCGGCTCCCAGAGATCTTTAAAACTTCCTTTTAGAATTTGTGTCTTATCTATGGCTTTAATGATCTATTTAAATAAATTTGTAAGCCTCCTTAATTCTTACCTTAACCAACATTACAAATTATTTAAAAATTAAGTAAAGTTTCCCCCTCATTTTAATAACCGATTTAAGTACACACTTATTCTATACAATACAAAATACCTTAAAATTATGCAAAATGATTCCCTACAAACCACATCCGAGTCCCCTTTTTAAGCCACAAAAGTGCCCTAATGAACCAAGTTGAGACCACACCACAAACACACAGAACAATCTCTCGCTTAAACTTGCAAATCAATATTAAAATACCATAAATTTGTTCCCCATTTCGGTTACGAGTATTTCGGTTGTTATTTCCAGAGTCTGAAGCAACCGCAAGGGGGGGCCAAATCGTTTAGTCAAGCCGAAATTAACCGCAGAGGAAAGGAGTAACCCCAAGGTACCAAGGAACAAGGAGTACAGCTGCAGAGGAGCTCGCTCGGTTCAGGCGCCAGAGAAGTTCAGACAGGAACTAAAATCAACGTCAACTCGAATGCAGATTGAACGTCGTCAGTTTGGATCCCCGGAGGAACCCAAATCTCCCCGGCATACCACACGCATATCCAATTATTTAAATCCTCAAAAAAAAACAAAAACGGGGACCTCTGGCCTCGATAATGAAATGTTTCAATCACCGGCAGTTCAATCATCATCCAAATTGACAGAAAAACTAACTGCGAATAATAAAAAAGCATAAACCCCAAAATATGATTACGATGTTTAAATGCAAATACTCTCTACTTGCAGGCAAAAAGATACAGATGTTCTGGGTAAAATCAAGGCAGGACCGGACATATCCAGCAGATGTTTTGCGGCGGATTCGGATTCGGAATTGAAATTGGCATAAAGAAGCCACTCTGGGGACAACTTGTTAATGGACAACATTCTTCTGATGGAATTGGGGTTTAGCCGCAGCGATTGAGTTTGTATTTTTTTAGTTTTTTGGGGTTTTCTGGTTAGGTCAAAAATATGTGGGTCTCTCCAATTATTTACAGTGGTGCTTTAGCTACAAAATTAAGTTATTAAAGTTTATTAAACAATTAAATAAAATTATATAAGGACCTACAGAATTAACTTACTAAATATTTCTGGAACTTACAGTAAAATATTTGGATTTCCTTATTAAATAATACTTTTTTAAAGGTTCTTATGACTCCCTCTTACTGATCATTACCAAATTTTTTGGGATTAATAATTTTCTTCTTATTTAATTCTCCATTTATTATAATTTCTTATTAATAATAAACCCAAACCAATCCTTACAGTGTCCCCTGATCATCCTTTGGCCAGATTTCGGACAACTTGTCACTCTCCGATTCCTCACAATCATCACACATAAGCTCGAATCGAATCGAATTGAATGGAAACGATTCCACATTCCATTGCGGTTTCCATTTCGTTACTCAACTACGAATTTAGCTACGGAATCGATTTTGGATTCGAATCAGAACGATCGGAGATCGGAGACCAGTAGCCAATTTTGGCATAGAGTCAATTGCAATTAATCAATACCAAATGTGGGCATAAGCTACAAAATAATTTAACCTTTAAAATGGCAATTAAATCGTTGTCCGATCGCTCGAGCGATCGATCGATCGACTTGGAATCAAAATGGAATCGAAAATGCTGCTGTTGGACAATTAATCGAAGTTGAAGGCCCTCGACCCGCAGACAATTAAATAACAACAAATTCGTAGAGTAAGACAACAGCAACGAATTAATCGAGATGAAGTCGAGAGTTGAACCCATTTTTGTTTCTAATTAAGCAATTTCGTTTGCGTTTGCCGGGCGATTTTAATCGCGAGCGCGTTAATTGCCGCCTCAAGTTGTCGTTGTTTTTATTTTTCTTATTTTTTTTTCTTCTTGGAAAATGTGGGTTTTGGCCAAGAGTGGCCACCGATCGTAATTGACCATGATCCGTAATGAGTCACAGAGATTACAAATTCCAGAGCTCCTCTCACACACACTGAATCCATTCATTCATTCACTCAATCAAAGTGGCTCAATGTCAATGCACTCGAAAGGCACAGAATATAATACACTTGACACAATTTATTGGAATAAAGAATTTGATTTTAAAAGGTTTTTTAGTTAAAATTGCTTTAAGAAAATATTGGTAACTTGATAGAAATTAAATATTACTTTCATAGCTTCGATAATAGAGCTGGTTTTGCTGACAAAACCAGAGCCGGAAAAACAGCAATCTTCATCGATTATAAATCGATCAATTATTATTTGGATTGCAATGGTATAAAATTAATATTTATTATGGTATATTTTCTATGTACTATTCAACAATATGAATTTAATACCAACTTACAACAATTATTTGAAGAATCTCTGATCGATCAATTTTTCGATCATTCCGATAACAGATTTCTTTTTTATTTTAATAATTAAATTTTACAACAAAGTAACTCAACAATTTCTTCAAAATAGAGATATTTTCCAATTCTATTTTAAGATTAACCCCTTAAGCATAGTCTTAAAATTAAGACAAATATCAGTTCCATTTCAATACATTAAAATCTAATTTATAATGAGATATGACAAGTATATATCCCAATTTCTCCCCGTGCAACTCAAAGAGCAAGAAATACGTTTTAATCAACTTATCAAAAAGTGTCAGTCAAGTCGGCAATCAACATTTGCAATGTGTGTGGTCTCCACATCAACCTACCCGTCCCCCGTCTCCAGTTCCCCGTTCCAAAAACCCCTTTCGATTCTCGGGGTTCCTCAAGACAGTCCGCTAGCTGACTGACACCAAACTTAAGTGGCGCACAGCCGCACACTCACACACAGCTACACACGCACACAGATACTTGGATGCTCAGATACGTAGATACTCAGATACTCGGATACCCGAGCACTCGTTCTCACTGTGAGCCAGTTTTGAATGCTGCAATCTATGAGCTCGTGGTGGACACTCGTCAGCTGGCACACTGGCAAAAGCTTCAAGCCATCAATCTTATTGACACTGTTTTCCTCTATTTTTTTCACATCTTTTTTTCTTACTTATTTTTTCTTACTTATTTTTTTGTTTTTAGAAAAACCAAAAGCAAAATCAGTGGCGAACCCCCCGAAGCAATTGAGGCAGTTTAACCGATCTCGATCTCGGACAATTGAGTTTCCACGCACACTGGAGTTTATATATCTTTGAAGTTTGTAAGTTAAAGTCAAGGGGAGTTGCTATAATCTGTGGCTAATAAATTGGTGAGTATCTCAATATCTAGTAGAATTTATAAGGAAGAATTTAGAGGGTAAGTTTATTAAATATTAAAAATATTAAAGAGAAACTCATATCTAAAATTCTTACTCTTAACTTCTTTGCTTATATTTTCTATCCTCATTTCCCTGATTTATCATTCCCATAACAGATCGCTTTGCTCTGTGATATAGATTCCCCTCAAAAGCTTTTCCTTCCCGAAATGTCGCTCATAAATCGCTTTGGAAAAATGCTATTTAATTACCGGAGATGAACTCGCATTGGCCACCGGGGGCTGTAATGATGACAAAACTGATCATAAACCTGCCTCTGCCTCTGGCACGATCATCAGGCAGCGTCATTATCATCGATTGTCGGCAGTCGGATTCGCATTTGTTGTGATTGTCACAATTATTACGCACATAAATCGCAATGAAACCGAACCGGGCAGCAGGCCAACGACGACAATCGACAATCAACGATCGGAGATCGCAGATCGAGCAGATCGAGCATCTCCCAGATCCCAGATGATGAGTGGAGGCTGTTTGGAGGAGCCGAAGATCGCGACGATCACGAGTCGAGAGCTGGGAGTTGGAGCCGGGGAAAATGGGGAGGACAAGGCGTACGAATACATCAGCCATTGGCAAGGACGGCAAATTGAGTAGCCTCCACTGAGTCCAACTGATCGCGGCTACTGGTTAACCTGACTGATCGGATCTGATGCCTAGTTTAGAATGCTTTTCTATTTAGAATTGAAAGAAGAGATCATCTTTGAAGGCAAGTAAGGAGAGCTGGGGTTTGGAGGGAGTTAGAGATGGGAAATATAGTTAGTTAAATCGATTTTTGTTATTGATTTTATTTTATGTATTATACTTTAAATACCTAATTAAAAGTCCTAATATAAGTACAGGTTTATTTTAGATTTAGATATGAGGCAGAGATCGTCTTTATTTGATTCCAGAGAGCTAGAGATGGGGATTATATTTATATAAATCGATTATCGATTTTATTTTTTGTATTTCATTTCTAAACCGTAATTAAAGGTCCAAATATTTGTATAGATTTTTTTCTATTTAGATATGAGGCAGAGATCGTCTTTAATTAATTCCAGGGTGCTAGAGATGGCAGACTAAAATCGATTTGTTAGCGATAGTCTGAGTTTATTTTATTTCAAAGCTCTAAATAAAGGTCTTATTATTCGTATAGAATGCTGCTTTAATCAGAACTGAAGAGATCATCCTCGAAGGCTAATATTACGAGCTTGGGTTTCAGAGATGGGAGAATATATACATTTATTTCGATTTATTTTATTATCGATTTTTTTGTTTACTTTTTTTTAGGCTCTAATAAACTAAGGACCTTATTAAAAGTAAATTTCAAATAATTTAAAGAGAAAAGATCTTAAACAATTAGTTTTTAACTCATTTTAAAGGCTTTGAAAAAATTTAAAGCAGTCTCTCTCATAATTTCCTTCTTGTTTTTAATACCTTACCCCTTCATTTACTTAATATTCCCCTCATTAAGTTACTAACTAACTTTAATTGGTTGCACCCACTCTGGCTTCGAGAACATAACTTCCATCAATATGCCTTTCCAGCCCCAAACAAAAGGTTCTCACGCACCCATCTCGATCTCATCATCATCCTGCCTGACTGCCCTGCCTGCGCTGCCTGCCTGCTCGTGGTGCATTTCATTAAGGCTCGTTTCTAACTGCTTAATAAAATTTATTTGTATGCACTGGAACAACGACGACGTCTTCCCTGGTCCAGCAGCAGCCGGGCTGGCTCCAGCTCCAGCTCAACTCTGGGGCTTCATCTGCAGCAGAGAGTATCTTTCCGTCTTCTGCGAGTACACAGGACAAGCTTAAGCGCTGTTCGTGTTCGCTGTCAACTTGGGTGGTCCGAGAACTTGGCTTTGGCCTGAACAACAACTTGGAAGTTGCTTAAAGGGGGGAGGGTAGGGATAAGGGATACGGTATACGGGATTTGAGATCCCAAGGTGGCTTCCCTTCACTCCAAACCCTGCTCAGCTCAGAAGCTTGCTTCTCCCTCGTATATAGATCAAAAGTTAGACAATAGCCTGAGATCCCAGTTGACATTATGCCCTTTCCTTTCCCTACCGAAGGCGCCGTCTTGCCAATTCCTGGAAAGCGGCTAGAATCTCTCAATTATCCGCAGTGTAACTAAAGAAACTGATTATGTATTTACCCAACACTCGACGGCTGATGGCTGGGCCACTTGGCTGAACGAAGCTGAACCAGTTTCGTAGCCTCTTGTTTTCCCGCTAACACTCCAAAGTTGGCCAAAACTCTTTAGAGATGATAATGAAGCAGTAATTCCAATAAGTGTGACTATCCGATTTCTCTGCGGGTACCCCAATCTGCATTTCCATCTCCATCTCAAGCTCCATCTCCATCTCCATCATCATCACGAACAAGTAATTAAAGCGAAACAAGTAATAAACAAACAATAAGACGACGTCCAAGACGCCGACGCCAAACATATGTCTGAAATAAAAGGGAAGCATCATCGCTGGGCATGCAAAGTATCTCTTTGGGTTTATTTATTTACTTTTTTTTTTTGTTTCGTTGGTTCGAACAAAAGTGAAACCAAAGGGAACCCAACTCGCTTCCCAATTAAACTTGACAAATGCGGCTGACCACACACACGCACTTCGATTCCCGATGTCTGTCGTGACTCCGGCTCTGACTCTGACTCTGACTGACATAAAATAATCAAAGCGATCCCTGCAGACATGTCAAGCTGTATGACATCCACATCAACATCTTGGCTGTCAAAGGAAGTCCCCAAAAAAAAAAGCCCTTGGCTCTCCAATCTCTCTCTCGGATGTGATCATCGGCAGCATTAAACTCGACTTGGGTGCGAGTTATGTGCTTCAATTAACACCAGGCAGGGCCCAGCATGATGGGCAGGGAAAGGGTTAAGCAGGAGAGGTGCTGCATTTAGTGAGGTTTAGGTAGATTTTGTATTAAAACTACATGTATTTGTAACTGGTTATATTAGCCTACAGAAAAAAAGCAAGAGCACTAAAAGGGGAAGTTTTATTTCAAGGACTTGCACCTTCTATGACTCTATAATTCCAAAAAGGTTTTAACAATGGAGATGTGAAGTTAACAAGGAAAGAAGCGTTAAAGTGATTACCTAGATCTTTAGGGAATATTAGTTGAATTAGTTTTATTTTAATTTTAATCAAGATTAGATAGAGAGTTCTAAGTCCAACTATGACCCATTAATTCCCTATAAATAAACGTGTAAGGGAGACTACCCAGATCTTTAAAAAATATAAGTATATAGATTTTTATTATTTTTTTAAATTTTTAATCAATAAAATATAGCGTTCTGTGTTTTATAAAAATCTTAATAATAAGTTTCTACCCTTAATCAAGTTCCTAACAAATTTCCCTCTATTAACCCTAACTCAACTTAATATTTATGCAAGTTTATACAACCTCCTGTTACCTCTCTCTAACCAATTAACTGATTACTTCCATCAAATAGATATATACCTCACTACAAACCGGAGAAATAGTACAATCCATTAAGTGTCAGCTACCGAACTGAAAAATGTATTCAATTAAGCCCTGGCTCTGACCATAAAATCTGATCGCTGGCGAGATCTATTGAAATATTCAAATCGCAGAGAGACATGACCACAAATCGAATCGAATCGGCTCGGTTTATAAGCTCATTATTAGTGACAGAGGCCCATAGAGCAGAACCCGAACCCGGTTGTGAGTGTGAGCAATAAATAAACGATTAAGTAAAGGCAGCAAAAAAAATCCATGTGTGTCAGGCTTAATTAGATTGCTTGCCTTCTCCGTTCTCAGTTCGAATTATACACACAGCCTGCAGTCATAATAATGAGGCTTATTGGGATTATTTGTTTGTTTTCTTACCCGAATGCATATTTGACTGACTGATTGACTGACTGGCTGGCTGAGTAAATGCCAAAAGGTAGAGGCAGGCACCAAACCGAGCCTCACCTCCCACGAGAAATATTATTTGCCTGATGAATGAATGAAGTCATTTGCTTGTGGAAAATATTTTGACAGCTGTAAATATCTCCACACCCCTCACGCGCTCGTTTCCCAATTAACACAAATGAAGTTATAAAAATGATTTTTATATGCCATGCCCAGGTTATTATACAATATTCATATATATGAAATCAAAATCCCAGACCAAGCCTCAACCAAATGCGGAAACTTGTCTTGGCTTTCGTTTCATTTTCAATTCAATTCAACAGCATTTTTGTCGGATCTCTGCCTGGCTTTGTTGGCTTTTGCTTTTTGCTTTTTTCGGTGCCCAGCGCTCTTGGGTGGTCTTTTTGGGCCTAAAGCTCGTTGTCGATCGAGTCTTGATTGTTGTGATCTTGAGGTTTCTGTTACATACCGAAATTGAAATTTCTGAATTTTTAATATTTCTTCTTTTGTCTCTTTTCCATTTCGTTTGCTGTTGTTTTTGGTTGGCGGCTCGGCTCTATCGGAGTCAAATGATAGATAAGCAGGTCGCAAGTATATTGAGTGTGAAATTGGGCGAACCCGAGACGCTTTGGGGGGCTAACGGTGGAGTCACGACCGGGTTTATACTCTAATAGATGCTGGGAAACTAATATGTTTTTTCCTGATTTGATTGGGAGAGTTAATACAATTTACTATCGATTTTAGCTTTAAATTATCGATGTTAATCGATTTAATATCGATGTTAATCGTTTTGATATCGATGTTAATCGATTTAATATCTATGATTTGATTTTTGTACAAAAACTTTGATTATTTTTCATATAATTAATAACAAACCTTATCCTTTTGTATTAATATAAATACAAGTATACATTTTAATACAATGCATACAATACCTTGTATATTGCCTTTAAACTTATGTTTATCTTTACCTTAAACACTTTCAGAGCTTCTTTATATAAAGAATATTCCCCATTTAATAATAACTCCTGTTCCAAACCCCTTGACTTGCTTAATCTACCCCATTTGTATTTTTTTCCTCGCTCTATGTCAGGGTATTCAGTAGAAACAATTACAAAATGCCTGGCCAATGCCCAATTTCAGGCCATATTAACTGTTTGGAGGCATGGAAAATGCAACTGTCTGCAGCAGCAACAGCAGTAGCAGCAGCGGCAGCAGCGGCAGCCGCAGCAGTTTTCAGTTCACATTAACCGAATGCGGTCAGCAGTCCAGTCACAGTTTAAACGACATTTTTCGCTGTTATCGTTGCCGCGGAGGGAGCCCAAGAGGGGCTCTGCAAGTCTGACAGTTTTATTACCAAGGCGCATGGCTGCTGCTGCTGTTGCTGCTTTTTCCAGTTGCGGCAGTTGCAGTTGCCAAAGCCTAAAAAGGCACTACAAGTTGTTGTTGTTTCTGTTGCTGTTACAGTTGTTGCTGCTGCCGCTGCTGCTTTTGTTGTGTGTTGCTTGTTGGCTGCGCGATAAGTTTAACAGTTGAAATTAATTTTTGTCACTTCATAAATCGCCGCGGCTGATTGCCATTGCCTTTTCCTAACCAAAGCACTCTTCATGCACTGCAGGAAAAATTTACTGCAGGGAATTCATATTTATATAAAGGTGGTACTTGAATCCAGAGCTCTAAAGCGACTCACATAAATATTAAATATATAACTGATTACTTTTTATTGAAATTCAGAGCTAAAGCTGTGAATATTAATTTTTTATGAGTTTAGAGGGTTTAAAATTTGTAATATTTAAATATACATCATGATTTTTAAAGTAAGCATTTTGTGTGTATGATCTAAAAGAAAATTGTCACCAAATTTGGTAGCTGTACCTTTTATAGTCTCTGAGATCTAGAGCATTGTATATAGAAACGGACAAACGGACAGACGGACAAGCGGACAAAAGGACATGGCTAAATCGGTTCGCTTGGTGATGATGATCTGGAATTTATAGAGTTGGAAATACTCAAGAGGAACCCCTTACATAAATTTTAGGTTATCTTAAAGTTATAAAACCTTTAGTTATAGGTTTAAACAGTATTACTATGCTTTCTTAAAGAAAAACCCCCTAATTTTTCTCTGCATATTTTCCTCTCATTTCATGCACCTACTTATTGACCCACAAAAGCCACTCTAAACTTCCTCCAAGAAACTGATAGAGAGAGCCCTTAAAGTACACCCATTTAATAGTTTCTTTTAACCTATCTAAAGCCCTCACAGAGGGGGGCTAGAAACTATCCCAAGGTGTTCGCTCGTTCCTTAGTTCGGCGGAAAAGCCAAGTCTCCTCGCCCGGTAAGTACTGCTTTCCTCAATGGCTCAATTTGAGCGGCTAGAAGGGGACTCAGGGTATCTTGGGAGGTTCTACCACCACATGGTTCTCTCTTTCTGGATATCGTGATTATCATATGACGTGACAGCCTCGCATATTTATGAATGCATTTGGGTCATAAACAACGTGGTTCTGGGCTCTTAGTTCTTGGTGTTGTTCAGAGTTTCTCTTTCCTCCAAACGCAAATTGCGCACTTAAACCGTAAAAATGGTTTCGGGGTAAGGAACTTTTCGTGTTCCAATCATTGATTGAGTTCTTTGATGGTTGCCAATAATAATCTAAAATGCACCTTTTGAACTGTGTGAGTGCTCTAGATGCATAAATTATAATATAGTTTCGAAGGGATCAGAGTGTTTAAATAATAGGTTTCTTTATGGCAGTATAGGCAAGATCTCTTATTACAGTTTAATTGTATGATGTTTGTTTATTTAATCTTTGTATATAAGCAATTTAAAAAGACTTTTAAAAATGATTATAATTGCAACTCTAGGCTGTTCTTAAAAGCGGTTATTATCACCTCTTTAAAAGTTAAAAACCACTCATAACTCTTCATTTATCAATGAGCCTCGTTGACCTGCTTTTTAACCTTTTTTTCCATCTCTCTCTTAAGTTTAATGCAATTTCCTTGGTAATTTTTCCCATTTAGAACATGCAAACAGGCCAGAAACTTTTCCAGCAATTTTCCACCAGCTGAGACAGAGACAGAGAGAGAGAGAGATGAGAAAATCGGAGGCTTTCCTAGGGAGGGAGCGGAGATAATTGCAGGCCGGTGTAATTGGAAATTCGTTTGTTTATGTTGTCATTGTTGTTGTTTCTGTTTCTATTCCTCTTGCCGCTTTTGGCCGCGTCTTGTGCGCAAATTGAAAATTACTTAATGGTTCAGTGGCGATCGCTGTCGCTCCCGTTTTCCCTGCTTTTCCCCCTGCTTTCCCGCTTTTCTGCCTGGTAATTTCCCGCTTGTCGCTGTCTTTGGCTACTGGTTAAATGAGCTCAAAGTGCCGGACAAATGCGAAAATTGCTTTCCACGAAGGTCAGAGCAGAGGGGGGAGCTTGGAAGGTGAGTTCAAGCTAATTTGTTTATCTTTGGCTGGGTTTTTAACATTTACTTGGTTTTTTAATAGATTAAAGAGTGTTCTAAAGGATAAAAAGTGGTGGTTAAGGAATAAAATAAAGAGGAGTAAGGCATATAATTATTTAATCATATTCTTTCAACATATTTCTGATGGTTCATTATTTTTTACTTTAAATTGAACTCGATGAAGGCAAGCTTGTACCTTTAATTTTTTTTTTTTTAAGGGGTTTCATGTTTGCTTTTTGTTGGATATAAAACAAAAAACTATAGACAAAGCAGGCATACAATTATTTTATCAATTTATGAAGTTTTACCATTTTTAAAAAGTTTTTTCTATAATTTTAACTCTTTGGAGGCAAGCTTTTATTTATTCCCCTTTAAGGGGTTGTCTGACTTTTTTGTTGAAAGTACATAAATATATGATGCTCGGCCTATAATTAAATATTTATTGCTATCTTGTGGTTTTAGTTTTTTTTAGGTTTATAATGAATAAGATAGTAGGTAGTTAGTAGTAGGTTTTTCTGTAGAAGTTCAGCAATTTTAAGCATGAATACAAGAGATATAATAAGAATTGTTTAAAAATGTTCATATTGAAGGTATAATTTCAGTAACCATTCATTTATTGGTTAAATTATTATCTATTTTTAATAAACTAGTAAGGAACACTTTCTAACTAAAGGTATAAGTCTAGAAGCAGTTTTTGTAGACCATAAATTGTAATATTGTTTTTAACTAGTAAAAAACACTCCCCTAAAACCTATCCTTGCACCTCTTAACCTCCTATTTACTACCAATATACCACCTTTTCTATTCCAACCCATAATTGAATTGACTCAAATAGTTTCTGATTAATCCCTAACCATTAATAAAATCAATATAGATTCCATAATTGCTAGACACCAACAGCATGAGAGCCTGCACTCGCCACACCTTCCACCAATAAACCCGTAAAATATAGCCTGGCAATTTCTAAGATTAAACGCCGTCTTGTATCGATTATCGAGATTTTATTATAATGCCATTAATCCAAAAACAAAGTCCACTGCCACCATATGTTTGCCATATATCATGCGGAGACCCTGGGTCCCAGCAAAATGTGCCATTTAATGCAATTAACTAATTTGTTGCCCGATGGCTTGTACGTTTTTGGCAACTGTTTTAATCTCGCCTACGCTCGCACACACGCGGAATATGTTGCATTAATTTGTCAAATTAACACCTTTGTTGTTGGATTATAAAAAATACATTTAATATTTTTCCAACGCCAAAAAGGGGGCAATTTTTCAAAAGCAACAAATTTATGACGCTGGCATTTTATTTTAGCCGATTTTGTAGTGCACTGAATGCCGCCAAATCTCACGCTAAATCATTGTTGGCCGCACCGCAGCTGCAGAGTCAGAGCAACTCCGAAAACGTTTCCGAATCGGAGTCGTAACGATAACAACGACAAAGCCGCCATCGCCTACAACATTCATTCAAATTATGGAACCGCAGTGCGATCGAGATCTCGTTTTAGTCACGCTAAATTTATACAACAAAAAGTAAAGCAAAAAAGTCAAGTAAAAAAAGAACTTGGTAAAAAACCTACAAAAAATGAAACTGAGAAAAATGAAAAAGCCACAAACAATAAACACACCTTAAAACCTCGCAGCGCAAGAGAGACAGCCTGCGTGTTGGAGGAAAAAATCGTTTCAAGTTAATTAGCGAGCGCGACAAAACCCACCCAAAAGCGTAGATTTATGCACTCGGGGCTCCGGAATTTTAGGGAACTCCAGAAAAATAATTATAGGTTTGAAATTCATCAGGGTAATGAGGAAATTGCCCGGGTATTACACGTAATTCAGTTTATTTGGAGCACAACATTTTTAACTTAATAATTATTACAATTGGAATTGTTAGGAGTACAATCTCAAAGGAATTAATAGCCTTAAGCCCTTAAAGATCCTTGAAGACTTCTCCTTGGGTTTTTCGAAAACCTAGAAGATCTCTGGAGACTTCTCTTTAAATATTTCGAAACACTTAGCTATTTGGAGACTTCTCTTTTGGGTTTTTTGAAACCCTTAAAGATCTTTGGAGACTTCTCTTAGGGTTTTTTAAAACACTTAGAGATCTTTGGAGACTTCTCTTTGTTTTTTTCAACTCTTAAAGTTCCATGGAGACTTTATTCGAAACCCTTAAAGTTCCATGGAGACTTAAAAAAAATGTGAGGATAATTGCATAAAACTGTCGTAAATGATTTAATGACATAGCTTAGCAATCTTAGAAATTGCCTTTAAGTGACTCTAAATAAAGCAATTAAATTTGAGTCATTAAAGATGATCAGTCTCCCAGTTAAATGATCATTATAATGATATAATCTGTGAATAATTCTATTGTTAGGTAAGTGAATCCAATAAGGTCTTCAATTAATGATTATGAACGCTATTTGAAGCTGTAAAATCTGTAATTATTCATTTAGTAAAGTTACCCTTTTAAGGTGTATATTTACAAATCTTTCACAGCTAGTAAAGGCTAAAACCCCAATCAAAATAAACACCTTTCAGTGGTTAAATCACTTTGAGTATATCCAAGGATTTAGCAGAGATTCCACAGGATTACCTCCAATACACAGAAAACTATCAAGGAATCCGAAATAGCTTGTTCAAACAGCAATAAGGGCACCCCATAAATGAACTCCCCCCATTCTTGGCATATGGAGTACACCCATTCCAGGGATTCCCCCGCTTTCATCCCCCACCCGGGAAGCCATCAGCACCCCACTTAGTTGGCCACATGAAATTATTAGGCAAACGATTACGAATTCCCTGCGGTGGCATAAACTAAATTCATGAGTGTGTCATGATTGCCGGGAGGTTTTCCTCCTATTGGGGTGGCTTTTCACACACACACATCCCGATAAGAGGGTGGTGGTGGTGGCATAATGAGCTTAAGTTATGTTACATAAGCCATAAGGACATAAAAACCACTCGAGCAGACACTTCCCATCGGGGGTGAGTGAGTGCTCCTCGCTCCTCCGCTCCCTTGCTTTTTCGGCTTTCGGTGGTTGCCAAACTAATGAGCTGTGGGCTGCTCTGGCTCCGGCTGTGGCTTTGCCTCTGTGGTGTCTGTCGCTTGTTTGCACAACCGCTTTATGACCCAGCCACCACCGCCACTGCCACTCAACAGCTCGTCTCCTCGAGTGTGTTTGACTTGGAGAACAGCGAGGCAAGTGAGTGAATGAGTGAGTGAGTGCCGCCGGAGTGGAGGCGACTGGGAGCGTGAGTGAGTGCGGCCACCGGGTCTAGGAAGTTAAAATGGTTTCGTTATCCTCGAAGAAGTCCTTTAAACTGAGCTTAATTCCGGAATTAAAACTGTTTCTACTTTTAGAAATTATTAAATCCTTTTTAAAGCAATGAGTATAATATTTAAATTCAATAAAGCATTTATTATTGAGAATCATAATCAAGGTTATTATATTTTTCGTTTATTATAGAAAATTATAACAAAAATTAGTATATTCTTTGGCGTAAATCTAATATCAGCGGTTAATCCGATAAAGAACGTATATATTCTTCATTTTAGAACAATGGAACTAATTATATTTAATAAAATATTAATATATCTTCGAAGTTAGAGCGAAATTAAGAAATGAATTGTAGAATTTCTCTAAATTACTAATATAAATGATTATTTTAAGACCCTGAAGTCCTTGAGTATAGAAACGCTAAGCAGAATTCTTACATAATTTTTTTGAAGCTTTAAAAGAAATAATAATTATTCCTGATGAGCTTCTTAATCTTTTGAGAGAAAGAATTATCGCAAGTGGTCTCAAATTTAAACGTATTTAAATTTTAAAATAATAGTTACACCCGACGGGTTTCTTAAGCTTTATTAAAGCCAATGAAATTACAATCCTTAGAGTTTTATACAGATTTTTATCTTTAAGAAGTTACACGTCTTGTAAGCTTATCCATCAACAGAATAATAATTATTTTAAGCACTTTTAAAATTTATGAATTAATGTTTAAGTATTAATTAAAGGCATTCCCCTTAATTAAATCGAAAAGCACACAAAGACTCACCTGAGCTGGGGCGATCACTGTAGCGGGTGCAGTAGACCCACGCTGGCCAAACAATGGGCGTTCCCGAATCCTCGCTGGACTTGCTTCCCCCACCAGAGGTGGTACCTCCTCCTCCTCCCCCCGCTGGAGGTGGCGACTTGACCAGATCCACAGGCGCCACAGAGGTGTTGGTGGTGCTGCTGCTCGTGGCGGTGCTGTTGGAATCATTGCTATTACTGCAGATATTGGCCAGAGAGCTGGAGAAGCTCAGACTCGGATTGACGGCATTGCTCTGAGCCAAGTTCAAGGGCTTGCCGGCACCTTTTTTGGGAACTTTCAAGGGGCTCCTGCTGCCATTGGTTCCACCAGTGTTCTTGCTACTTCCCGTGGCATTTCCGGAGGCGCTGTTGCCACCTAATCCCACGATTTTCGGCAGCCTGGAGCCAAAGTCCGCCTTCAGGATGTTGTCTATGCTGAATTTCAGGGCTCTCTCGTGCAGATTCTCGTTGTTATTGTGGTGATTCTGCAGGTGATGATGATGATGATGGTGATGCATCTGATCCCGCTGCAGGAGGAGCTGTTGGTGCGGCGCCTGTCCCAGGCCCAGGGCGGTGGCCGTCAGCTGAGCGAGTGCATCCTGTCCAGAGGGTGCCGTTACCGCTGCCGCTGCGGCGGCCATGGCGGCCATTTGCAGCTGTTTTCCCGCTGCCGCCGCTGTGAGAGCATTGACCCGGGCGGCGGCCATTAGATGCATCTGCTGCTTCATCAGCTCCTCGGCGTAGAGCTGGGACTTGCGCAGGAACTCCTCCTGGAAGGAGGAACCACCGACGGCGGCGGCGGCGGAGGGCAGCAGGTCGTCGGGCAGCGAGGAGAGTTGCAGGCTGTCCGCCGGCGGCGTTAGGACCGTGGTCGTCGCACTGCTAAAGGCAGACGGCCGGTAGATCTGGCTAATGAGGAGCCGCTGCCTGGCCTGGGCCTGGACCTGAGCCTGGGCCTGGGCGGCGGCCTGTGACTGCTCCTGGCCGACGCTCAGCACGCTCGTCTCGCTGCAGCAGCTGGCCTGGTCCTCCAGATCAAGGTCCTGCTCCTCCTGCTCCGCCTCCTCTTCCTCGTCCTCGATGTTCAGCTGCTCCTCGCACTCCTCGGCGGGATCACACTCCTCGTCCCGCACCTGGGGGGAGTTTCCGCCTCCATGCTGCGCCAGCGGCAAGGGCAGGCAATCCGGATGCATGGCTGCCACTTCCGTGCTGCTCCTTCTCCGGCTGCTGCTGCTGCTGCTGCCACTCCTTCTTCGCCGCTCCTCCTCCGACTCCTCGTCCTGATCCTCCAGCAGGGAGGGAATGGTCAGCTTGAGCGGCTGCGGTCGGCTGCTGGCCAAGGTGGACATCAGTTTTCAGGGCGCGAGAATTTTCAGCTCGAAAGTTCCGACGGCATTTTAAACTGGCACGCAGGCATCAAAAACAAATTGGGAAACTTAATTCAAGCACGTCGATTACTTTTTTAACTTCGATAAGCAATTCAACGATTGGCTGGAAAATCAGCGATTTTATCGATTCACACGATACACGCCCGTTATAACGTAACGTGCGCTGTTACTGTTACGCTGTTGCGCTGTTACGAACCGCCGACCAACTGATTCTCTTCGCGAACTGAAAACGCCAAGCGAGACGGCTGCAGCTAAGAGAGAGCCGCATACACACGCACACGCTCTCTTAGTCTCCGTCTCGCTCTCGGGTTTTTTTCGAACATCCAATGAGCGGCTGTGGGGCGTCCTGTCCGGCACCATACTGTTGTCCCTTTCGCGCTAGTGGGATTGCGCTGTCAGTTGAGGTTATGTTAAGTGTTTGTATATTTGTTAATTAAGTGCGTCGTCGCCCCAAGAAAAAAGAACAAAAAAAGAAGAGGACCAAGGAAAATGAGAAGGAAACGAACTCCACTCCATTTCCATCTGCGCCTTGTCGTTTTGATTATGCGCTGCAGCATTTAAGTCGTAAATCTCACTCTATGTAGGCTTCCCGCTCTCCCTCTCGCTCTCCCCTTGCGGTCTGGCATCTGCAGTCCTTTTCGGTGGCATCCTCCATCCCGCTTTATATACCCACACACACACACACACACACACACAGGGCCGGCGTTTATGTATAACACATGCCACACAGCCTCCCCATCTCCTTTGCTCCTGCGATTCGTTTTTGCGAATTCCCTTGTTGTTGTTTTTTTTTTCTGTGTTTTTGCCCTGATACAAGCGAAAATTTTTGCGCTTTTTGATGTCATTGTTGTTGTTAGCTGCGCTTTATAAATCACCACCACAATTTTTGTTGCTCCAACATCTGCCGTGATTTCATAATTGCTTTTGATGCTTTTTTGTCGTTGCTTTTATTGTTTGTTGTCGCTCTCTCTGCCTGTTTCACACATCCCATCGGCAGACAGCATTGATGATAGTTCTGCGTAAATGAATACCAAATACATATGTGTGCGTCTGTATGCGTGTGATTGCATATGGTTATGGGTGCAGAGGCGTGGGAGTTAAAAGGGATCAAAAGGGGGTATTCTCACAGGCTACTAAATTTGTTTACTTAAAAAACCTGCAAATCTCTCTTAAGAATATTTTAACTACATATTTAACTATGAACTATATTTATTTATCACCAGCTCTGTTCCTTGTATTATAATACTTACAATGTTTTTCATTAAAAAAAAAACAAAATCACAAAGCAGGCTACTTCCCTTAAAAAACAATTTTGTAGCACAACAGCAATATGATAAATTAATATAATTTGCCATAACTTCAAGAATTTGTACTGGATTTGCACATATTTGACCTTAACTCTTTAAGGAGAAAGGTATCTTTAGTTCTGTTCACTCAAAATAATATATAACTTTTTTTTATATTTTTAAAAAGAAAATGAAATCTAGCTATAAGAAACATAGCCAAAAATGTTGCATGTTTTTTTAGCTTTAAGTGCTTATATCTTCATTAATAGGGCTCTGACCATTAAGAGCCGTATGTTGTCGGAAAGGTGTATACATTGGCTTTTGGATTGTACTAATATAATAGTACAATAATAGCGTAATTTAGCGTAGTATAAAACATCTGGTTTTTCGTGAATATCTCCAAAACGGTTCTTTGAAAATGAATTTTAATGAGTTCAACGTGTTCAGCGTCTCAAAATTAAGCGGAAAAAGTGCGTTTTAAACGTTTATATATTTTGGCTGTAAACTAGTGTTATGAAGACATGAGTAAAATTTATTTACCTTAAAATTCTCCACACAAGTGATTATTTTCATTTTCCAACCCCCTTTTATGAACGCCCCTGCTGCCTGACCGAGTGACATGCTTATGTTTTGGGCTTGTCTAATTGGCCAACATATTGCATTGTTGCAGTGCTTTGTGTGCTCATAAATCTGTATTTAGCTTTCCTTTCAAGTATTTGTGACATTTTTTTTCGAATGCGGCATGTGTGTGGGGTGAAAACGGGTTTATGGCATCGCTTAAAGTGAGGTTATGCCCGGGAATGTTGATCAGAGTGATCATTTTAATTAAATCAGAAAAACTTAGCTCGAACCTAGGCAGGGCTGCATTAATTTGCATTATCTCTCGCGTCGGGAGAGTGCTTAATGGATCATATTTCATATCTCTAATCGACCATCAATGTTGCACCTTTCCCCCGATATCGCCGACAGATTGGCCATAAAATATCGGAATTCCAGCGATCTTTCTTTTATCGCTGCTGTTGAACCCATAAAGCCGCAGATTATGGAAGTTTTTCGGCTCGGGCCTGTCCACGCTTTATTATCGCCTCGGATCGGATCGTTTGGGACCACGCCCCGCCCCGGACTGCAGGCCAATCCAAGCCCAAAACCCAAGCCAGTTTTAATAACTTTGTTGCAGCATTACAAAGCGGCGAGTGCCAAGATGCCGACGCGGCGATAATATAACCCCAGACCGACCAACGAATTAATCAGGCTTAATTTCCAGCCCTCCTCAACAAAAGAAACAATTATACACAAGCGATTGAGGTGGAGAAATAAGAAAACGAATAAATAGTTAACAGAAAAGGAGTTACAGTTGGACTTCTATAAAAGCGTCTTTCATTCTGTGAAGCTCCGTACTCAGACACGCGAAAAGCGTTCCTAAGCATGGTCACCCTCTCGCTCTATCGTACTGCTTAGAAACACTTTTCGTGTATCTGAGTACGGAGCTTAAAGCTTCTTGAAATCTTTTTAAAAGATAGTTATTCTTCATTTAAGAAATGTAACTAATTAAAGTTATCTGTGTCTGTTTTTTCTTTGGGTTAACCAAGTCATGATCATTCTTACAAACAAAACTCCGTTAACAATCGTTAAAATACAAAACTAAGAAAGGTAATTTTATAATCTATGATCGGTAGATCTATGGAAATAATTAAAAATTTTAAAACACCAATACACCAATCATCTTACTATTAAAAAGATAATTATCAGTTACCATTTCAGTTATCTAAAAGCCCCAAAATGATCATAGACCCCCAAAACTTATGGGCCAAACATACACCCAAAAAAAAACATAAATTCTATACTCTTGAGTATGAAAAATTTTTTAATAAGATGCTTATTAATTTGATACTACGAAAGTATACATTTTATACTCATCTGCACCAATATTTCATAATAATCACTAACGCGACAAACAGAAAAGCACTAAATTCCAGCTAACGCGATATGTTATCGAATTTTCGATGTAAAATAATACTCGAACATACACAATTGAATCTTTGGAGTATAAAAACTAAACTTTGGAGTATATATTTAATATTTTTAAGTATACAATTTATACTAAACTCGTTATACTGCTTGAGTATATTTTTAAGACAACGCGGAGAAACTCCTGTTTTTTTTTTTTTTTTTGGTGTACGTTTGAGTTACAGAAGTTCGACTGTAGAAATTAAATGGCCGTAACCCAAGACCACGAATTATGAATAAAATTAAATGCAATTGCTCAAAATGTCTGGAAAAAGCGAACTGATTTAATCCCCTGCTTCTTCATCGTCTTTTTCCCCAAATAGCCTTCTTCCGCAGATTCCGAGCCACAGAGGAGACATGATTAAAGCCGCGCACGAAACGCTTTTCACATAAAAGACGCCGCGGAGCGTAAGGCGATCTCTCGCTAGTTAATCGCGCAGAAAATCTTCATCAGAAATGGACGGCAAGCGAACAGAGAAAAAAAAAGCAACAACAAAAAGACAGCGGCGCAGTAAAGTTACTCAAACTAAAATAAATACAATCAAAACATGAAGCCTACAACGCAAGCAATAAGTAACAACGACAACGACAAAAGAGCAAAGCGCGCCGGCAAAACATTACAAGGCCCTCTCTTCGTGTCTCTCTCTTTGGCTCTCGCTTTGCCTCCGCAGCATCAGCTCCCAGCAGCAACAACAACAAATAGCATAATCGAGGCAACTCCAACGCCCCCCTCACAGCTGCCCCACTGGGCACACAATTTAGATGCGCGGCAATAGATAAACTTAAAGAGGCTTTTATTTAAACAAAGCGCAGCAGCAGCAGCACAGCGTAAGAAGAAACGCCAATGAAGCTGCTCACTCAGGCAGAGACAGAGACAGAGATTTAAACTGTCAAAAAAAGGAGCGGATTGCAATATGGGGAGGGTATTGGGGCGCTTATATTCTAACATTATTTACAACAAGTATTACATATGATATTAGTGTTTTAGTTCTTTAAAATATATCTTTATAATAGCTCATCTTACAAGTTTCAGATTTTGCTTTAGTTTAGCTTTTCGAATTTCTTTTTAGTTTCACAGAGATTACAGTGTAGCGTGCAGGGAATAACGTTAAGAAATAAAGTCAATTTTGTGCCACTCCTTTATCCAAATATAAAGCAACAGTGCGTATGAGCAATGCGAATATAAGTCAACAGTGCGTATGAGTAATAAAATTATATTTACAGCAAAAGAAACTGAGATTATTGTATTGAGAGTTTTCGGAAACCCTTTGCATCCTTGAATCCACCCCTGTATCCTTCAGCAGTAGCCCAGCAGCCGGAGAGAGGGGGAAAGGGGAAAATCAGAGTTGAAGCCTGATCTTCCAGGCTCTGCCAGTGCTGCTGTCGGGCGAAGCGCAAAAATGTATGTAGCTTACAAACGAGCAACATTGTAAGAAGAAGAACAGAACAGAAAAGGAACCGAGCTCAGGGATTGGTGCTCTCTTTCTCGCCCGCTAACAGGATCGATGGCTCTCGTTAGCTTCGCTCCCGCCGCTCTCATTGTCAATCTTATTGGACGCAAGTGGTGTCGGCTTAGCTTTTTTGTCGCCAATCAAATCAGGATCTTGTTAGAAGGGATAGCTTTTTTGCCACTAGATCTGGCTACTTTCCTATTATTCAATCAGATGTGAACTATTTCGTTGCCAACACTGTTGTACATGGCATGGCTTTTTGTCCCCGCTTTTTGCCCATGTTGTTTTTGCTGCTTTTCGAGCTGATCTTTTAATCGAATCGTAGCATTTATTATGTCGCGACTTGGGGATTGGATGTGGATTGTTGGTTGGACCGTAATTGTTGTGATTTTGCGGCCAGTTTGTCTAATGTCGTTGAGCAAACAATGGACATTGCCTGTCTGTGTCATAAGTTAACCAAAAAAACGAAATAAAGCGAAACAAATGGACGACATTTGTTGCGCAAATTAATAATTTGCTTGCGCAATCTCGCTTTTGACGTGCTTGTTGTTTTGATTTCATGTGATTCGATTTGATTCGTTTTGATTTCTTGTCTCAATTGCAATTTGCATAATTTATTCGAGTTTGAGAGCGTGCTGCTCTAATTGCAATTAACACGTGATGACAGCGCTAATCATCATCCTCGCAGTCGAACCCCCCTCTCCCCATTCCCACTTCCGTTCCCCTTCCATTATACCATTTCTCCCATTCCCAACGTTCGATCCACTTGTCGACAGTTTGGAGAGAAAAATCAATAACAGGCATGTGGAAATTGTATTTAATTGACAGTTAAATGGTTTTCAACTCGCCATGGAAATCGATTGGGTTTGGCCCCGCAGATGGGCCATTTGGGGTTGTCGGCGGGTTAAGAGCGTGCGGGGCTTTCCACGGGGGGCCGGGGGCTGCGTAACAGCCAATTAGCAGAGGAAAAGTTTTCGAGGAAAATTAATAAGCAGCAGGAAAAGAAAAGAGAGTACTTGTCAAAGGGAAAACAGGGTAGTGATTTCGTTGGGTTAAAGCGTTGGGCGGTTCTAGAAAGAAAAAACTAGGCAGGAAAACGTGAATAATTTAGAGCAATTTAAAGTACACCCAAAAAAAAAATTATCATAGAACCTATACGATTGTTACATGAATTCTATACTCTTGAGTATGAAAAATTTCTTAATAAGATGCTTATCAATTTAATACAACGAAAGTATAAATTTTATACTCATCTGCACCAATATTTCATAATAATCACTAACGCGACAAACAGAAAAGCACTAAATTCCAGCTAACGTGATATGTTATCGAATTTTCGATGTAGGTTCGTATAAAAATAATACTCGAAAATACACAATTGAATCTTTGGAGTATAAAAATTATACTTTTTAGTAAATATTTGATATTTTTAAGTATAAAATTTATACTAAACTCGTTATACTGCTTGAGTATACTTTTAAGAAAACGCGTAGAAAGGTTAAACTCTTGTTTTTTTTTTTTTTTTTGTAGGATAGGTACTATTTACGTAAGTAAGGAATAACCTTTACTTACTGAAGTCTTTATTCGTTTCCCATCTTTGGAATCTAAGTACATTTTTGTGTTAAATATTTCGTAGCATACCTTTGGGCGCCATTTTACTTGATTTCAAAAACCAACCTAAATAAGGCCATCTTTTCTATTTAATATGTAGAGTTAACTGTATTTTCTTAACTTTATATGAATTTCCAGCGCACAGAGTTGTATGTTTCTCTACCTAATGCAATAGGTACCCTGTTCTTGTACCCTTCTCTTCACCTTTTTTTCAATCCTTTTCAATCCCTTTTCGCCCTGCGAACGAACGGTATGCCAAAGTAAATAAACAAAACGCGACATTTGAACCGACTGACAATCACCTAATTACATGGACAAACACTGCGGTACACACGCACACAATACACACACACACACACACTAGTAATTGAAGTGCGAGCAGTACAATGACAAAAAAGCGAGACGGCCAACAAAAGGGGGCTGGGGGTAATTGCAAGGCGATGGCCTGTCATCAGTTGCTCGTGTGGTTGTTGTCGTTGCAAAACGCTTAAGCAAATAGCATTAAATAAAAGGTTAATAAATAGCACAAAGCACCGGGCACCGGGCACCGGGCACAATAGCAGCAACAACTGCTCTGCGGTCGGGCTATTGGGTAAGGGAGAGCGAGCGAGAGAGGGCGAGGGAAACAGGCAGACAGACAGAGAGACAGACACAATATGGCCGACAAGGCTGACATGTGTGTGATGTGTGTGCGCGCGAGAGAGGGAGAAGGAAAGCTCGCTCGTTTGTAACGCCTGCTTATTTATGCACGGGAAAGAGAGAGGGGGGGAGCCGAGAGGTGGGGACTGTGGCGGGTCCTTTCAATTTAACCGTCGCTCCTCCATGCAAATGTCAATTGTCGGTTGTTGTTGATTTAAGTTTATTTGGTACAACAATCAACTAATTACGGCTTGTTAAATTGCAGCCATTGAAATGACCATTTAAACCATTCAATTTCAATCGCATGCAGTTTACCCCCGCTTTCCCCGCCCCATTCTGTCATGTGTCAAGTGTGTGTGTATAAGTGGATTGTATATTTGATTTATTCACGATAGTGTCCCGCAAGCGATGGTCATCGCCTCTTCACGGTGATGGGAATTGGGCTGGGATTGTGGAAATAGCATCTGTAATTTGGAATTTGTAATATGTAATTTGTCACAGGATTTAATATTAAATTAAAAGAACAAGTCACAATGCTTTATTCTGATTACTTTTTGCTTTAATTGTAGTGTAAATGGATTTGTTTAAGCAGTGCGATCTCCCAATCCACATGAACACTGCTTGCTATGTGGAACGTGTTCAGTGAATTGTGGAACTCGCGCCTGGGTTGGGTGGATAATTCAAGATTCCCGTATCATTTAATTTCAAAATATGATTTTATACCCGGTACCCATAGGGTACAGGGGTATTATGGGTTAGTGCCAACCTCTGTCCGTCCGTGTGAAACAACAGATCTCAGAGACTATAAGAGCTAGAGTTACCAAATTTGGTGACAACATTGGAATCTGTTGCACGCAGATTAAGTTTGTTTTAAAATTTGGCAACGCCCACTTTCGCCCTCAAAAATCATAAAAAAAACGATAAATAAGCTATACTCGTTATTTTTGGGTTAAAAATAATAGATACAATAAATGAATAAAATAGACCGGACGTTTTCTGAAAATTTCAGTAAAATCGGGTGATAAACATGGGAGATATTAGCAATAAGGTTAGAATTTTAACACACCGCCCTAAAGCACTGCTGTTGCAAGCTGTAGCCGACAGGTGGCGCATTCGAGCCTTGGCCGTGCGATATAATGGCGCCAACTGCAGAAGAAATGACAAAAGAATATGGCATGAAATGACAAAAAAAAACATAATTCATTTTTTGACTCCAAACGAGCGGGTTTGTATGTTTTCCTATAAAATGTATCATTCATATTTAAGTATGACATTAAATTGTTTAGGTCGGGAGCTAATTCGAGAGGCGATTTGTTTTAAGAAGTATCGAAGTAGACTATTATAATGTATGTACAATTTTAAATTGCCTTTTAGTGTGAAGCGCAAACGTTTAGGTACCGGGTATCTCACAGTCGAGCACAGTCGACTGTAGCTTTCTTACTTGTTTTATTTTAAAATATGTGTTCCGTTAATGCAGTTTTTAATCTAAATTTGACATACACTAATTAAGCACTGCTTTTAATATATATTTCATACTCTTACAGATTTTTTTATTTTCACCACACTGCAACTACACTGCTTACTTCGTGGAATGTGTTTATTGGAATATTGTGGAACTCAATATTTGGTGGCATCGTGGGGAACTGCGCTAAGCTTTCACCTTAGAAATTACCGTAACGCCTACGATCTGGGGCCTTTCATCGATCTGGGATCTGGCTTGGAAAACCGAAACGGACAGCAACAAAAGCATCGACGCCTCTGCAATTTGTTGTACACGAAATGCAATTTGCTTAAAATTTATCGCAATTTAATCATCAACATGGAAATATGCCCCCAGAAAGAGAGAGAGACACCACTGGGGGGTGCAGGGTGAGGAAGCGTTACAGAGGCCCCGGGGGCGAGAACGAGACGGTGTGCGAGTGCAACCAAACTATTAACGCCAAACGATCGAGATGCCGGGACGAGATCTCTCGCTGCAGCTCCTCCTCCTCCTCCTCCTTCTCCTGCGATCCTCCACAGCGTTCCACCTGCTCCCACCAAAGGCCGGGGGCCAAATTCGCGATGGCAAATGTTTTCATTCATGGCGGCGATCGCTTAAAGTCCACACAAGAAACGGATTCGAATAACAAATGGCCTTTACAACGGAATTATATGGGATTTTTATGGAAAGTAAATGGCTTTATTAGGTTTGGAACATGTATTTTCAAGTCTTTAAGGATAACAGGGAAACGTTAGAGCATGGAAACCAAAAACTCATAAAATATCTAACAAAATACACTTTGAAATTATATATTTTATTATATAACGTGACTGATACTAAGCTTACTTAGATTATATTTATTAATGCTAAAAACTCTTTAATAATTTACCTTTTTATCAGGGATGGGCACCAATTGTCAAGCTTGGAGCATGACAAAAAGACCACCCTTAAAAGTTCTGAGTGAGACAGAGTATGAGAACAAAGAAAAACCTATTGTAGTAGGCTCGTAGAGGGTCACACTGCCATCAGATCCCGATAACAATACAATACCGATAGTTATTAAATACCTAACTTATACGATACACAATGTAAAACTTATGTTAAGCCGATGTTAACTAACATTAGTCTGTAAGCGGATCAGTTTGTTCTGGCGATTCAAAAAAACGGACGTCTTTGCGAATATCTTACACGTATGTGGTTCTTTCAAACCCCTACTACACTATTGCTTTGTATTATATTTTTAGATTGAAAAAAATGTATTAAATTATATGTTTTTCCTCGCACCCAATAGACCCCAAATGCTACCCCTTAATCGCTCAGCTTTTGTAAGAAACAAAAGGTCAGGCGACCCCGGCTGGCACAGTCAGGAAGAAGCAGCAAGCCAAACTTAGACCCGGGGATCACAGAGAAGATGACGAGGAAGAGGTCCGCCAAGAGGCCACAAGCCATAAGCGGGTAAATTTGCATTTTTGCCACATTTAACGGTTTAGTTTTTTTTCTTCTTAGCGGCAAGCAACCGCTTCATTGCATTTAAAATTGATTTGTTCATGACGAACTCATTTCGGATAATGGATAATGGGTAACAGCGAGTTCCACAGACCCGACTCCTATGGCTGCCGTTAAGCATTAACCCCTGGGACGCCGAGGAAATGCCAGCGATGAAAGCGACTCCAAAGGCAAACCGGACCCTGCCAGCAATTAGCCAAACAATTTGCAGCACACTTAACGCTTAATTGCGCTGAGAAAGAACCTAAAACTTTAACAGAAAGTATATGAGTCCTTAAACAAGAAATAAAGAGAAAGCCGTAACTGTACTAAATAATATCCTGTACATCGGACATTGACACATTCAAATCGATCAAACTTATTGCCTTTTTTCGCCGAAAAAGAAACTCATTTAACTTTTGTGACCCGACGAAAAGTGTCAAGTCACTGCCTTTGGACGACAAAAAGAATACACATTTCTATTTGATATTTGCACAAAATGACAGTTTTGATTACCGATGACATTTGCACGCGATTTGACAGGTTCTTTCATGTCTAGGGAATTGGGAACTGTACTGGGAAATAGTCGAAATGGATTATGGCGAGGGAATTATAAGATAATTGAGATTATAACTATGGAAAAGTGATATTCGAAGAACTTAGATATTAATAATAATTATTATAACTTGTAAGAAAGTGGCTCTTAAAATATGGATATTTAAACCTTCTTTATGTCGAAATAATTATAAGTTTTTTCCTATTTTTAAAATTTTTTTAAAATTATTTTTCTCCCTCTCATTGTTTCCCTAATTCATATTTATTTGTAAGGTTAAAAGTGCCTGAAATTTCAAGTTTGTATTATTTTTAACATTAAAATCAATATATTGTATTTTGAAATCAACAGTTTTCATTCATAAAAGTCTACAAAATATTACTATAAATAAAAAAAGTTCCTAGATTACAGCATGCATAAAACCCCCTTTCTTATACCCCAGTTCCCCATATAAAACCCCTCTTTTTTAATGCCAAACTCCCTTTCACAGCTCTGACAGCCTTCGCTAATGAGGTATAAAAAAAAACCAGCCTGCAAACTGATTTTCCCATCAATTTCCCCAAACACCAAAAGACGACACTCGCACACACATGCAGGGCGACATGGCTGCATTATAATAAACATCATGTCGAAGCCAAAAGGTCAACGGCGAAAGGAAAGTCCTCCAATATTCACACACTGCCAGCCTCATCGATACGGATTCCGAGTGCCATTCCTGCTTCCCGATCCCAGCCAGCCAACCAGCCAGCGAGCAGGCAACAAAAGTGGCTTAAATCAACTGATGACAATGCTAACGAAGCAGTCAGCAAACAACAAACAAACTGCGACACTCGGCAAGAAGAGCAGCTAAAGCTACAGCAAAAAATGGAGAAGGACCTGGCTTGCAGATGAGGAGGAGTAACCAGGAGTCGGCACCTGGAATTGAGTGCAAAATATGGCGCAGCAAAAAGCGAGGGATGCACTGCGGAAAATATATATGTATAGGGTGGAGTGAAGTAATATATTATTAATATATTAATAAAAATATAAAGAAAAGATCAGAGATCTTCAATGATATGTGATAGAATTTTTTGTCATACAATTTCAGATACTTACAATATTTTATAGTTATTTCTGTTAATTTTTAATATGATCTATATGATCTATAGAATCTTTATTGTCTTTTAGTTTCGGCTAAAATTTAAGGCAATCTTTTAACACTATGAAATGGTTTCTCCCTTTATTCATCTTAAATTTGAACCAGTGTTCCCATTTGTCAGCACTAAGTGTGCCGGTATAGCCTGGGCAGAGAAATTTTAGACTATAAATCAAGATATCAATGTTTATTTAATTGTTTACAAAAAACATTTTGGAAGAAGTATAAGAAGTAAATAATAAAATAATTAAACCATATTAACATATTACCATATTACAGTGGATAAAATAACAAAACTTTAAAGGTGTTTATTTTAAGAACTTTTTTAAGATTTGGAAAAAATCAGGATAAGGTTTGAGGATTATAAGAAAATATTTCCTTAAACTTAAACCCATCACATAGAGTTTTCAATTTAATTTATTTCATTTTAAAAGTGTGCAGGGAATAGACTGACATTCTATAGAAAGCCTATAAGCTTTTACGCATTTCATTATATTATATTTTATGTGGTTTTTAGGCTCAATATTCCGGATTTTATTATTTATTTGATAACTTTATTCTATATATTCTTTTTCCCCAGTGCAGTCCCGGTTGGAGGAGGAACCTCCTTATGTCTTGTCTGGGCCATATCCATGTAACTTAGCGTCTTAGAGCAGTTGGCGCGTCATGTAGCCAATTAAAAAAAGCGAAAAACGACAAGCGCGAAGAGCGAAGACTGGAGACCAGAGAACGGAGGAAGGAGGAAGGAGAAAGGGGGTGCTGCTGCAGTTAGCCAGGAGAATTGTGGCTGAGATTCGACAATGGCGGTGGCTGGCTGACTCGGCTGGGCTGGAGGTGCGGCGCAACCGGCTGCTGTCCTGGTCACGATCTCGGCCAGAGTCGTCGTCGCCCAGAAATCTAAGCGAGGCAATCAAATTAGGCAAGAAAACAAAATCGCATTGCATTCTGTAAGCCTCCCGATCTGACCCACAGAGGAAAGTATATGGAGGGGAGCCAGGAGAGCCAGTGCAGCGCCTTAATTGCATCCTTAATGTGGATGCAACACACTCACACACACATCCCGTATGCTAATAAAGGTCAGGCGGATATATGCACATCTCGATAGGCGAGTGTCAACGTACCGTTGAGCAAATTTCATGCCTCATTTTTTCGGCTTTTCTGCATTTTTTTTTTCACTCTTTTTTTGTTTTGAACGGCAGCTGGGACATTGCAACATGACACCTCGACATGACAGCAAAATGAGCTTCTGTTGCCCGACTCCTTTTTGAGATCTCTGCTGCAGCAGCAGCGGCAGCAGCAGCAGCGTGGAGTGACAACTCCAACGGCATGGCTTTCAAATATTTAACACCAGCCTCCAGCCTCGTCCAGCAGCCGATTCGGAGCCCAAGCTTCGACGCACCAAATGCATGTGAAATCGATGCCAAAGCGAACACTTTTCGCACTCACCCAAAGATATAAACACGGACAGGGAGAGTGGACACTTGCTGTAACAGTGGGAACATCCTAAAAGGCACTAGTTGGGGTTTGAGGTATTCTATAGGAGCTCTCAGGATCATAATCAAAATTATTACTCAAACAATGGTTTTAAAAGAAACTTCGTATTCATGGCTTATTCAATTTCTTGTAAAAATGGTTCATATTAAATTCTATACATTATAAGCACTATAATGATAATATAGTTTACAATTCAGAGTATCGGGGATGCTACAAAAATTACTAGCATTTCGAAATCACTTAAAAAGGTGTCTAAATCTATGCATCAATCTTAAAATAAACACCATTTTACACTTTAAAGATTTTATGGAATACTTTTAGATACATTTTAAAGTGATTTGCAAATTTTTGAGCCTTATTTCCGTAAGATCTAAGGATATCCTATATTATAATCCACATTATATCAAAGTTCCAGAGATCCAGGCTTACCAGTATGTAAAATAAACCTAAATTTTCAAACTTCCTTCCCAAATCTCTACACCGAAGTCTAAAGGGATTTAAATCCTAAAGTAAAGGCGTTTAAAAGTATGCTACATCAACCGTAAGAAGCAAGGTTCTTCTTTATGTTTATTTATTATTTATTTTATAATTGATTTTAAATCAATTGAAATGGTGTACAAAAGTAAATGTTACTTCAGCATTTACCAAACGAATTCACCATCAAATTGAGACGTAAAATATTTAATAGCATACTTTGTGGCACCTTTTCTATTTATTTCAAATCCACCAAGTTTACTTTAAGAGCCCATAATACGATTTTATTAAAACAAAACATCTGAACAATTTTCTTCCTTTAAAAATATTTTCCTTATGTTTCTAAACAATCGATTTTCATTTCTTAAATCACAAATCGATAAATCCCATCACTTATCGACCCTTCACTGTGGCCTTTCCGGACAGGCTTCTCTCCCCGATTTTTCGACCAATGCCAGTTTGGCATTCATTTATTCGCATCTGTTGCCAATTTACAAAACTCAATTTCAGTTGATTTTTTTCCTTCTTGCTTGATTTTTCGATTTCGATTTGGTTTTTTGCAGGTTTCTCGCGTTTTTGTCAAACGTCGAGCCGCCTTAATTGATTTTGGCGCTTTAACGAGGCGCAAAGCAAACACACTCCCGTCGAACAAATGCAAAAAACAAAAAATACACCCATTTGACAGCTCTGTGGGCCGAAACGAACTTGGCTATCGGCGTGTTAATTGAACGCGAAATTGTAACGAGATTGAAATTGTAATGTGTCCGATTGGGGGTAAATAGGTGGAGTATCTAATTGAATCAGAGATTGCTGTATCTCTGAGATGCTCGTGACCTTACTTACGTAATGGAACACATCCCAACCGCCCTCCAAAATAAACTCGCAGGCAGTGATTAATTTTTATTTTTTTTATTTCTTGTCGTAATCATGCAAGTTCTGTTGTTTTGCATTTAATTTTGGTTGCTTTTCCGCTTCAATTAGTTTTCCGTAATATTCTGTAATCGTCGCTCCATCACCCACCGCTGCAGATATATATTAATATTTATATATATCTCTTTATTAATATGTACACCATTGAAATTCGGACATTTTATATGGATGAATATATAGACCGCCATCTCCATTTTACACATATTCTTTAATGAGTTCTCTCAGCTTCCACATGCCTCTAAATATGAGTTGTAATATATATTTTGTTTTCGGTTTAGTACTTGATAGCTTATGCAAGAAACAGTTAAAATCGCTTATGCCGTTTATTTTTCCTTGTATTCAATAGATTATTCAATTATCCATCAATCTCTAAGTTAATATTGGGTTTTATATTCGCATTATTCATGGTATTCATGGCTTATTTTCTTGTGCTTCCGTTTGCATTTTTACAGTGTAGGCAAGTAGTCTCAATTATGTAGATTAAATATTTAGTTAATGTTAAATATATGTATAAGTACGTCGTAATTTTTATCGTTTTTTTTTTTTGGATTTGTTTACTTAATTACCACAACAAGCGTTTCCAGTTTTCTTATTTGATTTACTAACAATTACAATACATTTACAATATTTGTTGATACGGGGGAATCATCATCAGATCAACTGTGGATTTAAGTGTGGACTTGGGTTCGATTTAATGGGTTTTGTGAGACCCCGAAAAGTATTAGGAAACCATTAAACCGGAACAAAAGAGCTAAAAAAAAAAATAAATCTATTAAAATACACAAAGAAAAGGTTTAAGGAAGGCCACAGAAATCGTTGTAAATTTAAAATCTCTACAAATGCTGCTTAAAAGTATGCTACAAAATATTATACCCTACAAAGAACACCATAAATATTTTATAGCATACTTTTATACACTCTTTAAAATAGATATTTAAGAGAACAACGATTTCTGTGGCACCCCTGCTTTTTAAACTAACTGTAACTAGTAAAAAAAATTATCAATAAATAATCCCTTTTAAAATCGTTTTGAATTCCTATTAGTTTAATTTCTATACAGAGAGGCTACATGCAGATTAAGCTATTAATACTCGATTGGTAAGTTCTTCACATATTAATTAGTTATAGAGCATTTTCGATAGAGAGTGATTGATAGGATGCTTTTCTTTTTGAGGGGGAGAACGGGGCTGCATTCGCTGTAAACAATTTCACATTTAGTTATTGGTTAAGTTCAAATACGAATACGCAAAATGGCTGTATCGATTATATATATATATATATCTATATATATAATACATAAATATTTTAAATATATATATTGTATAATTTTTCCCAATCGATTTTCTTTCTCGTGTTTACACTTCATGCAAAAGAAGAAGTTTAAAAACTGTTAAGTACATATAAAAAATATGAATATCCATCCAGCCCCCTTCCTTCACTGAATTCCGCATGCGAAAAAAGAAGATATATATTTCTATATACGGATTAAGGGTATTATCTTTTTGTGCGCGGGGTAAATGCGTAATTATTTTGAAAGAAAAGGTTAACTGGAACGGCAAACGGAATTCAGAACAAGGCTGTCTGTCTATTATAACTATTGTTATTAATCATAACTATGTACAGGATATTGTAAAGTACTAGACAAAAGGAGTTAAAAAACTCTTACAAAGTCAAAGCTATGATTTTTCTCGGCTCTAAAGTTCTATTTGCTTCTCGGTTCCATTGAGTGTTTGTTTTTCTTCGGGAAAGTTTCTATTAAAAAATGTTTCCTCCGATATTAAGATCCAGTCGTTGGTATTAACTGTAATTTAATGTTTATATACACTTTATATATATATTTATATGTTTGCTTACTATATGCCGCTATATATCTGTTGACTGATTAATTTGAGAGTTTCGTGTTCGTGTGTTTACCCGTATTTGCTGTTGCAGAAAATGTCATCAAATCATAAATGTTGTACGCATCACAATCGGTATTATATATGGTGTGAATATGGTATAAATGGTTATCGAGTTTGGGGAGGAGCGGAAGGAAGAGGTTCGTTGAAGAAGACATCAATCCAATGCTAGACATTCTAGGTGCAGAATATACAAGAAATACAAACATGCCCAGGACTGCGGAAACGATAAGAAATAATATAACGATGACGACGATGTCGATAGATTTCGATTTTGTCAGAGTTGGGAGAAACGTTAAAGAATAATATGACACTGATAAGTATCAATTTAATCCGAGTTGAGAGAAACGATAAAGAATAAAATATCGATGACGATTAATATCGATTTAATCGAAATTGGAAGATGAATTTCGATTTAATCGGAGATGAGAGAGCAACGATCAAAAATGATATAACTATTAAGATAATGTCGATAGATTTCGAAACGATAAAGAATTATACAATACTGATAAGTATCAATTTGAAAAAAACGATAAATTTTTCAACGTTATCGATCAATTTCGATTTCATCAGAATTGGGAGAAACGATTAAGAATAATACGACACTGATAAGTATCAAAAGAAGAATAACATAACAATGACGAATAATATCGATTTAATTAAAGTTGAAAGAAGCGATCAATAATAAATCGATGACGACGAATTTCGATTTAATCAGAATAATAACAATGACGCTGATGGCGATGGATTTCGATTTCATCAAAGTTGGAATGACGATAAAGTCGATGAACTTCGATTTAATCTGAGTTGTGGGAAACGATAAGAAATAATATAACGACGACGATGAATTTCAATTTAATTAGAGATGAGAGAAACGATAAAGAATTATAAAATAATGACAATGATGTCGATTTAATCAGATTTGGGAGAAACGATAACGAATAATGTATCGATGACGATGAATTTCGATTTAATCAGAGTTGGTTTTTTTGTTGCTTGGTTTAAGTTGCAATTTGTTTTCCATTTTATTATCGCTCTTGCTTACGCTCTTACCGCTCTACATTTTTACATACTACGAAATTACATCGCTACATAATTATTATTATTGTTTAAATGTGTGTTTTTGTTTTTTTTTCGTACTCGCTCTTGTTTTGGATGTTTTAAAATATTATTATTATATCGTTATAGTATTATTATTTATTATCTGTATTATCGTTACTATTATGAGGAGGCATTAGCATGCTCTTTCCTTTTTCCGATTCTCAATTAAAATTATTACCTTGTATAAAAAATAATAATAATAATAGCATACATAATAATAGTGTGTGTGTTTTGCAACTCTACTCTTGCCTCTGAAGTCGCGTGTTCCTTAGTTAAAAATGTAACTAAATGTAGTTCTCTTTATGTGTTTCGTTTTTTTTTTAAGTTACAGGATAAGTTAATTTAATTTACGTAATTTTGTTTGTTTTGTTTTTTCCTCGGGCTGCCCGTGGCGGGACCCAGCCCCTCCTTCGTTTTCAGGGGACAAGGTGGTGACGCTCGAGCGGCCCGGCTAAAGCGCGTGGTTCTGAAACGGAGAGAGCGGCTGCCTCTCTCCCATTGTTACAACTATTCGTATCACTAAACATAGTTTCATTCATAATTAATTAATTCTTGCAGTTATTTCGCGTGTGTGTGTTTGCAATTATTATCGAATATGTACAGTTTTTGCTATTTAACACTTGAGTTGTTGCGGGAAGATGGAGGGATTGAAGGAGGGCTGGATCAAGGAGGGTTTTGGGAGGGAGAGAGGGAGCGAAGGAGCCACTATTATACATATAATATATATATATTTCGTTTTATTCATTTAATTCTTATCAAGGGCTAGGCGATCTTGAAAAATAAGACCTAAATCGTTATACACACAATATGCTTCTTCTATATATAGCTATAGAAAATCAGAAATTAAGCGGCTTTAATTTATACAATATCTCCTTCTCCCACTCCCAGTTCCACTTCCTCTCTGGACCGCTGCTCCTTGGCTCCTATTTTCACAGTTTTCCCTTAGCTCTTCCTCTGGGAAATGTCAGATCTGCAAAACCTAGTTAATGACCTCGCTTTGGGGGTTCACCAAGCACAGGGCACAGCAGCAGCAGTTGGGCTGCTGCAGGAGCTGCAGCACCTGGGTTTCCGCTTCCGCCAGGGTGAGCAGAGTGCCATTGGGTTGCATTCGATGTTAGCTAATGCTGCCGCCTCCATCCGCGTCTCATCTGTTGATCGTGGACGTCGTCACACCCGCCGCTCCGCCTGTTCCGGCTCCTGTAGCTCCCCCAACACCTCCTGCTCCCCCTGCTGTGCTGGTCACAGCTCCTCCTCCTCCTCCGTTCCCTCCATTGCCATTGTTGTTGTTATTATTATTGACGCCGCCATTGTTGGCACTGGCCATCACCTGCTCAACGGTCAGGGCCTTGCCCACATCCTTGGCGCTCAGCAGATCCTGGGAGCCGCCCACATTGTTGGCATTCGTGGTGACCAGCTGCCTAATGGTCGTGGTGGTGGCTGGTCCGCCGCCGCCCGTGCTGTTCACGGTGGTGCCCAGCGGCAGGGTTCGGGTTATGATGGCCGAATTGTTGAGGCGTCCACGGAGCACCTGCTGGAGGCCACCCGGACCCAGCTGCATCTGCATCTGGCCGCTGTTGTTCTTCTGCAGCGGCTTCACGTTAAGGAGGCTGGTGTACAGCACCCGCTTGTCGCCACCGCCCTGCCCGGGCTGGGAGTTTCCAGCGGTGGCCAGGGTCTTGAGCTTCTGGTGCTGCTGTTGCTGCTGCTGCTGGGATTTGTTCAGGACCACTGTGGTGGCGCCCACCTGCTGGGGACCATCGCCCGCTGCCGAGCTGCTGACAAAGTTCAGCTTCAGATTGGAGTTGGTGGTGAGCTCCTTGTAGTGGAGTTTCGCTTGGAGTTCGCCGGGCGTGGCAATGGTGAAGTTGCCAGCGGTGCCGCCGCCACTGCTGTTGCTGCTGCTGGTGAGGAATATCTTGTTGGCCTGCTGCGGTCCCGCCTGCGTCGTAATGATGGCCGGCTGCAGGCTGTAGTTGTGATTGGCCGCGATGGCAGCCGCCGAATTGGGTTTCAGTTGCTGCTGCTGCGGCTGCTGCTGCTCCGAGACAAGCAGCGGGAACTGCGACATCTTGATCACCTTGCTGAGCTTCTGCAGCTGCTGTTGCTGCTGCTGCTGTTGCAGGAGCAGTGCCTCGCCCGATTCCACTTGATCGCTGCTATTGCCTGGGGTGGTGGCCACCAGCTCCTCGATATCCTCGTGCTGCACCAGCTGCTGGAGCTGCTGCTTGGTGAACTGGATCTGTTGCTGCTGCTGCTGCTGCTGCTGTTGTTGCTGCAACTGTTTGCGCAGGAACTTGCGGTTCAGCAGGAGCTTGTTGATGTCTGCAAAGTTGAGGGACAACGAGACTGTTAGTCTTTCGAAATTAGTGAAGTTTTTAAATGGGAAAATAAAGAAATATGGCAAGGTGAGTAAATGCTTAAGGAGTAATTAGAAAAGTGTAGGTTTTTACAGCAAGTTGGCTACTTAAGTTTGGGATTTGAACAAGAAATCTATCTCTGTTTCCAGAAAGTAACTAAAGTGATTTATGAATCCTTAACGAATTGTTCATGGCAAACACCGCTTATTTAGCACTACAAAAACAAAACTTATACATTCTTAGAGAGAAATATCGGACCCCAGCTGTATAGATACATAACCTACACCTTGTCCGAAAGAAACACTGCCCTCAGCAATACAAAAACATAAGCTACACAGCAACGGAGACAAAAAACGGGCCCTTTGGCATACAAAAACAAAACTTACACATCGCCAGAAATAAAATAAACCCTCTTTAGCACTAAAAAAAACATTACGCACACTTTGTCGGAAAGAAACACAGCTCTCAGTCAGACAAAAACATAACTTACGCATAGTCAGACACAAACACCGAGTGCTCAGGCTTACAAAAACAAAACCTACACATCGCCAACGCGGAACAGTTTCGATTTTAGCTATACTTTGCTCACATATTCTGTCGGGATCATGATTTATAAGGGAAGTGCTTTTTATCGGGCTCTGCGACCTTTAAATTCAGATTTGATCCTGAATTAAATAAAAAGGGATTACAAAAACAAAACATACACATATGGCTTTCGACTTACGCAATGCTTTCTAACACATTTTCTATTACGATCACGATTTTAATGGGAGATTTGTATTGTCAGTCTCTGGGACCTTGAAACCCGGATTAGATTCTAAATTAATTAAAAAGGGAGTACAAAAACAAAACCTACACACAAGGCTTTCGATTTTGGTAATGTGTTTAAATATCCCATCATAATCACAAAGTTTAAGTTAAATTCAGATTAGATCCTAAATTAAATAAAAAGGGATTATAAAAAAAGACTTACGCACAAGGCATTCGATTTTCATAATGTTTTGTTAAATATCCTATCATAATCACAAAGTTTAAGGGATCTGTCTCTCCGACCTTGCTAATCGGATAAGTTATTAAATTATATAAAAATGGCAACTGAAACTATTATCTATTTACATAAAACCCTATAAGTTGGCTTATCTGAAAGGTGGACTTTCATATAGTTTATATAGAACAAAACCCACTCAAGATAAGATAACAAAATTCTAGAACCACTTGAAGCAAGGGGAAAGTTATAATAATAACCTAATTAAATAACCCTTTCTTGGGCTCATTCTCACCTGTATTCTCCGGTCCGTTGAGCTGCCTCTTCTGGGTGGCCCGGCTCGTCCAGAGGATCTTGTTGCTCACCGCCACCGGCGAGGAGTCCACCGTGGTGGACAGCACAGCTGTGGTGGCCACGGCCGTGTTGGTTCCGCTCACCTGCCGCCACACGATGGGTTGCTGCTGCACCAGCTGCTGCTGCTGCTGCTGTTGCTGCTGTTGCTGGACATTGTTGCGCGTGGGCGTGGTGATGATCAGCGGCGTGCTGGTGGTCACCTGCTGCACCTGTTGCTGCTGAGACTGCTGCTGCTGCTGCTGGAGTCCTGCTATGCTGTGCACGGCCAGCTGCTGGCCACTGGCCGTATTGATGATGTTCACGCTGGAACCCGAGCCATTGCCATTGCCTCCCGAGGAGCCATCGTCGTTCTGGACCTTGACATTGGAGAGCGTGATGACCGTGTTGGGTCCAATGGAGGCAGTGGTTCCTGCGCCGCCTGGCATCCCCACCCCCGTTGTCTTCTGGATGGCATAGGTGACCTTTTGGGACGCCGCCGCCGCCGCTGCAGCCGTGGCCGCGGTAACAATCTCGCCGCTGCTCGTGGTGTAGATCATGTGGTTGCCCGTGGCGCCAGCGCCGGCTGCTTGCAGGGGCGTGCTGTTCCGCTGCATCTGGAAGAGCAGCTGCTGCTGCTGGGGATTCTGGTTCTGGCTGGGATTCTGGGGCGTTGCCTGCCGCTGCTGGACGGTCACGTTCCGGAGCTGGGCCTGGGCCAGCTGGTGCTGCAGCTGCTGCTGGGCGGTGAGAGCGGGGGGCAGCGGGCTGCTTCCGGTGTGCGGTGTTATGGTCACAATGTCACCCACAGCTGCTCCTCCGCCGTACTCGGTGCGGGCAATGATCTGGGGACTGGCGTTGGCGAACTGATTGAGCAGCTGGGCCACCTGTGGCTGCTGCTGCTGCTGCTGCTGCTTCTGCTGGGTGGTTATCTGGGCAGGTATGTTGATCAGCTGGGCCGTGGGCAGGGCAATGGCTTGAGGAGGCAGCTGCTGGGTGGCCACAGCAACAGGGATGATATCCGTTGTCGTCGCTGCCTGAGGCTTCTCCAGCGCAGGCTCCACCTTCACAGTTACCAGAGCTGCCTCCTTCACCATCACTTGCTGCTGCTGCTGCTGCTGCTGCTCCTGGGGCTGCTCCACCTCTGCCTGGGGCTCCTCCTTGGGCGTGACCAGCACTGGCTGGGCCTGGCTGAAGAAGAGCTGCCTTTCCTTAAGGCTCTCAGCTGTGGGACACACCGTAAATGTGGAACTGCCCAGCGGGCACTGTGCTAATCTCGTCTTGCGATTGCGACCAGCGCGCTTGGAGGCCTGGCCCACCTTTGGCTTCTTCTCGTCGATGCAGTCCAGCAGCTGGTCGGCGATCTCCACCTCGTCCACCGCAGCCTCCCCATCGAGGATGCCGTTCCAGAAGCTGGTGGCCTGATTGAGAGCCTTGGGATCATCCATGGCGCACTCCTGCAGGATGTTGTCCAGCATGTGCTCGTGGTTGTCCTCGTCCTCGTCCTCGTCATCGCCCAGCAGGTTGTTGATGTCGTTCAGGGAGTCCCCTCCACTCAGGTTGAACTCCAGCGCCGAACCCGTGCCCGATCCGGAGCAGTTGGGACTCTTGCTGGTGCCGCGGGCATAGTCCTGGGCCTGAACCTGGGTCTGCAGCAGCTGGGCGTCCGAGTCGAGATCCGAGTACTTGAAGGCGCTGCTCAGGAAGTACGAATGGGAGTCCGGCAGGAGCTCCTCCTTGCCCAGCCGGTTCAGCTCCACGCTGATGGGCGTGTCCTGGGTCCAGTCCACGGCATGACCCTCACAGGACTTGCCCAGCTCGCCCACATCCTCCAGCTCGTCCGTGGGCGTCTTCGGGCGGAAGTGCAGCCAATCGCGTCGGATCTCCGAGAGCAGCTCGTTGCATATATCCAAGCGCTGGCTGGAGGTGGGCGACAGTCCTCCCAGGTAGTCCGCATCCAGGTCGGCTTCCTCCTCGACGGGCGGCTGGATATACAGCTCCTTGTTGCGCAGATTTTGCAGGCGAATCACATCCGGCAGCTGGTTCAGGATGGGCACCGCCTCCTCCTCCTCCCTGAGCCTGGCCAGCTGCATTTGCTGCTGGACGACCTGCTGCTGATGCTGCTGCGCCTCCAGCTCCTTCTTGACCGCCGTGTGCCGGATGATGCTGCTCAGCTGGGCGAGATTGACGTCGTCCTCGGCCTCGTCCGAGTCCTGCGACGTGGCAACGGCCGTGCGTATGCTGCTCAGCGGCTCATTGGAATCATCCGCGTCGATCAGCTCGCGCTTTATCGTCTTGGCCACCTCCTCCACCGAGAGTCCAGTGGCGGCCTCCGCTGCAGCGGCTGCTTCGGCTGCCCGGGCGGCGGCTGCTGCTGCCGAGGTGGAGGCCACCGGCTGATCCTCGCCACCCATCAGGCATCCTTCCTCATCCGCCGCCGCCTCCTGCTTTATCACATTGATTTTTTCGCTAATGCTAACGTCCTTATTCATAACACTACTACTACTACTACTATTGTTGTTGCTGCTGCTGCTGCTGTTGTTGTTGTTGTTGTTCAGCACGGTATTGTTGTTGTTGTTGGAACGGTGCTGATGATTGGCCCGCGGCGGCGGTGGCTGCTCCAGCTCCTGATCCTGATCCTTCTCTGGCGCCAGATTCTCACTCACCTCCTTCTTCTCCCTGCCCGCCTCCTCCTCCTCCCTCTTGAGCTTCTGGCCGAGAACCAAGGCCAAACGCTGGAGATAGGCCCGGGGTAGTGGTCCCAGTGCCGGCTTGGACTCCTGCTGCTGCTGCTGGGGCACATCCTCGCCAGCCTCGGAGGATCTTTTCAACCGCTTGGCTGCATTCAGTTCCCTTAACTGCTGCTTCTTGCGACGCAGGCGGCGACGTTTCTGGCGGAGATCTAGGGAACTCTGAGGCAACGTCACCGCCGAACTGTAGATGCCCAGCCGCGACACGTTCTCATCGTCGGTGGGTAGCTCCTCATCTTCCACCTCCAGCTCCTGGCCCTCCTCCAGCTCCAACTTGCTCTCCGGAATGGCTTCCGCTGCTGCTACTAATGGTGGCTTCTCCACCTCGCTGGCAGGTTCCACCTTAATCAGATCCGGAGGAGCAGCAACAGGCAGCAGCTCGCCTGGCACCAAATCCACCACCGTGGGCGGCGAACTGGGCTTGGACGGTGGCTCCGAAGGCTCCTGCTTGAGCTGGTCCACCACCAGACTCTCCATGACCGTGTAGTCCAGCTGCGACCAAAAGTCGTCGAAATTCGTGGTGGCCCGGTCCAGGAGGATGCGACCGCCACGGCCCAAGCGACGACGCGCAAAGCCAATGCAGCGGGGTCTGTAAAATGAAACCCAATACGGATTAAATAAGGGGAAAAACAAGGACCAAGTTAACACAAACCTGGGATAGTTGAGGGAGGTCAGCGTGTAACGATATTTGGCATCCGAGCAGGCTCCGGCTTCCGCTCCAACCAGCTCCTCCTGGGCAGAGTCCCAGGGCCAGCGGCCAGCCCTTTGACGTGTCTGTTTTCGGAAAGCAAATAAAGGAAGATTAGGAACGGCTTATGCCTTAGCTTGGACTGAGTACCCACCGGCAGGTAAATACAGCTCGACTTGCGCCTAAATGCAAACGGCGCCTCCTCCTCGCTCTCGGAGCCCAACTTGTTGCCATTCTGGCAGTAGTCCTCCTCCTCGCTATCCGCCACGGAATCGTTGGCCGCCGGCGAGGAGCTTTGCTGCCTGCTGAGGTGGTGCATGTGGTGGGGCAGGTGATGAGCTGGCGACGCCGGCAAATACTGTTGTTGCTGCTGCTGCTGCTGCTGTTGCGGGGGCTGCTGCTGCTGCTGCTGCTGCTGCTTGTCGCGGGGCAATTTGTGCTTGCGCTTCTTGTACGGACGCTTCTCCTTGCGACTGCTGCTGCCATTGCCGCTGCCACTAGTGATGGCTTCTAAAATAAAGATTAAACAAAGGTTAATCAGAATGCCTTAATAAAGTAAATATATATGCTGCAATCCTCACCCATTGTCAGATTCGACGTGTTCAGGTACTGCGACGCTGATCCATAGACACTCGCATTGACCGCCGCTCCAACGCCGCCGCTGGGCAGCAGACCCGTGGGCAACGCGGCCAGAATGGCACCAGCCGTTCCCACAGCCGCCGCCCCTTGTGAGTATTGATTCGTATACAATGGATTATACGCGGGTCTGCAGGGATAATAAACAGGGATAATGGGTTAATACATTTATGGTAGGCTTCCTCGAAGTACGAAGGACTCACCTTGTGTTCTTGTACTGCGCATTCAGCTCGGAGTAGACAGCACCGTTGAAGTCGCGCATCTCCACGCGCTTCTCAAAGATGTTCACCGTCATCTTGAGATGATCGCGCTTGGTCTCCTCGCGTCGCCGCACCATCTCCAGTATAGTGGTGGCGCGCTGCAGGTCGCGGCTGTTAGGGAGGGTACAGAAATTTAGGGATTAGTCAAGGAGGCAGGTAAGAAATGTTAAGCTCTAGGAAATGCTGGCTAAAGGCAACTACCTGTGTGAGATATATGGAAATTTGGGGGTGTAAAAATGTGAAATAACACATTTTATGGCTACTTTAAGAGGAACCTTAAGCAGATCTTAGTCAGAACTTGAAAATCCCAACAAATTAAATGCAAATTACAGCAGAAAATCAATCAATGCTTAACTAATTGTATTAATAATACATTTTTCCAGTTACTGGCTGCTAGATTTTTACCCAATCATCGTGACACATGTGTAAGACGAGCCTACACTGGTAATCAAGCCTCAGAAATAATAAATATAAAAAGAATATGTATATAAGATATAAACTATCAACAATTATCATGAAACGGAATACCCTCAGACATAGACTTTGATAAAAGGGTTCAATGGCTATCCATATACCAGAACTAAGCGCGATTAACCAGCATTATTCACACATAATAATAATCAAACTCAACCGACTTTAGGCTTTAACCATGACTCAATTTCTTACCGCAGCTTGAGCATCTTCTCGTAGGAGGCCTCGTCGTTTTTGCGATTCTTGCGGGTTTGCATTTTCTCAGTGCGTCGGCGGAAGGCCAAATACGGATTGTTGGAGCTGGCGCCGGGTCGACTCTCCGTCTTGACAGTGAGGATCAGGGGGTGTTGCTATAAAAAGCGATAGAAAATTCTAATTAAATTTAATTCTATAATATAAGTAAGCCAGGAATACCCACCATCTTGAGGCGCTTGTTCAGCCAGTAATCGTACACCGATATACTGGTCTCATCGTCCTGATTGAGCAGCGACTTGGCCTCGTTTAGAGTGACCACTGTCTGGCCCGAGCTCTTCTCCAGCCGGTCCATCATCTGCTCAAACTTCAGTTCGGTGAGCTCCAGACGCTGCTGCTGGCTGAGCCAGTCCTCATCGGCACTGTCCATGTCGTAGTCGGGCACCTCGGTGTCCAGGCCCAAAGCTGGCGAAAAATAAAGGTTTAAAGGTTTAAAGTTAGTTAAAAAGTAGTTAAAAGTAGACAAGGACTTACGTTGCATATGGATCATTTGGCGGGGCATCTTGTAGTCCGGCGGATAGTAGGCATCGTAAAAGGGCTGATCCGTCTGCAGCACCTCGGGCGTGGGGATGATCAGGCCCGTGCATATAGCACGCTGCAGATGGTGTTCCTACAGATGCACAAAACCAAATGAGTTTCCCGATTAAAGGAGATTTCAGGGGGAAACCTACCGACTCCTCCTCCTTCTCCATGCCACTGGGCATCTGCGGCACCGCCCGGTTGATGGCTGAGTACTCGGGCAGGTCGGGCAGCTCCTCCGCCAAGTAGATGGGCATCTGCTTGGACGGATCCAGGTGGCGGGCTCTGAACGATAGCTTCGACATCTTGGCGGCTGGTTGCTTGGTTGTGTGGGTGTGGGTTTGTGGGTGTGTGGGTGTGTGGAACGTTTCTATTTGCTGTGGCTCTGTGGTGTGGAATTGGCTGCTTAGGTTGCTATGGATGCGGCGGCTCCTGTCCAACTGCAGTTGGCCAACGGCAGCCAGGGATTTGTGGTGCTGCTACTGCTGCTGCTCCTGCTGGCTCTACTCCGATGCGCCGGCTTCGTTGTTAGCGTTGCTGCTGTGCCTGCCCCTGCCCCTGCTCCGGCTCCGGCTCCTCTACTCGCTATTGAGGGTGCTGTAGCTGTTAGCTGGAGGTGCTCCTTGCGGATGCGGATGTGGACCTGCTCCTGATCCTGCGCCGATGAGTTAGCACCGGGGCTGCGGTGGCTGTGGCTGCTCTGCCAGCTGGTTAACGCAGCCCCTGTGCCCGTTCCCCTGGCAGACGTAATGCCACTGCTGGTGCGGATCGGGTGCGGATTAGCAACTTTGGTGGCTATATACGGTGTATCCCTATCCGGATCCGTTTCGACGACACCCTCCCTCAACCCAGCCGCCGCCGGCTCGAGCTTTTGCTCCTCCGCTCTGGCCTCCTCCTCCTCCGCCTCCGCCTCCGCCCGCCGCTGCTCTACCTGATCCTCGTGGATTTTGGCCGACAGCGCCGACAGCAGGAGAATGGCCAAGGATGCGATTTGATTGCAATTACGACGACAACGCAGTGGTAGCAACAACAACAGTGACAACGACGACGGCATTTTTCACGTTGAAATCGAAGGTGCTATGTGAATTGGCATAATTACGTTCATCAAATTTGCACATTTCAGTTCATCATCGTTTTTGCTTAATCGAAAGTGTAACTCTCTTTCTCTTCGTTCTTCTCTTCTCTTTCTCTTTCTCCTCTCGCTCTCTGCTGCTTCTTCCGCTTCTTTGTTTTTGTTGTTGCTTATAATTATTATGCTTCTTCTTCTTCTTCTTGTTATGTTATTCTTACTCTTTGCGTAGTTGCTGCGAGTGTTGTTATCGTCGACAGATAAAAATCTACAATAGAAACAACAACAACTAGTAAGTAAACAACGCACAGACACACACGTACACGTACACCGCTCTTAGAATAACTAACGGTCCTACACACATGAGGGAGCGCGCGCGGGAAAAATAAGACTGAAATATACACGCGCACACACAGCGGCATTTATATATTTTTGTTGCTCTTGCTCTGGCCGGGCATTAAATTAAAGGGAACACGCACAAAAACATATTCGCCTTTGTGCGGCACTATGATTCATTGCCGTCGCCCGTTTCATTTTTCATTTTTTCTGTTATTAAACTGCGAAAAATGCCAAATCATAGAAAGCCGAAATAAAAAAAGGCGGCATAAACAAACACACGCGCGGCGACAGACTCAAACAAACGCGGCGAATTGCACGAAGTGGAAAAAACACGAAGCGCAAAACACGACGAAAAAGTGGAAAAAAAGAACGGAGAAAAACTCCGCCTCATGTGGGTTTTGTTTTTTGCATTTAATGGCTTTATTGATGCTCCGCAATCGAGTGCGTATGTTTTTTCGGGCTGGGATTAATTTTTCACACACTTTACCGCACTTTTCACGCACCAGCGAGCGCAATTTTGTTGATAATTCGCTCGAAAAATTTACACAAAAATCCCGATTTTGCGTATAGCGTGGTTTTGCTGGAAAGCAATAATGGCGGCCAGAGAGCCGAACACCGACGACGCTGCGGACTGCCGAGCCGCGATTAACGGGCGCCGACGGCGGCGATAACACTGAGCGGCGAGCACTTAGCGGCAATTTATTTGCCTTTATATTGCACAAAACTGTCACTGGCTGCTTTATTAAAAATTTAGCATTGTGTAGTTTAATTTTTGGCAGCCTGCAGTACGCTTGTTTACATATAAAAATTGCATTTAGTTTTGCGGATGTTATCGATATATCGCCGTTGGTTGGCGGTTTATCGCGGCCTGTTTGTCCGAAGCAACTCCGAACGTTTGGTTGGCGCCCCCTGGCGTGCTCTTCCCGCACTAAACCGAACGCTGCATGACTTTTTTTTCACAAACAAAAAAATCGATTTAATTTTTTCACGCACATTTTTCACACTGATTTTGGCCCGGCCATGCCTTCAATGGGCCCAAATGATGCGTATTTTAGCTTATTTACCACTGCCGCACCGTTTCCAGCTATATTCAAGCAGTTACGCTAGCGCAAACGATCGAAATTGTTCTTCAACAGCGGGACACGTAAAAACGTGTAAAACTTAATGGGCGGCCACCACGAATGAGATTTTCGGAGTAGTCGGAGTCGTGCAATCGTCGCAAATGTGACGAAATTATTTTGGCTACCCCTCCGGGCGAATTAATTAACCAAATCGAGTGCGGTTTTCGGCGAAATCTGTGGAATTTTGTGGGGGGTCGAATACATGCATTGGGATCGTTTGAGCCCAGCTCCATTTGTTTAATTTGTTGTTAATTTACGCAGCCCCCAAATTGCCAGCTGCCAGCTAGTGGTGGCCGATATTTCGGAGTGCGCAGGCGTTACGCTGTTTGTATCGTTTATCGGTGGTTGCTCACCAATGCGTTGGCTTACCGGATGGTACTAACGCTAGCAGTTTTAAATATTTCTACTTGTAGAAATCACGTAACGTTATATATTCTTGATCTGGATCGCCAATGGAATTGGTCGGAGCCTAAAATTAAATCAATTTCTTTTTTAATTGGGAAAAAGGATTTTGACTGTCGGGGTAAAGGCAACTTTTCACAGTGGCGCTGTCACTAGATGTGGAATATGTAGGGATGTCGCCACTGCATGGGTAAAAACTTGTGTAAAATGTGTGTAAATATTTTCTTTATTATTTAATAGTTTTAATAATTAAGATAACATAAAAAATATACCCAAAATACCAAATAAATCAGATATTTATTATTTTCATAATATTTATTCAATAATTGCTTGATAAACCTTTCCTTGTTCGATGCTTATTCCATACATTTCAAGAAATGTAACTTTCTCGTTCGTTTAAATGCTTTTTTCTTTATTTGAATCTCTTACAAGGCTTTGGTACTCGCTGTTTTTGCTTAACTTTCTTTATTTGCTAGTTACAAGTGTTTATTTTTTATAGGTTTAAAGGTGCTTGACTTGACTTTTCTGCTGTTTTTGGAATACAATTATTTGTTTGTAAACATTTCTGGGAGTATGCTGATTTATTATTTGGCCAAGCGTTTGTTTGATTTTTTGAATGGTAATTTGATTTGTCCAGCAAAGCGAGTTGGAAGCACCTGCTTAGTAAAAAGTAAGCCTTAAAGCTTTTGTTTCGAAAGCCCAAGAAGCAGAAGAAGCCTTTTTGATTAAGTTGTTCCCGCGCCGATGCCGATCCTCCAACGGTTTTCAGCTGCCTCGTGTCCTCTTTTCAGTATTTTTTATTTCTTTTTAGTTTATTTTTTGGGGATTGCCGCACGGACGTTCACAATTACAGTTGGGGGGCGGCGGCCGCCTGTTTCCAAAAGCGATATTTGGATATTTCGCCGGTGTCAGGCGGCACTTGGCCCTCTCTCTTTGGTTTCAGATGCTCGGCAATGCTCGCGCGCCTGCCGCCCACAACTGCCCTGCCCACAGAAAAGGGGGTTTCCTTTTCTTTTTAAGGACTTTAAATAATTAATAATTTAGCAATTGTGGGACGGCTGTCGCGGCATTGCGACCACTGGGCATGGCTGCGATGGCGTACATGATGAAAAAAACATGTCAGACAGTGGTGTCGTATGTGAAAAAGCACCATTTTGGGGGGGAGGGGGAGTCTTTCGGGGGCGTGGCACAGCTGCGAGAGAGAGAGAGACTCGGGACAAGGTAAATTCCAATAAATAAGTGCCAATTTAGCTTCTCTCTCTGTCGCAGGCTGCGGCGCCTGCGCTCTTGGGTCGGTGGCGGAACATATGCGCGCCACCTGGCGGCCTCGATGCGAAAGTGGTCTGTGAGTTGAGTTGAGGTGAAAGTGAGAGCGAGAGTGGTGTGGTGGGAAGGTGAGCGAGGTGAACTGAGGTGGATAACTCAATAGAAGAAAATCTGAATTATTCTGCTAAATTCAAGATGGAAAAATCGAATAAAAATCAAAACATAAAAGCAACTGCTGATTCTTCTAGAGAGTTGGTTTCTTTTTTTTTGGGTCTTTAGTGTTTCTTACTGAGTTGTTCGCCTTTAGTTTTTGTTTCTTTTGCAATATTCAACAACCAATACCAATATTAAGTTTAGTTAGCGCTCGGCTACTATTGGTAAGATCTTTGATATTAATTTAGTGCTTTTTGTATTGTGAGGAATCTATGGATGTGAAGCTCAGCCCACAAATACAGGGCTCTCGAAACGATTGCGTATTTACTTTATAAAGATTCTTTGATCCTTCGATTAAGAGATATTCGCGCCTACAAGTAGTAAAAATTCACCATTGTTTTTGTGGTATTTTGGTATTCATGAGTGTTTTGATTTGGTTTCTTCTAGGTGCTTCGCTAATTCTGTAACTGCATTGTACTTTCTGTATATATTTCGCTAACATTCAGTGAGTGTCTTCAGGTGTCATTGAGTGTTCTTTTATATTCGTTTTACTTGTCATTTGAGTATTGAATGCTCTACAGGTGTGCCTCTAGTGGAAGAGTTGTAGTTCTATGTTCTAAATGTGTAGTTCTGTTTTGGAAGAAAGTTAGTAAAAAGAATAGTCGCAAGATCAAACAGAGTTAGTATAGAGTGAGAGATAGTTAAACGGATAGAAAGATATACAGAGAGATATAGAGAGGAGGTACAGAGAAAGAGAAATATATAGAGAATGTTGTTGTTGGCGCTGAGAGATAGAGATGTTGAAGGAACTACAAAAAGTACTAAATTAAAATAAGTTTTTGTTTGCACTACAAATCCATGTGTGTAAGTTTTCAACTTCATTGCCTCGTTGTTTATTATGTTAATTTATGTTTTTTGTTTTTGTTTTGTTTGTATTGTTAGTAAACTGTTTAAACGCATTAACCGTCAATCAATCAATCAAATACTGGTTATAAGAATATTGTCAACATTCACAAACCAAAATCGGTTAGATAGTTAGTGGTTAAGTATATATATATAAGTTTATCTGTTATCGAACAAACCAACATACCAGGAAAGCAAGAAACTATACAAATCGAAACTCAAAAACGAATGGTGTAAACATTGCATTTTGGGGATTGTTTCGCTAAGTGTACGGGAGGTGGTGGGGAGGGGGGGTTGGAAGGAGGGTGCTGGATCGAGTGTGTGTGTGTGTGTGTACCACCGAGATAGAATCGGCTAAAATATCCGAATATATCCCATCCGTCTACGAGGCGAGGCAAGAAGAGCGAACTAAGAAAACGGTGCGCAACTGTACTTGACTTTTGGTTTAACTCTTGATTTTTAATAGATTTTGTTTGGCTTGAGACTTACCTGGGCCCAAAAGCAACGAAACCTTGGAGTTTGCGTGCTTCCCGGCTGGACGGAAATGGACAATCGATCTATTGCATCTTTTGGTTAATTTCGTTAAGCATTTTTTTGTTTAGTAACTAAAGCCAAGTATAGAGGGGTAAGTACATATTTTACAAATGCGTGGGCAAAGGTGCACGAATGTTGAAAAGTTGAGTAGTTAAGTGAGTTGAGTAGCGATTAGGTAAAGCAAATCGAAGCCAAAAGTTAAGAGTAAATTTTGCTAGAGATATATAAGTATATATATATATATATGTATGGTAAAAATGGTTGTTTATTAGCCAATTTTCAATTATACAAACGAAAAGGTTTACGCTTAAAATACAAAACTTCAAGTCGAATACTCTAGTCCAGATGATAATCATAACCATTATTAATTAATTAATTCATAATCATATTAATCCAAATTCAAATTCCAAAATCATAAGCTATGTAAGCTACAAGTTCCGATTCGATTCGATTCGTTTTTTAAAACTATCACTAGCATGAATGAGAATTGAGTTAATTTCAATTTCACAATGATGGGGGATCCAAGGGTTTGGGGTTTGGGTTGGGGTTGGGTTTAAGGTTCAAGGTTCAGGATCGGGATATCTTCTACTTACGAGCTAATTATCACTTGTTGAACATAAACCAAAGGGACCAGGGTGATCGGTACTTTATACAGTTTGGTGCTGGTGGCAGGTTGTTCTATGAGGCTAACTAACTACACTAAGATCGATATAGGCTACGGCTACCAGAGTTCGGTCTCATTGTTGCTTCGTTACGTGATATGATGCGTGGGGTTTGAACCGAGAGTACAGCTTAATGGCTAGGATTTCTAGGGGTACAGAGAGTATTAACAACAAATCATCAACACGTGTGTTATGTATGCATATTATGGAGTTCGCTTTTCCCACTTTGGAATAAACAAGATGAGCAAATGTTCCACTTGGTCACTTGGTCACACTGGCAAATACTTTTGGATGATCTTTGATATTTCTTCGGGCTGGCAATATGTACAGGCCAAAAGTAATTGGCGAGTTATTCCAAGTTTACATAGATTTCGATATTCGATAAATTTGTATAAGTACTAAGGTCTAGTGTGAATCGATTACTGATTACGGTTTATCGGTTTATCGGTTTTGGTTTCGGTTTCGGCTTGTCCCTCTGGTCGGGGGGGCATTTACAAATGTAAGTAACAACGAAATCAAAATGTAATAATCACTACGAGTCCTACTTAAGCGCTACATGCTTCAGCTTTAGCATCAACAACATGCAATTCAAATACCGAGTACTGTGATTCGATTCGATTCGATTCGATTCGATACGATTCGATCTCAAGAACACTGTGCATCCAAAGCTGGCTTTAGTGTATAAGTGTTTCTTTCAGTGTGTGTGTCTAGTGTGTGTGAGTGGGAAATAGAAAGCCTTCCGTCTGTAGAAGCTTTGGATTGCATTCACATTCCTCGGGATCGGGTTCTCGAGCTATCGCTGGGTGCTGATCAAACTACCCGGAGACCGTCTTCGTGTGCTCCAAAACAAATCGATCATAAATCGTAAATGGTAACCGTAATTAAATCAAATCAAGCTACAAATCATACGCTTAGAGAGAGCGAGAGAGATAAGGATTAGAGAGAGAGATAGTGGTGAGTTTGTGTAGGATTACTCTTGGTGTTGTAATGTCTGTATGTTCTGAGTGTTGTGTGATTTCTGGGGTGATCCTAACACTTTCTATCTGCTGAGCAATTGACCCATTAGCCATGACACTGTCATTGTCACTGCCACTGCGATGGGTATGAGATGCAGCTGGCAGCCGTTAGTGTGTAAATTTTTACTAGAATTGCACATATCTTCCTCACAAAAGCACATATGTCCATTGCCTGAACTTTCCATCATGCACACGTGATCGACCATGAATAAATTGATCTGTAACTGTGACGTACACATGCGTCGCACCACCTCGTACGCTAAAAAAGAAATCGAGAGAGAGGGAGAGAAAGAAAGAGAGGACACACCACAAAGATCGTGTCAGTCAATCAGTTATAGTTTTTATCTTAACAAATTGGAGATGTGTCACGGTCGCCATGTACTCACGTGATCTTTGATGCCGCACCATTTTCACGCAGCAACCGTTGCAGGTCATCAGGGGAGGCTGGTCCCTCGGCAAGGCCGTGTAGTTGAAGGGATCCTAAAGAAATAATCTCTAAATAAATCTATATAAAATTAAAACTCTCCTTAGTACAACCTTGCAGCGGGCATCTGTCCAGGAATCGCACTCATAGCAGTATATCGATCGCGCTATATGAAAACAATGCTCATTAATATCCCATACTCAATAGACGGCTTCTTTTCTCTGTTCATCTTGCGTCTAGTTTGAGGTTAGGTTACAATTTTCGGGTATAGTAACGCCAAAACGTGCATCACACAAAAGCATGCCAAGAGTTGCCAACACAAACAAATAGCAGGCAGGCAAGAAACATTTATTGATGCCAGTTTCGAAATTAAAAGGTGGCTTGTTGCGTTACTTTTGAAATCGTGGTGGTTATTTTGATTTTTTTTTTTGGAACAAGTAATGGGTTCTATAATAAATATTTAACAAAACTCTCAAACTATTCTAAGTACTTATTTGCAAAGTAAAGTTAAGAGAAATGAAAAGAATAACAGATATGTGTGTTGGATTTATTTTAGGGTTGCTCTCAATGGGGAAGTGTCTTTCTAAGGCATGCACTCACACTCACATACCGATACACCACAAACAGACACACTCACAAATATCTAGGATAAAAGATTGCAATTCTGGATAAAGTTAGCTTCAGAACCTTGAAAACTAAAGAAATCATAATAAATATTCCATAAGAAGTAGTTCCGAAACACACTGTACCACAGAGTTCTTCCAGACTTAATGAATTTTCATAGGATAGTTCAAATGAAGGTAAGGTAAGAAAAATAAAAGACAAAGCCTTGCCTAGGTGCGAAACTTAACTAGAGAAAAAAGTGCAACAGAAGAAAAAGTGAAAAGTGAGAAAAGAGTTTAAAGGGGATGCCCCGAGAACTGAACGGATATATTTATTTATTTGGAGGCAAAGCTTTAGGGATGAGCGAGAGAGAGAGATCTCCGAAGAACGAAAAGATCTTAAGTAACACTGATAATCCAAAAATATTCCTTAATATTCATTGCGAACTCGAATTAAACCGGCTCGAGTTTGTTAGAAATAGATAATACATATACTTATGCATGACTCTTATTGTCTTATTTTGTATATTTTTTTTTGTATTTGGCAAAAAGGTAATCGATAGGTTTTAAGCAAATTCAGTTTTGAAAAGGCAATGGACTCATACTTTGACATTCGGCTGAGGCCTGCGGAATCCATATGAAAGTTAGAAATCCGAATACGGCTGCAAATAAACAATGGAAGAGAAGAGAGCAAAGTAGAAGTGGGCAGTAGAAGGAGCACGAACTGAAGAAACCAAATATCAAATGGGCGGGCGCTGGCTGGGCTCCATGGGAGGTACAGTTTCCAGCGGGGTCAACTGTACCTGCCATGGAGCGTGGAGAGAAAGGTGGAGTTGGTGGTGGTGAGTAATGGGTGGTGGTGGTGGTGGTGGTGAAATGTCGACACTCTACACACGCCGGGAATCGTTCCTGTGCACACACAGTGTTCCAAATGCCATTCGTTTCCACCGCCTACTCGAAAGTATACTTATATATATTATAGTATTACCAAGGTGAGAGACAGTGTTGTAAAAGGCACAGAGGATAGACAATTTACAAATTACGTTTACATTTTTGGTGTGTGAACTTCACTGCAACTCAAGACGCATACGTGTTGTTTGTTGTTGTTGGATGTGACCAGGAATATATGCAATATATATGGGTTATATAGAATGTATAGAGTACAGACAGCTGCTTATAGTCGATATATAACGGCATTTACAATCAACGGCACGTACGAAACGAAACCAATAAAGGAAAACCAAACGAAACTCAAATCGAACGCAACAATTTCTTTTTCTTTTTTTCACGTTTTTTTACAGGGGATTATTTTTTGTTTCTTTTTTAAGATTAGTACAAAAACTGAAGGTAATTTTGTTCAAATCGAAATCGGGGGGATGGGCAAGGAAATCATACGCAAAAACAAAGGAAACTTACTTGGAAAACAATTATCGGTGGTAGCGAATTTTGCCAATGCCAAAAAAACTATGTTTTGATTTTTGTTTACCGATGGAAAATGAAAAATAAAACAAGTATAAAAAAATGTTTTCAATCAAATTCAATTGAATAGTGAATGGCTTAGCAGCTACAATATATAAAAGCAAATGAAAATCAATCATCTCGCTCGGTGCCCTATCTCTAAACAGTTTTTTTCGATCGATCAGTCAGCACCTGGAATTTCCCTAGCTTTTCATTCATATTTTCGTAAATTCCTTTTTCAAGGAACTCCTATAAATATTTAATATAAAATATATTTCCCATTTATTTTTAGGGTATTCTGTAGTTAGTTTAATAATTTTTTCCTACATCTCCTGTGGCTAGACATCTAATAATCGTGTATTATATACAATAACCGCGTATAGTCTTTGATCTGTGTGAGAATACGATTTGATGGTCCATAAAGCAGCTGGAACTTATGCTGGCTCTTTTGTTTATTGCTTCGGCTTCTGTGTTTATCATTCATATTCGCTATGGTGTTGACCTTTGTTGTTCATTAATAATTTTTATGGTTATTTCTCTGGCTCTTTATCTGTGATATATATATTTTCTTTTCGATGCTTGTGTTTGCGTTGGGTGAGTGAAGGGATTACCTGTTACGATTAACAGCCAATTGCCTGAAGCAGCATTGCCCGGGTTCCACATCCTGGGGGTTATTCCAACGACTCCACCCACCTGTAGTGGGTTTACTTATTAATTGTTTGGATTTTATGTTTATTTTATAATAAAAATATAAATATATTACCTGGTAGTGGAGCTTAATTATTGTGTTTTTGTACTGTAATTGCCTGACTCTGTTATCCTCCACTCAAGTCCTACTCTTAAAGCGAAGCATTATGCTGCCGTCACTAAAAGTTGGTGATTTTTATTTTAATTATCAATAAATATTTGAGAGGGAAAATAAAAATAAAATTAGCTCATAAACAAACACATTTTCAGCTCTTTAAAGAAATAATTTGAGCTTTACATTTGTGACAACTTTTCACACAAAAAATTCACCAAGTTCCCTCTTTTAATTTTTCCTATTCCTATTTTTATTTTTAATCTGGAAAGGCTTCCCCAGGGGCATTATAGGAACCTCAAAAATTAACACTTTCCATTTATGGCCCTTTAATGGTCCACATGTGCGAGAGTCAGCCCTAGAGTTTGTGTTTAATTTGATTTGTGGCTTCCCATTTTATGGCGACACTTTAAGTTCTCGTGAAACACAGATATGACAATATAAATATATGGCGCATATTATATATAGATGGTATAGATAGCAGTGGATCAAAAACGGGGCCCTATAAATAGAGCCACACAACCTCTAATAAGTGTTCTAGGTCAGTCGGTGTGTGTGCCTGCTGTGGGCGGGGTCGCCTCCCATGCTGTGTGTATGAGTTCAAGTCATGGCTGCTGCTGATGTCAATGGTTTTTCTGCCTATTTTCTCGCGTGAAAATGTGATTGACCGGCTGCTCAAATACTGGGACAGTATCACTTGCGAGTCTCTGCATTTTACACACACATTTCTTTCCGTTCGACTGAATTTATAGTGGCATTTTTTGCATTGAACTTTGGCAAAGTGTCAAAATAATGCGAGGGCGGGCGGCGGACTGGCAAAGCGATGGAAATGCTGGGGCAGACGAAAACTATTTATATTTATATGTGTGCCACCGCTAAGAATACTCTTTAAGCGGATAGAAATTGAGTGGAAATGATTGGCGGACTGGGTACCCTATATTTGTGAGGTTTTTGGAATAAAATCAAAACTAGAATACTAATTTATATAAATTTATTAATTATATTATTAAGCAAAGAGTGATTATACTAATTGTAATCCTGAATATGTTTCAATAGGATTTACGTAAGATTTCAGTGATGAATGGTGTAAATCTCTAGAAAACCTCTAGATTTTGTACCTAAAAGTATGCAATAAAATATTTGATAACTCCCTGGCGAAGAGGCTAACATGGAGACCAACAAGAAGAAGACTAAAAAGAAATCACCCACATGACCTTCCATTAAGATACATTTAATACCTTAAAAGTCTAAGTCAAGACTGAAATTAATTAATGTATAATCTTGTATACCAACATTTATTACCCCCTATATTTACAACCTGCTCAAGCTGCCACATAGGTAGCAGTATACCCGTTAATTTTGAACAAATATACTTTTTTACATTTATAAACACATTTTTCATAGTTTTAACTAATATTTATTATGAATTTTAGGGCTCCAAGACAATTTTTACTGCTAAAAATTGTATATACTGAATACAATATATTAAATACTATATTATATCATTGAAAAAACCTGTAGATTTTAATAAAGTTTACTACTCAGTAAAAAGTGAACAACAAATTGAGAAATTCATATTAAAACTTACTTAAATTACAAGACCTTTCTCTGTAGTAGCAGATATCTTTAATTAAGCTTAATAATTTGGAGACTTAGAAGACAGAAATCTTTGTGAAATTGTGTGAAATACTTTTAAGAGTCTACCGAGAACTGTTCCCCTTTTTCAACTTAAAAATCCCATGATCTATAAACCCATATACCCTCTGGTAACATCTCTGATTATCTGGATCATTAAACTGCCTCAGCTGACTATTCCTATTTTTCAGGTTAAGGCTTTGGCTTGGCACCACTAAATTTAGCGCAATGTTCCGCCAATATATTGAGCACTCCTCCGCCACCAAAGGCACAGTGGAAACAGTGGCAAGTGGCAAGTGGGTAGAAATGTGGTTCAGTGGCCGCCGCCCCCGCTACCGCCTCCCGTTCAACAAGTGTTTGCAATGCCGCCCCGTTTTAGCCATGGTTCACATTTCATTAACCCATTCATCACAAATTTTAATGGCACTAACGAGCTAATTGCAGACTGGGTCATCCCGCCCAGAATTTAGCTGGGATTTTTCCGTTTAATAAGGGAGTCCCCAGACTACTTGCCTTAATCCCGGAGTTACTGGCCAACTGAAGTTGGCCTTTCGTCCATGGTGTGCTTTGGCCCAGACACACGCGAGTATTGATTTTCGTGTGCGCGCCTGCAGCCTCACCACTTTCCACACTTTTCCTTTCTTTTCACACTTTTCCTGGTGCTCGGCTGGGCCGTTGTTTCATAATAAGTACACACGGATCGATGGGGCCGCAGCTTAACTGGGCCAAGTCTCCTTCTTAGTTCTTAGCCCAAAGCCTAAGGCCTAATGCAATTTGCATTCGATGACCCTCGCAGCGGTTGCGGTCGCGGTCGCCTTTCCTGCTTCGATTTTCCACCTTGTTTTCCACTGTGTTTTCCTATTGATTTCGCTCACAACACACGCTCGAGTGCAGCATTCTTTTTTGGCCTCTTTGATTTTCCTCGAGGGGCTTTCCACTTAACCGTCTGCACTTGCCAATTGTTTAGTTCACTGATTTGTTGCTGGAAGCATTTGTTATTAGCAATTTCTGCTTGATTTTTCAGTAATTTAGTTTGGTTTTATTTTTCTTTCTTGGAAGGCAACACGCAACACGACATTGACAACGACTGCGGCCGAGCGAGCGGAGTGGATTTTCCGATTTTCCCTTTACGCTTTTTGACAGTTTTGGCGCATGACGCTTTTGACGTATGCTGCGCCGCAGCTTTTCCGCATACCCAGTGTTGGGAAAAGGCAAAGGAAAAGCTCTCAGCATAAGCTTTGAAAGGCGCTGTTTTTGAATGGGAAATTTCAGAATTAAAAGGAAAATGGAAAGTGGCTAAACAATATTTTAATTAATTTTCTGGGATGAATATTTCATTTTTTTAATTAACTTTGGTTACCTTCATAGTTTTGTAGACCCTTAAAGGTAATTTATTGTATATATTAAAATCCCTATATACTAAATATTAAACCCATTAAAAATTAAATAAATTAAACAATTAAAAGGTTATATTTCAGTTAATGTTTTTCTTCCACTTTATTGTGAACGCATGAGAATACAAGTAGTTGATTTTGTTTGTAGAATTTGCATTATTAGGCAGCTTACACATTTAAATATTAGTTTAATAAAAAATGAACTTTTCATGAATAAATACACATAAATACACACGAACGGGGGAAAGTACACGACATAAGTATATGATAGACACTGCAAATGAATGGGTTTCTCCCTTCTTTAACTCTCTAGATTCGAGTCGCTCGAGCTCCTTAATATCTAGGCATAATCGCGGGCTCCTTCCAGTTTGCGCATCTGTAAAATATAATGAAAATATAATAATAAAAGAATTAATTTAGGTTTAGTATTTATTAATTAAACAGGGATGCAAACCGCTTAAAATTGAGGACAGGTACGGTTCATGAGATTTGATTATTGGAGCCATTCTCAGGGGGGTTTTACATTATTATTGGCATGCGGGGTTGTTAGCGCTTTTAATAAACGAATATTTGCTAAAGCGATACAAAAATATATAAGTTCAGAAAATTATAAATTTCAGATGGCCATGAGTTCGAGTTCTATAATTTTTTCAAGGTTTCAGTTTGAGTTTTAGAGGGGTTTATGCTTTTGAATTGATTGAATGTTAAAAAAACAGTTTTAAATCACTTTAAAATTAGCCTGAAAGTATGCAATAAAAATCTAAATATAACTATAGCATACTTTTGGGCACTTTGAGAAATTTTAATGGCAAAGTTTTAAAATTTAAATTCGGAATATTTTTGAAAAGAATGAACCGAACCGAAATGAACTGTAACGAGTTCGTAAAGCAAGCTTTTTTTGGGTTCTAATCGCGGTTCGGTTTGCATCCCTGAAATTAGGAAAGTCATAGTATTTACAATGCGGTGAGAGATGTGTGTGTGTGTTTGTATGTGAGGTGTGAGTGTGTGAGTGTGTTTAATAAGTGATCACTGATCACTGATCAGTAGAAGGACTCCTCGCTCCAGGCGCTTATCAATCGTACTCTCACCTCGCGTTCATCGGCGTGCGTTCGGTACTTCTCCGCCGCCTCGTTCGTCTTCGGCGCCGGCTTCGCCTCCAGCACCTGAGTGTACAGCAGGGCGGCGGCCACGCCCCCCAGCACAGGACCCGCCCAGTAGACCCAATGGGCCGACCAATTGTCGGTGGCAAAGGCAGTGCCCACAGTGCGAGCTGGGTTCATGCTGGCTCCCGTGTATCGAATGGTGCCCAGGTGACCCAGAGTCACCGCCATGCCAATGGCCAGGGGCGCCGTGTAGCGGGAGTCCGGTTTGTTGGGGTCACAGGCACCGAACACCACGAGGACGAGCAGGAGGCCCAGGAAGAACTCAATGCCCAGGCCCTGCAGTTCGGTGATATTGGGGGCCAGACTGGTGTGACCCAGGCCATTGTAGTAGTCGCGATCGATGAGGATCTGTGTGGAGTGGATATTATAAGAGGTTAATTATTTTATATTTAAATTAATTGAATTTAATATAATAAAATTCTTAAATTATTAAAATAGTCAGGGATGCCTCAGAAATATCTGTAGATTTGAAAACAACTGAAATTCTGACCAAAAGTATGCTACAAAACGTCACTTTTTATGCAAACAAATTAATTGCATACTTTTCGACATACTTTTCAATCTTTTCAAAGGGAGATTTTTATATTTTTGCAATAAAAATATATGAAATTGGGAATACAACATATGTTTTTGTGAAATATATAATATAAATTAATAAAGCTCAGTTCTAAAAACAACAAATGAAAAAAATAAAAAAAAACAGGCTAGGACATGAGACACACTTCTCTGACACGAACATTTTAAAGATTAGAATAGAAAATTAATAAAGCTAGGTAAATATTTCCCCGTCCTTAAATATATTTTTATCTCCATAAGTATCACATCTCTAGGAATGCTATTTTTAGCAAAAAAAAAAAAGTCTACACTTAAGCTGGGCATCAAGAATTTCACAGTTTGAGTGTGTACTTAAATACTTATCATCGGCATGACTTCATATACACTCTCGACATTGTCGCCAGCCCCTTCACATTTATCCACTCAACGAAAGGGGAGCAATTGTCGAAAGCCGAGTCACTTTTTTAAGCCACCACCGGATGTGGGGCAATCAAACCGCGAAAGATAAATGACACAAGACCATGCCCAAAATGTTTTTGTTTTCGAAAAAGAGTAAATTACGTAAATTAAATTACGTGACTTAAAAATAGATATTACTATCCCAAGAAAACTATTTAAATTCTCAAATTATCTCACCCTGACAGCTGCAGTTCCGGCAATGGCTCCCAGGCACTGGAAAACAACATAGAAAATTGCCCTGATAAAGCTGATACGTCCTGCCACCAGCATGCCAGCCGTGACGGCAGGATTCACATGTCCGCCACTCAGGTGGCCCACAATCTGTTAATTATTAAGGTAAATATATCATACATTTTCAGGAAGTATCTTAAGTACTTACCGTAATGGCCATGAAGATGGCTAGGCCAAAAGCCAGCGCCTTAAAGGTTCCATCCTCAACTTGAGTGCATGCTCCGCAGGCAAAGAAATTAAGGATCAGATTACCCAGGAATTCTCCAATCAGGGCCTGCCATAAACGGAGCTCCTTGGATTTGAGCTGAAATAAATAATATTATTATATTTTAAATCTTTATAAAATGTATTACATTAAAAATAAAGAAAATAAAGCGAAGAAAAGAACAACTGAATATTTGTATTGTAATAACTTTCAAAGCATTTATTTGCAGTTAAAAAACATTTTAAATATAATATAAAATATTTTTTTAGGGTGCATAAAATGCTGTTTATGACATTTTGATATATATTTTACTTTATATTATTTCTTTAATGTTCTCTATATTTTTTCCTATAATATTTCTTAATCCCAACTCACCTCATTGAGACCCAGAGAGTACTCGAACTTTCCCATCTTGTTCGCTTGGCTTTCCAACTGAAACTGGACAGACTGCAAAAAAGAAAGAAGGAAAACTGTGAGTAAGGTATTTCTGGTTAGTAAAATGCAAATGTTAATCCGAATTGCAAATTAAAATGGAAGTGGACAATTGTCGGACATGATGGCCACTTTTTTCCCCTCATTTAAGGTGCGAGATATTGTTTTGGCCTTTGGTGACAGCTTAACTGAACTTCCGCTGCAATTGTCTTGGTTCCTAATTGGTTGACACTTTTGTCTGGTCAGTAATTAATACATGTATTTTACAGGTATTAAGCTAATTAATGGTAGTAGTTATATTTATTTACTTATACTATTATTTATAGTTAAAATAAGATGAAAATAATGATCAAGATTTATGATTAAAACTTTATTTTCAATATGTTTTCTTATCATTTAATGTATTAAGATTAATTAAATTGCTGTAAAGAATATTACAACTTCCTTATTCTATACTTTCCATTTAACCATGTAAAGATAACCTTTTTTCCAGTAAAAAATAATATCTTCCCCATTTTATTCGCATTTTTCTGAAGAATGTTAATGAGCTTAGCTTAACCCATTATCAGGGTACCGAAAGTGGGTAATAAAGGGCACCCCCTTAACCCCACAAACTCGATCTTATCAGCGAATGCAGCTGCCTGCGCGAATATATATTTTTAAGCAAACAGAATGTATAATATTTAATTGGCAACAAGTCGTAAAAGTGAGGTAAATATTTATTTAAGGGCGACACCGGCAGAACAACACTTGAATATCAGAAGTGTTTAACTTGGGGTTAAGTCGGGTGAAGCTGCCTGGGGAATTAGGTCTGTTTATAGATATTTTTTTATAGAGTGGAATCAGCTTGGAATCACTTTGAAATCATCTGAGACTCTGTTTGCTTTGCTGTTCTTATTTGGCGCAATGCGGTCACGAACATTTATTTGCCGGCCAGGCCCAAAAATGGGCTAAAACTCGTTGGCCATGCCACCATCACAGCCACACACACGGCATATACAATATATAATATGGCATAAAGCATCTAGCATATTCCATTTGTAATCAATCAGTGAACGTTCAATGTTAATTCCCATTTTCTATGCTCTGAAAAATATTTCAAGCTGTTCATCATTTTTCTCCGTATTTTTCTTGCCTTTTTTTAATGCAATCTTAATGAATTTCTTGTTTATTTGCGTCATCTATGTGGCCCCCTATCGATATCAGACAATAGACTTCGAGTGCTCTGATATGGAAACGCGCGTTGTTCCATTCCTTAATTGAGGTTCGCGAGGAGTGTGCTGTGGATGAGCAGATAGTAATTGAATTGGTTTAGGGTTGGGCCTCCATACCTTGTAAAACCTTCCCACACAAACGCTGCCATTGATAGAAAGAAAACCCCATGGGTTTCCAAACATTTGTCATCGCTTAATCACCTCAGTCATTGTAAAATTATATTGATTCATTAATTTAAGCATGTAATTATATATTCCTTATTAGCTGCCATGAGTGTTATTTTAATGGGAAACCTTCGCACCAACATTCTCTGGTTAAGATTCCCATCGTCTGACTCTTCCAGGGTTAATTAAAAATCCCTATCTGGCCGAGTTGTAGAACAATAATAACGAACAAATCTAGACAATTAATCGGCTTTGATTAGAGTTTGCTTTGCGATTATTTTCGAGGCGATAATTGGAAACCTTAGAAGCCAGCCGAATGTATTGCCATTTGTGGAATTTTCAATAATGCGCTTATAACTTAATAGGCGAGAGTGTCCGTGCTAATTCGCATAATATCCGAACAATAAAGTAAAAGTTTGCTCAACAAATTAGCACAAACGGCGAGAACGAAACACACAAAATTCACACATATTTTCGCACACTTATAACAAAGTAAAAATTGCATTTCAACGCATTTCGCATTGATTTCTCGTAATTCCAAATCCGAAAACGTGTATGAACAGAGGGTTTATGAACTTGAACTCTCGCAGGTCGGCTAAAAATGTATTCCAATAAAATTTAATTATATGCAAATAATGAAGAATATATCGCAAGGGAAATGCGACATCAAACGAAGACAGACGTCGTTGGTCGTTAATTAAAAAAAACATCGAGATAACGAGGGTATAAATCTTTCCTTTGCTGGAACCGATGATGAGCTAATATCTTGTGTTTTTGTTTTTCTCTTTGAAAACTTTTTATTGTTGACATGGGAACAGGTGACAGAATAATGTTGTGGGCTTTTATAGCTGCTGCTTTTTGAGTTATTTAGTAAACAATTTTAAGTGGGTTTGGGGTATGAATTGAAAGAACTTAATGAAGAAAAGGTTAAAGCTGTGAAAAATTCTATTTAGACAAGTAATTAGCAACAGTTATTAACTCATGTGATTGAAGTAAGCTATATATAGGTAAAAAGTTGTCTTATTATTTTGTAAATTATGTAATCATTATTATATCTTCTACAACATTTTTTCCTAGATTTTTTTTTCAGTCGAACTATTAAATAAATTAGCTATTTTCAGGTATTAAAGTAAAGATGGTGTCCTAGAAGTCATAAAATTCTCTAAAAAATATATAAACAATACTATATGTTGTACATTTTGTAAATTATGAATTTTATTATTAGTTCTTCTCCAGCATTTTTTTCTAATTTTTTTTTTCAGTCTAACTATTAAATAAATGAGGTTTTTCAGGTATTAAAGTAAATAGAAATATATAAATTTTACTACATTTTTAATGGAGAAGTTAAAAGTTAACTTGGAAGAGAGTTTCATTGTTTTTCCCAATTAATTATATAAGATCTAGCCCCAATTGCGTACGCCTGGCCGATGGCATTTACCGATATAGACATTTGCAATTGTTAGAGCCGCAACTTTTGTCACTTAAAAAGCCATAAAACTTACTTAAGCTTTAAATTTGTATGCAATGCGAAACGTGGGCAGAGCACAGAGGATAAATGGGAGGGGAAAGGAAGCGCAAAAGAGGAGAGAAGTACAGAAGCAATTGCAGAGTTTATGGCTGCAAAACTCCCACACGTGTTTGCTCTGTGTGTCTGCTACAGTGGAGTCACTCTAACAGCAAACTAATAACAGGTTACAGTGTACCTTCTGCAATTACCAAATCATTTCACTTTTTGTTTGGGGCGTAGCCATCAATCATGAGTGTCAGATATGAAACGAATGAACTGAATGCCACCGGCAATGGCGATTAACATGAACATTACCATACATCAGGGGATCATGGCCCGTACCCGTACCCGTGCCTAATTAACCGCACAATAGAGGGGAATATATAGAATATATAGAAATCTTAAAAGCTTAACCAGATCACACGACCGCATCCATTTCACGCAACGCTGGCTTTGCAACAATAATAATGAAAATTTATCACAACAATCTGTGTAAAATTTTTAAATATCTCTTTTTGGCAGCCCGCCGGGCACTCTTGTATTTTTATTCTATTCTATAGCCGCGGCTTTTAATTTCTGGGAATTACTCGGTCTAAGAGTAAAAACGCAAATGAATACATAAATTGTGATATTTTTACGATTGACACATGCGAGCATTCGCGCTAATTTTGTTTATTCCAAACGAAAAAGAGGGAGTAAACGTGCAAAAAGCACGAAAAAATCAGACAGATCAAAAGAAGATGTCACAAAGCATGTTAGAAAGATGTTGTAAAGGAAAATGTGAGAAAGGGATTCGACACTGGGAGATAATATTTACATTTACTTGGAATTTACATCTAAAATTACCTAAGAAGGTTTTATGTTGTCTTTTAATTTATAAAAAATATATTACGGAAGCTAGATTATGAGGTGTTAATTTTGTATTGATTTCCAAATGCTTCAGTTACTGTTAACTTATAAAAATATTATATTTGAATGTGTAATAAATATTAAAATCAATAAAATAATCAAGTTTTGAACTTATAGTGCACTAGAAAGTATTATAACATTTTATGTAGATCCAATTTTGGTAAATGCAAATAATACAGGATTAATTTTTGCTACTGAAAATATAAACAATAAAAAAACTATTGGTTTCGATTTATATTAAAGATGAATTATGTATTTTTTAACAAGAAAAGAACAAACAAAATCTACAAAATATATATTTTCCCTTAAATTTTTATTATATTAAAAATAAACTCCTTAAACCCTCCCTGAAAATACCAGTTTAACATTTTTAGACCTCACATTTAAATAAATCAACACAGTCTTATTAATTTGCTCTCAAGAATATCAACACTTTCAATTAGAAGTTTACCTTGCCGAGTGGATATTAGCTCACTTTTGCACCTTGCACTCGCTAACGAACTTGACTCAACGGAACAGTAACAACTGACACATTAACTTGCACTTAACAAATATTTAATTGTGGACAGGAATATAAGGTGAGTTCGCCTTTCAAGCGATCCGCGCACTTTGACTCGACGACAAAAACTGCGATCGCTTTTCGGCAGCGAAAAGCCAAAGCCCCCCGCCAAAGCAGAGGAGAGAGAGCGCCATGTAAGAGAGCTCGGAGAGAGCAAAAGAGCAAAATTCTAGAATTAATCGCGGAGAGCGCGGGCGCAACGGACGAATTAAAAGGCTTGAGATTATCTCGAAATAAATAAATAAGGAAATCACCACATTCTAGAGAGGTTGCAAACCCCTTAGCAAAAGCCACCTCGGCTTAGCTCAGACCCCAACCCATTTAAAAACAATCACAATAAAATCTAAATTGCCGACCGCAATCAGTTTAATGCCAATTTATGGCATGCAAATAATAATAATTATTAAATGTGAAATTGAAAACCAAACCCAAATCATCACCTAACGTCAGCGCATGACGTTTGCACAAAAGTTTCCACATTGTTTTTCTGCTTATCAATGAAATCAACCAAAAATCGGGTTGAAATCAGCCAGAAATCATGTCTCTGCAAACAATTTCTTTAATTAATTTAGTGTGTGCACTTGAGGGAACACTGAACTTTTCCACAGACATGATTCAATAAAAAGATATATTGACGTATCGCGCTATCTTGCCTTATTATTTGTCTTAATAAATTAACAATTGTGGAGCATGGTAAAGAGGAAATCGAGAGTTCACTAAATCCAAGCACACTTTTACGGGGCGCCATAAATTTATGGCTGCCCAGCTGGCGCTGTAAAATTGACATGGCGAGTAGATTGGGTGTAAAGTATGGTGTGTATTTAAATTTATTTTATAAAGTATATTAGGGAAATATTAAAATAAAAACTAAATCTTAAAAAGACTCTTTTATATTGACATTACAAAATTAAAAAAGCAATGTTGTAGAGTCATAAAAATTGATTTATTTTTCCTTAGGATTTTTATTATATTTTAAATTCCATACTGTCCACAGTAACGGTAGATAATGCCTGGAAATGCTTTATCTACGGTTACTGCTTACTATAAGGAATTTAAAATATAATACAAATCCCAAGGAAAAATAAATAGATTTCTAAGACTCTTTACAATATTGTTAATAATGCGTGGAAATGCTTTATCTACGGTTCTGGTAATTACTGCCTTGTGGAAGAATTTAGAAATATACATTTTTAAAATATTATCCAAGGCAGGTTGTTAAAAATTTCCTTAGAAAACGCAAAACAAGATTAGAAGATTTTTTATTTGCTTTAAAATGAGTAATTGCTGCTTTATTACTTCCTAATACTTTAGTCTTCCAAAACCCTAGTCATAAATATTATGTACAATAATAATTACTTTTAAATATTTGTAAATAATTACAAATACAAAACTGACACCCAAATAAATCATCCTGAAAAACCCTTCCCTTAACTATGACTCTCCCAAATCTCTGCCCCAACTATAACTTCCTAAAGATAAAAGTCTTTTCTAATTTACATAAGTACACACAGAGAATGCCCTTTTTGTCTGAAACAAAAAGCGAAATCCAGTCCACATTTCACTTGAAAGAAAACATATGACTTTACTCCTCTTTACTGACTCCGGCTAAATCCTGACACCTGACCAACGCCCACTTTTCAGTCATAAATACAATAGTTCTTCCACGACCTTGGCCCGACATTGCTGCCATTTGCATACGATGAAGGGTGGGGCTTTTCTTTTTTTTTTTTTTGTTACTTTTTGCCAGCCAAGAGCCTTACTGTGAAATATGGAAAAGCAAAGTAATTGTGTCCTGACTGAGCGAAATAATAAATTAGAATTGTCCGGTCATCGCGCCCCCAAGTGTGTGGCGGAAGCCATTAATTAAATCAGACATCAGACGAGGAATTTAAAGCTGACGTGATCCTAGGAAAGTCTAGGAATTTACCAATTATCCTAAATATAATTATCTCTAATCAGTTATCTAGTCTTATTTAAAAATCCCAATTTGTTAAATCTCAGTTTAAATTGTTTTGCACTTTCCCTTCAAAATAATGTTAATTTAAATCGAAACTCGAAATTACTTTTCTCTTATCATCCTGTACTTAATCAGTAATTATTTTTAACAATTGATTTGTTTTGTATTTACTGCTTGTTAACACTTTTACTGATAAATCACGCCTGCCTTATCGGATATAGACACTTCCGCACCTATTAAAAGTAAAATTAAGATCTGTCCAAGCTAGATTAAGCTTCATTCTAAAACAAGTGAATTTAATTTAAGTAGAAACAATTATTTTAATACTTCTCTGGAATTTTAAGTAAAGTTCTATTGTATTTTTTGCTCGCCTTAAGCGGAAGCTTATATAATTCTAGCAGGCAATTCTCAAGTGCGCCTTGGAGGTTTAGCTAAAAAAAAAACTCAAAACATCTGCTCCGGCTTATCAGCATCGTCGGACTTGCGCGAATTTTCATCAATTGCCATTTTTTACGAGCCCATTACCGTGCCACAGCTTAATGGGCACTCGATATATAACACGTACGGCATGGCCGTGCCTAACTTAACGAAAAAAACTAGAAAGAATTGAAAACAAAGCAAATCGCTAAAGCTGCGACAAAAAAAAGATCTGTTCTTGATGTATTTTTATATAAAACAAAAGCCACGCGAGAACAAAAACCCGAAGAAGTTGGGTAAACACAAATGGCGAATTGTACAAGCACCAAGTGCTTGTGTCAATCAAAGCCATTCGGCTCTGGAGCTGGAGTGCTGGATCTTTTTAGCCGAAAGTTGGATGGAGTGTGTCGTTATTTTTTTCCTGCTTAATTACCTGCAATTTTTGGCAAGGCACGCGCTTCCCGCTCATCGCTCATCGCTCATACGCCGTGTGGAGTTCAGGAAGTATACGCCTCGTGTGCCAGAATCAACCTTAACATTTTGTGTTAGCCGAGAGAATGTGCGGCTGCGTAGATCTTGATCCATGACCAGAATTCGGCTGCGATGCCCGCATAAGATTCGTTTCTACGAAAGCTCTTGCAAATATTTCCCACGGCGCATGCGTGAAGCTGAGGTTAGTCATGGCTGCAAACGCCGAGATGATGGAGATGGAGTCTCGAGTTGGAGACGACAAGCGTCTGAAAATGTGCAAAACAAATAGCTCAACAACAATTCAACATTTCGAATTGGACTTGGACGAGGCTTGCCAAAAAAAATACAGAAAATAAAAAGAAAAAACAAGTAAAGAAAAAGACAATAACGAGAACCGCAATACCAGCAACAAATAAAAGCAAACCGAAAACGCCAACAGCCGCAAGCAGGCGGCCTTATTGAAACATAATGTGTGATATATGTATGCTTACAGTGGATATTGGCTAAGGGTGATTGAGGGGAGGTTAAAGATTGCAGAGATAAATTATATTAAAAGAAATTAATTGAAATAATTCATTAAATAGAAAGACTAAGAGAAGTTAGCAATGTAAATTTAAAAGTAAAATATATTGATTTACTTTAAAATTTAATAAAATATTAAAAGAAAAATATAATACCCACACAAAAATTAGTTTCAAAACAACATAAGTTTTTCTAAAATAACTTATAAAATAACTTATATTCTCTATTTCAAAAATAATGTGACCAGATTTCTGTTTGTTTGTTTTTGTTTTTTATTTGCTTCTGTTAATTATTTATTAATGTTAACAGATCCTATCTTTATTCAATTATTAATGCGACCAGATCTTCTCTTTGTTTAATAAATAATGTGACCAAATCTTTTGTTGGTTTATGATATATCGATATGTTCATCGATTACACTTGGTTGTTTTAATTTAAAATTGTGTTCTAATTATTACGAATATTTTAAGTCTGATTTAAATAATATTACTTTAATATATATTAGATTACATAATATTCTAATTACCTGAAATTCTCTGTAGCTTTATCTTAAACTATTAAAATTATACCCAAAGTCAAGGCTTAAGCAAAACATATTTATACAAAATTCTACATCTTCACAGTTCTTTCTATCGAGTCCCCACTGTACTGCATACGTATCATACATCATTTGTCTGCCACAAAATAACTGAGCAAGCCATAATCAGAGCGCTGGCTGAAAATTTGCATAGCCCATTGAGTGTACGAGCAGAGATCTTGGGACTTGGACACTCACGCATCGCGGACTCACACTCTAACCAAGATTGATGAAGTGTCAAACGGCGGAGATAGAGCATCAAATCACATGGAAAAAAGTGTAGAGGGCTGCGACATTGACCTTTATTTTTTGGCTTGCTTTTTTCTCTTGGGCACGCTCCTTAATTTTGTATTTTTTCGCCACCTGATTGAACCAATTTTTGGGGCATTTAATTTTCTACCGACTCATTGGGGTAAATTCATTACAATTCGGTTTATTAGCCGCCCCCATTGAACAATAACTGGTACATAAGCATGCATAATATTTTATTCGAGATTATTATCGTTTCTCCCTCTATTTATTTTGTGTAGTATTTATTTTCTTCTTCTTCGTGGGTTACAATTGCGAATGTTTCAATGTCACTTTTTGGAGTCTGGCTTACAGTTATTATTATTGTTGCCGCACTCCGAATTGTTTTCGCAGCATCACAAGATCCAAGTGCAGAGAAAACAGATAATTGAAGAAACAAAATGAAAGATTCAATTCAATTTGGATTTGGTAATTGCTACCAGCCATGGGTTTCGGCGTGGATATTAAACAAATTGTATATGGGGTCCATTACTACGTAGTTACTGGCTTTTGTTAAATGGAAAAGCGTTCAACTTTCACTTGTGTGAATGGTGGAGTCCTCTAATATTTAGCTATGAACATTTACAGACTCTTTTATTAGTTTTTTACTTATGAAAAATAGGTAGATATATTTTAATACCATTAATATTTTAATGCTATAAAATGGAATGGTGGTATCTTGTTATTTGAAGGCTTTCTAGGAGAACAATTATTTAATTTTTCACTACAATAAATAAAATATTTATTAATTTATTATTTATATATTTTTATTTATTTATTATTCATTAATATATTCAAAACAGAAACTTCTTTCTTACTTTAATTACTACAAGTGTATCATTCCTAATGTCCCTATCTACTGGTATTATTCATGTTCCTATCTACAGATATTCATAGATTCTTTCTACAAATAAAATAAAACAAACAATTATTTATGAATTTATTAATTTATCATCTATTTAATATTCAATAATTAGGTTTTTTATCCCAAATATTCCTTAATTACATTTCCCAGCACCCAATTCTTCTAATTTAATATTTTCCAACTTATAATTACCAAAGACCAAAGTGACTCATTTAATAACATAACTATTCTTTTTCCAGACTAATTAAAGTGCTGAAATAATTCCTTATAACCACAACTACTTTTTAGATTATTATTGATTGATTCAAAAATTTCCTATCTGCTCAAATTATAAATTTAATTAGATTTCTGTCCGAGGAAGCTTACAGCTTATGGTCGTAAATTTGTTAAATGAAAAAGGAGGCGGGCTCGTCTGGCTTAGGCCATCTCAATGGATCTGCGATGATTATCTCGCCCATTTAGCCAGAGTTCGTGCCATTTTAATGGTTAACTGGCATTAAAAATAATTACTCATTAAGGCAACAAAGTCGGCACAATACTCATAGATACGAGTGTACTCGTAAGTAATTCCGTCTGAGCCCTGGCTCATGTTTTGATAATGAGACTCAGGCGGAGACGGAGACGCTGCCACAAAACAAATCCGAGGCTCCCGCTCCTTTTATTTTGGGCTGTCACTTGTTTTGTCAATAACCGGCAACTGTTGCTCCCCGCCAGATATATGTATAAATAGGCTACAACTACGACAAGGTAAAGGCCCTATTCATATGCGAAATACCGCAATCAATATGGCACATTAAAGCCGTGGAAAGTTGTTTAAAAGTGAAACTGATAAGGGCCCAACCATCCATAACCCATTAGGCGAGTTTTAAAGTGGAAAAGCTGCCATTAAAAACCAAATTAAAATTTTTCCGGCATATTTTGATGGATTTTCTTTGATTTTCATGGACTCTAGGGTGTTAAACCCAGTCACGTGCAGCGTTTGTGGATTACCCCGAAAGTCAAAACTCGAAAACTATGCTAAGGTGATAAGATCTGGCCAAAGCGATAATGCTGTCTGAGGTTCTGCATGACGGGCACAAACAATATTAGATTAATCGAAAATGTTTATGGCTTTTTAAGTGTTATAAACCGCACACTTGCTGTAGTTTATAATATATATCAAGTGCCCAAAATGGCAGGCTGATGACGGCTGTGTGCAAAAACAAAATGTCCAAAATGGCTGTGAACTTTCCCCTTGCTCAATAACAATTAGATAAAAAAATTTGGCACAGGTCTTTGGCTTAATAGATATGGGCTTTAAATTGGCTGCCATATGGGGGATAATTTGTAATAATTATTATTATTAGAGCTACTGAAGCAGATGACTGGAGGATTAAGTGCCAGTCTACGGGGGTACTCGAAATATTTGGACTATAAATCTAAAACGATAAGATACTGTTGTCTTGGGGTCTAATTTTATTTAAGGGATTAGATTTGGCTGGCTTATTTCGGTTTTCTTTTTATAATTTCTAGAAAGTCAAGATTTTTTAGAATGAAGAGCATATTTTCTAATAGTGAGCATTTTCTTATGGGTTTTATTACCTATTCTATTGACTTTTATGGCTTTCTTTAACTACATAAACATGTTTTTCAAAAGGTTATTTACTTTACTACTAAGAAAATAAATAAATAATTAAATAGAATACACATTGTAAGATATTTTCTTTCCTCTGAAAAATGTAATCTAAACAAATAAATCTATAAGGTAAAATAAATGCAAAATAAATAAGTATAGCTATTAAATTTGAAAATTCTTTTGAAAAAGAATAACAATTCACATTTTCTTTCGTTTAATTTTAAATTTTCAAATTAGATATTGAAATATTCTAGTATTTATCAATGTAATATCATTAAAGTATATATACCTTGAATGATTTGTATTAATTTGTTTATGAATTTAATTTAAATCAAAAAGTTGTATTCGATTAGCCTATAGATAAATTACATCCTTATCAGGTCACTTTGTTTATTAAGCACATCGATGTGATCTGGTCACATTATAATTCTAGTTCCATTCTGAATTATTTTATTTATAATTTAAGTCGCTTAAACCTTCTTTTAGGAAAAAAGTGTAGATCTTCCCCTAATAAATTCTAACCCAATAAATTTCAATAATCCCAGAAAAGCCCATCCTAGATCCTTATATAAAATTCGGTCAAGGCCAAACTAATAATTTTTTTTTGCAGCTGCGATTTAATGTGCCATATTTTTCCCGCTTGCAACGAAAGGTAAGCACTCGGAATTGGCAAAATAAACCCATCAAAAAATCATACTCGCAACGTCGTTTCCGCGCCCCACAAGAGCCATAATAAATATGTTTTTACTATATGCGCCACACGGTGCGAACTGACAGAAGAGCACACACACAGCCCCCTCATTCGATTAAGTCATCAGCCGGGGAACAGGTGTATTCCGGACCCAGATCCTTAGGAAAAACTGGGTAAAAAGAGCCAAGCCCCACAAGAAACAAATCTGCCGCAGTCGCAGTCGCAGTCGAAGTCGGCAGAGACTTTAGCAGCGACGCCGACTTCGGCAGCGACTGCGACTGCGAGTATATCAGTTACAGCGGCAACGTTGCCAACGTTTATTTGCGCTCGAGCAGCGAACGTGGTAGCACAGCTTACGAATATTCCAGCCAAGCAAAAGGCAACTCTGCGGCAAGTGAAAATTCGAAAATTCGAAAAGGAAATCGAGCTCGGAATCCAATTTAATTAAATATCGAGTTATTGTTGCGCTTTCCAATTCAGTGTGGAAAATAAGTGAAATTGATTGACTAGCTGGAGACTCTGTTTTTGTGGTCAAGTGTGTGCCTGGGCAATTGTGCAACCTCAAGACTCTTAACCTTAACAATTATATTTATTCGGCCACACACAGAAACCTAAACAAAGCTATTTGGCACAATTCAGTTTCGATTCAAGTGCTCACTTTTACCTGCAGCTAAATTAGTAAAAAAATATAATAAACCCACAAAAAGCGCGCCTCGAAAACGAAAGCAAAACACACGAGTTTGATTGAAAAACCCCCACGCTCTGCGAAATTTTGCTAAATTCGAGTGGCAACCGGGAAAAAAAAAACAGACATATAAAAACCCCAAAAAACACCCCACAGAAGACAGCAAAAATGGTCGAGAAAACAGGTGAGTGATTGGAGATTTTTGAGAGACTTTAGAGACCGGAGAATGCCAACTATGCGTGTGCGTCTGTCGGCGAAGGTTAATTGCGAGTTAACGGGGGCGAAAAGAGTGCGCGAAATTTTATGTGAGCTTGGTGCTTGGGTTTAGGTTTTGTGAGAAAGTTAATATCAATTTTTTAGGGAAATGATAATAGCAAAATATATAAGAAGAAAATCATTAATATTAAGACGTTGAATTTGTGATGGGATTAAGATGGTGATCTTGGAATGGCCTAGAAAAGGCGTACAATTTATTTAAGTAAGTTGATACCAATAGTAATTTAATAAAAATCTATTTGGATTGAAAATGGATAAGACTGCTTCCAATAATAATATTTATTAACTACATATAAATGTTATTAATTAGTAAAACCGTTTTTATGTGGAATTTTATATGTTCTTGTTAAGAAATGGTAATTTCTACAATATGTATCTATACAAGAGACAGTTTTAAGGTCTAAACATTTTAATTAAAAACGATGATCACTTTCATAAAAATAAAAACAAAATTTATACACCTTCAGAAATTAAAAACAAAATATATTCACTTCTAAAAAAATTTGTTTGAAGTAAGGTTAAAATACATAACATTTAATTGAGCCTTAAATTATTTTAAAAGTGTAATTGAAGCTTGAACAAAATGTAGCATATTTCAAAATGACTTACGTCTTCTAAAATAAATTCAACCTTATTTTATTTCCAAAATTAAACCATTTTCCAACCCAATTTAGACCCAATTAAAGCGTTTTGCAACCTAATTAATTAATTTACTTCAATTATTTAACGTTTTGCACTCCAATTAAATATCTCACTCCTCCTCCGCCTTTGTTTTCACTTTCTATGCAAAATCAAATTTTTTTTGGCTAAAAAACTAATCACCTCGACACAATTAATCATCTTTAATAAGCAATCGTTGGATATTTTTGATAAATCATCTTTCTTTATTTTGATTTTGTTTATTTTTTTTTGGGTTTCTTGCACGGGGTCCGCCTATCGATAACGATAACAAGATGATTGCTTTTCAATAATTTCTCTGACAGCGGCGCAGCATGACAGAAACAGTAAATTAGCCCCGAGTTATTTTACTATAGTTATTTGTTGTTGCTTTGATTTAGCTTCCGTGGCGGCTGATGATGATTTCTATAACTGAAAGTTTGCATGACAGAAAGGCCTCAAAAAAGCAAGAAAAAAATGTATAGAGATAGAGCTGGAGCTGGAGCTGGAGAAAACTTCGATAGGTAAACAACAGCGGAAACTACTACAGTCGAGCAATTTAAACGACGATGATGATGATCGTTATTGGAGGTGACTCTGACTCTGCCCCAACGAAAGCAATAAAGTGAATGAACTGCGGATCGAAATGAGACTGGGGAATACTATAGGAAAAGTACCAAATAAAACAAATTTAAAGACCAGAAAGGGGATTTTCTTTGCTCTTTTTTGGCCATCTCAATGGGCAATTAATTAAAATCCTAATTGCGTTTCTTTGTTTATCCACGGCAATAATTTAAGCCAAACTGAACCCGAACTCTGGCGTCATTTTCGCCGCTATCGAAGCTGATAATGGCGAAAATATTTACCCATCAGGGGAGCAGGTGCTCCATTATCGAAATTCTTGGTTCCAGCTAATTAATGTCAACGCCTCGGGCAGTGCCTATATTTGCTCAAGTGTTTAAACACAAAATTCAATATTTGATTTAAATATTAAACAATTTTCCAGGGCTAATGGCGAGAATTTTAATGGAAATAACTACGTATGATAAAAATACTTCTTTATTTTTAGCTAGAAGCTGCGTGAGAAATTCCCTTACCCCTTGGCGTTGAAATTCTGCAAATTATAGTACAAACGTGTTGCTAATTTCATCTCTCTTTGGCTCTAATGTCTTGCCCGCCTCATAATTCAATGCGTTGTCATCTTTTGGCCAATGTCGCTATATATATATAGAAGCTAGTTGTTGTTCTTTATGGCCTGGGATTCGCAGATATAAAATTACAGTAATAATCGTGAGCCGGGTTGACATGACATCACGGTGAAATTGTTCGCGTTGGATGGCATTCGAAAAACAGTAGCTTATAAAAGCCAGAGAACACTTGGAGCCAGGAAATGGCACAGTTAGTGCAACTTCTCGGTTCTCAATGGAAGATCAACTTGTTTGTTAATCGGATAGCTTATAATTAAGTTAATAAGCTGCCTCTGCCTCCAGTGAGATCTACAGTAGCGAAGATGCGCATTTGTTCCCATGGAAAGTTTCGGATTCACGTAACCTGGAATTAAATCCAACTGAATGGGGGGGATAGATAATAGTTTAAATGTTCAGATATTCAGATATTCCGCAGGTTAATGAGTTTGATTGGCAGCGGAAATGGCAGCGGAAAGTGTAAACAAACTTAGGCATATTTTTGTAATTAAAGCTTATAAATATGGAGAATAAATCAGGGAGGTAATTGGGAATTTAAGTTAGGGATATGGGAATTTTAAAGAACTTTTAGCAATAAACATTAGTTTTGAAAATCTTTAAATATCTGAATATATTGTTTCTTCTCAGGGATAATTTTTTATAAGTTTAAATTTTCTTATTTTGAACTTTATTCTGTCCTAAAATCACTTTATTCTTAATAAAAATCAGTTTGAAAAATCTTTAAAAATTAAAATACATCTTTTCTTTAAGGGCAAATATTATTAAAAGTTAAATTTCCGTAATTAGATACTTTATTCTGTCTTTAAATTACTTTATCCTAAATACTTTAATTAATTTAAAGTTCATTGTACCTCTAAAATCTTTAAAAACCCTTATTAATCACAGTCTTTGGGTTAATCCATGTAAGGTGCTAAGATGTACCAATTAGTTACCTTTTAAAAAACCCAAAAAATTCCCCAAACAAATCTCCCAAAATTTCCCTATCAATCTCATCTCAAATTGTCGCAATTAATCGGTAAACTGCCAAACCCCAATAAATCGCGCCTGATTTATGGCCGCATTGTTAGCGCCTTAAAGCGACATAAATTTTGTGTTTGAGCCCAAAGCCCATAAAGATAATAAGTAAATGTACGTGGAACTAAATAGTACCTGCCCCTAACCTTACCCAAAGCTCAATACCAAACCCAGCCAAGTGACTAATTAATTTATAACGATTTTAATGGGCAGCGCGAACAGGTTTCGATCAGCCGCTATTATTATTAATAAAATCATCACCCCAGCGAGACCGAAGAGAGAAAATAAATAATCCGATTAAATTGATTAATTATTGTGCGGGAAAATGGTAGAGAACCTTTTGTTATTGCAGTTTTTTTCTTTTTTAAGATGAAATTAATGCTCCTGTTGTGGCATTAACTGAAGATTAACGGAGGATAAATACAAGTGCGTGATTTGCATACGCACAAAAATAAACAAATGTAAATTTCCAGACTCACCTGAGCGGTGCCCACCTTTGTACTGCCCAAGTTTATGGTTAACGGTAAAGTTAAGTCATTCCTTTGTTCTGGATTTTTTGTATAATATTTTTGGGCTTGTTGCGTGACGAAGAAAATCTCAAAACAAATGTCATGGTGCCAAGTTTTACTTTCAGTGCGTGGTCAATAAAGGGGAAATGCACAATAAAAGCTCTATAACTAGTTTATACCTTTTACATTAAAATATTGTAGTTTAAGGCTTATTTATATTTTTTTATTAGCCTTTCTTTTTACTTTTATGTATTTAATATAAGCCTGACCTGCTGAGCCACCCTAAAACCCATCAAATTATTTTCATAAATCCATTCTGTCAGCTCTGCTAACTTTCTCCCGCCCCCTTTTTCCGATGTTTTGTTTTGCGATGATTAAAAAACATATGAGCAAAAACAGACATAAATTAGGGAACTTATGCCAAATTTGCGTGACTGAAGCGAATTAATGAGCTGGCGGGGAGAAATGGAAAAATGCTTGTAAACCAGGAACGAGGTGAGAAAAGGCTATACAGGCGATGACATTGCTCATGTTCTAATAATACGCAGATAAGTCATAAGGTTCCCCCAATCAGCATAACCAGCAGGAGGGGCCAGGACTTTGGGAGCGGCTCTCAGTAGAGCCAAGCCTTTGACTTGGCCTTTATTCAGACCAGGGCACGTGTGCCCCGCACCTTGATTTCAGTTATGGCCAAGGTTGGACACCAGCACTTGAAGAAATATTCCTCTGAGTTATTAATAAATTTAAAGGAACAACCCTGTGTAGCCTCGAAATTTTTCCGAGTGTCCGCAGGATGTTGGCCACAATTACGACAACCAGAACAAGTGCAAGACCATGTCGAGCGGACATCCGCGGCCACATTCAGTTTATGGCAACTGCAGCGCCCGGGGCCGCGAAATGCACTTAGCCAGAGTCCAGAGCCAACTTGGCATAGATTCCTATACGGATACACAATGTGGATTACTATATTTGGCCTCAGTCTCAATGCCAGGGAGTTGCTAATAATACGGCCATTAAACGCCCCTCAATTAATGCAAACTCTCGGACCTTACATGGGGTCCAAGCTATCTCTGGGAGCTGTCAGTCGCCTCACCTGACTCACCCCGTTTAGTTTTCTATTTTCTGTTTCTAGGAGTATCTTATCGGTCAGTCATTCCACTCGCTTGTCCGGCAATAGACCATAAATCGTTGGCGGAGAACGCGCGCGCTTTCCGTTGGCATGAAAGTGAATGAGCGCCGCGATGCTATCGCCTGCATTGCGAAATAGTTTAGGTATTACGGAGTGAGTGCCACTTGAGGCGAGGCAAAAGGGTTCTGGTTCTGGTTCTAGTTCAAGGAATTTTTCCCACGAGGATCGTGATTTATGTGGCTGGGTTATCACGATAGCGAACGTGCTAAGATTTCTTATACAATAGCTCTGCGTGGGTGGAGTGTGCAGTGACCTTGACATTTGAAGTGAAATTTCTGAGATTTTTATTGATGGCGAATTCTGAATACCCTACTTAAAATATTATTTTTAAATAAAGTTGAACCTTTTTAGAGGTTTATTTGACTCGAAAACAAAAAATATATAACAGTTTTATAACAGTATATAACACTAGTATACAAAGAGTATAACAGTAACAGTAAAATATTATAAACAATTTTATTTTTAATGAAATTGATCCTTTTTAGTGGTTTTTCTGACTGGAAAGTAAAATGTATAACAGTTGTATAAAAGTAGTATGAAAAGAGTAAAACAATAGTAGTAGAATATTATAAAATAAGTCTGCAGTAGTAATAATCTTGCAATTAATAAGTATAACGTCAGTATAACAGTTGCATAACAATTTATTAAAACATAAAACAGGTGTATAACAGTAGTATAAAAAGAGTATAACAGTAGTAATAAAATATTATAAAATAAGTCCAATTGTAGTAATAAACTGACAATTAATTAATTATATCAGTTGTATAACAGTAGTAGAATAATCATAAAACAGTTTTATAAAATCATTGTAAACCTGAATTAAGTAAAAACTATGGAATGATGAATAATAAGTGTATAACTATTTTATAACAGTTGTATAACAATTATTTAATATATATTTAGCAAATAAAAGACTCCTCTAAAATAATATGTAGTAAATCTTCAACCGCATTCTTAACTCTTTCGAAAGAGTATATAAAGCTCTTGAAACTTCACGAAGACGGGAGATTTCAATCTCAACGAGCACGAGTAATAAAAAAATTGTTTTTTATTTTCCTTTTGTACATTGTTGCGCTGTCGCTTTTTTCTGTTTTCAAACACGGAAGCCCCCTAAAGAGAAAGAAAGGAAAAGAGCCAAGAGTGAGGCAAACTCTGAAACGGAGCCAATCTTTGTTACCTGCTTTGAATTTTAAATTTCCGCTTGGCTCTGCAAAAAATCCAAATAAAAATAAAAATACGGGACAAAGCCATCAAAAGCAAGTGCCAGGTACAGGTACAGCTACAAGTGTGCTATAAAAACAGGTACTTGTTGGTATGTGGGTCAGGCAGTGGCTAATTCCAGAACCTGAAGAGTAATAATTTTAGCAAGCCGATAAATAATATTACGCATACGGCAGGAATTTTTCGATTCCAAAGAAATTAAATGTTAAATGGAAGAAGAGTGTGTCGTGTACCTATGTTCTGCGATAGCAAAAGGCACAAGTTATGTTCGTTTCACTAATTAATTTCATGTCGATGGCATTGGCAATGACAGTGTCGTGTTATGATTGATATGGCGGCTGGGAGAGCTGATGGATGGTGCCCAGTTCTAGAACACCTCAGAGAGTGCTAATAAAATCACTTAGAATTTATTTAAAATATAGATGGTGCCCGAATTTAACTTCACCCTCTAATTAAATTAATTACAATTCATTATGAAAATTATCAAATGGTATTCGACAAATTAAAGGCGAAATTAACACAGATAAATCTCGGCTGCTGGCCTTGCTGATGTATGGTTTTTGTGTTTATTTGATTTTTTCGCTAAAAACACACAAAATCCCGTCAAAAGCCTCGACGTCGTCACGCCCTCACCTTCCAATTGATCATTAATGTGTGTAATTGTTGTTATTATGATTTCTTCTCTTTTGGTTAATATCATTTTTTAATGAAATAATAAATTTTCTTTAGACTTCAGACCACATATCAAGATTTAGCCTTAGCCAACTTCCAAGGATTGTGACAACAAGAAGCAGGCCTATGAAGGTTGGGATTGTTTAAAGCCACAAAACAAATGGCACAATTTAGATTAAAAACTACGTAAACTATAGTTATAGCGAGATAAGTTTTATTTTTAGGTAGCAACCGCTAGAGCCTTATCTTTATGGCTAGAGGGGAGCTCTGGCTTCCACAAAGCGAACTGATTGTGAGTGATTACTAAGTACCCTCGTGGGCTTAAACTAACTAAAAATATTAGCTAATTTACCTGAAAAGCAGCCATAAAATTACGGCTGAAAACCTTTGAATGAAAGTCAAAGCAATTGATTTAATAAATGATTTATCCAGAGGTTCCATTGAACTTGAATCTCTCGGCTTTTCAATTCAATTGCCGATTGTGATTAATACCGCAATCAAGCTGGCAAGATGGCAGATGAAGTTATTAATTTCCTCCGAGTATTGATGGATTGTCAAACGCAGCTTCAGCAATCACAATGATCGTGTAATTATGTTTGACATTTCGTTATCTTTAATTGATTTCCATTTACATTTGTTTTTGTCTAAGCCAAAAATTAGCATAGAGAGAACCCCGAATGAATTAAACAAATGTTCATGGCAAATAAACCATAAATTTCGTACACTTTTATGCTAATTGAGTTTTGGCCAATTGCGATTCTTGTCAACAGGTCGATCTGGTTTCATTAGCCAATCTTATTTACGATTCCTAGAGTGCGTGGGAGCTTTCTGGTATAAGTGGAAACTATAAGAGTCCGGCTCGTATATCACTCGCTGAAGTGCCTTTAATGCTTTGAATTTTCATTAATGGGCATTTCCGGGGCTCAAAATATTTAGATCAATATGGGAGATATTTTTTTTATCACATTTTGTGGTTACTCACTTAGTAAATTCTTACTTTTAAGTTCTCCATACATTAATTGCCTTATCAGTCGCAGGTTGTGTAATTTTTTGTGATAAAAAGTGACGCCAAAGTTGAATGGAATTCCAGGAACTATCACAAGTTAGTGATAGCCCAAGTTATTTATGGTTTTCATGGGGTTTGGCTTGAAGGGATTTCTTTTGGGATTTCTTTTGGGACCTTAGCCCATTCAGATCACGTTAAAACCTGCATCTCTGGCCAAAAAATCATTTGTTATTTTCACTTTTAGCACTCAAAGTGAATTCAAATGTGTTTTTAGGTTTGTTAAAAGCAGTTACAGCTTTTGAAGTGTAGCCAGTAGCTCGTAACTGTTGCTTTTATGGGGTTTACCTTCCTTCCTGACTTTTTTTTATCTCCCACAGTCATGGGGCAAAAGATAATTGCCATATTAAGTGTGGAAAGTGTGCGAACTTGGCGCGATAACAAGGTATCACACTTGTGTGTTTATCACTTAAGGAGATATATTTTTTTTGTCTAGTGACCGCGATTAAATAATCCCTATTTAAATACGGCTTAGGTAACGAGGTCTTCTTAACTCTCTCTGATAAGATTTAAGGCAATTAAAAGGCAGTCTCATCATCACTTAAAAATACTTTTCTTTATTGGCAATGCAACCAGAGCTTGGGCTTTGGAATTATTTTTTATTTTAGCAAATATTTGTTAAGACAAATTAATTAACGCCCGCTCATTAGCACTCAACTACGCCGGACGGCACGAGCGATAATGACAAATGAAAGGCTTCTGCTTCTGTCAGGAAGTAAACACCAAAGTGTTATTAAACAAATTAATTAATCAAACTATGCAAATTGTTTGAACAGTCACAGGCAAAGGGCAAATTGTTTAAGCAATATATAAGATGAGCTTTGTAACCAACTTTTGGGTTTTTTCGTCTCAATTTTGATAGTTTCTTAATTAGAATTTCCTAGAAAATGTGCTTACGTAAATCATTTATATAAATATATTCCCAGGCGTATTTTTATAGCCTATTCGATTCGAATGACGTAAATTACCTTCTTTTTTCCTGCGTCACCTTGTAAAAATTTAAATAAAGTCAGGTCTCTATTAAAAAAATGTTACAGAAATGTATCAGCCATAAAATTGGCTAGAAAAAGAAGTTTCCACTTAAGTAAACACAACTTTTCATGTTGTTCTTTTTTTCGCTTCCAGCTTACTGAATAAATATGACAATAAGCTGACAAAAAAAACTAATAATTAATTATGATTTGGCATGCGCTGCGCAAGTTTCAATCAATTGCGTCTCTGAACTATTACTAATGCCGTTTTTTTTTTGTTGATTCTATTTTTTCCATTTGCAGAAATGTCGAAATTCGTTGGCGTTGCCGACATAACCGAGAACAAGAAAATCTGGCGCATGCTGCTCGGCGAACTGGTGGGCACATTTTTCTTGGTCTTCGTCGGCGTTGGCAGCACGATCAGCGGAAGTGTACCACAAATCGCATTCACCTTTGGCTTAACGGTGGCCACCATTGCCCAGGTAAGGCTAACGCGAAACGCACTTTAATTCCAAGTAGAGTGGACCTGGGATAGAGGTCCTCTGTAAATACGTTGTACGATTTTTGGGTCGAGAAATTAATATTTAATAATAAAGTGACTTAAGTAGAAACCCTTAAAAAGTTAATAAAACATTTACTTGAAAAATTTGCTTTAAAAAATGTTAGACATGGCGTATACGTAATTTTTATAGCCAATATGCCATAGGAATCAAGGGTATTATAACTTAGTATTGATCGAAAATGTATTTAAAAGGTAGAAGGACATAAAGTATATATTATTCCTGATCGCCATCACCAGTCGAACCGATTTAACCATGTCCGTTTGTTTATTTGTTCCTCTGAACGTCTGTCCGTTGTCCGTCTGTCCGTTGTCCGTCTGACAGGAGAATATCTCTAGATCTCAGAGAATATAGGAGCTAGAGCTACCAAATTTGGTACCAGCATTCTTATGGGTTGCGGGCAGATCAAGTTATTTTTAGAATTTAGCCACGCCCACGACCGCCTCCAGAAATGATTAAATGCCCCTTTATACAGCCTTGTAGTCCTGAATTTTTGTAAATTTCGTGCTTAATGTGCTTATTATTGCTTAAAGTAAACTCAAGAAGGAATTCCTTTTTTTTAAATAAATTTTTGTATTAATTTCTGCTCTTTTCTTGGTCCACCCTTATATATTCCCACAAAGAGAACGCATTGAACTAAAGATTTCAGAACTTAGATCAGCGATCTGAGCCGTAGATTTCAGATTTGTGACTTGAGACTCGCAAAAAATCGAAAAAGCGCGGTGCGTGCATTGATCGACGGCGAGCATTTTCAAGGACAAGCCGCCACCACCGCCGCGTTACACTTTCGGCTCATTCACAAAACGCACAAGCACAAGCACAAGCATAGCACAATCACAGGCCGCAGTGCTTTTTCGGCCAAGAGACATTGGCATTTAAAAGCGACAACATCGCGGCGGCTAGCAATGGCAATAAAATTGGCAAACGAATGCAGTGCGAGTGCGTACGGCGAGTGTGTACGGGTGTGCGAGTAATTTAGAAAATTGACAGATTTACAGAACGCACTGGCAGTGCGAATAATAAATGCTCGCTCGCAGCAAAAGCGTCTGCGCTGGCAATTAACATTAATCAACACGCAAAATATGCAATTAGATTATTATGCGTTTAATTACGTTATGCTGCGCGGCTCCGCGGCTCTGCGGCTGTTCGCATTCGCATAACGTTCTTGTTCGGTGACGAGTGCCAGTCGAGAGTCAGCATTTAAAGCGATCCGAGATCTGTGATCTGCGATTCAACATCTGTGATTTTTGCCTTCGATTTATGGCCCCACAAAAGTCAAGCTCAACTCAAGCGAATCCATCAAAAAACATGAAAAGGCTTTTGCGATTTGAATATATGTTCGGGTTTTGTGCTATTTTTAGCTTTCTTTCGATGAGGGTTAATCATGTTTGTTCTCAGATAAGCCTTGAATTTTGATGGGAAAATTAAAATATATTAATAAAAATATTAAGATTTTTATTTCATCTAAATAGTAATGATATTTAAGCAGAGTTTTAAGATATAAGACTACCCTGATTGTATCAACAATTGCTTTTTTATAGATACAAGAAATTATTTTCTTTGGAAAATTCGGAATATTTTTTTTATATTTTATATTTTTATTATAATTCTATAACCATATTTTGAAGCAGAAAAAATTATACATAATCATCTCTTATCACAAGAGCAAAATTCAATACGAAATTAAATAAATGCCTTAGATTCCACTTGGAAATTTTATTTGTACTAAATTTTATGGGGAAATATTTATAAGCAAATTGTACCTATTTTTTAGAGGACTTTGTGAAATATACCTTTATTATATGTATATATTTAATAAATAGATATTATTACCCTTATTATATAGGTTAAAATCATAAAGCCCAGATAAAAATATTATATTTTAATAAAAATCCTTAAATAAAGCGCTCGAAAGTCTCTGCAAGCCAAAGAAAATGGAATGTGTACCACCAGTCGTATGAGTAATTTGTAATAAATCTTTAAATTGCTCAATCAAATCGCTCTAATTACTCAATTTAATGATTAAAATATTATAAAAGCGCAACCTAATAATCGCATTGAAAGCGTGAATAATTTCCATAATGAAATCAAGTAGCAAAAACATTATTGACGCGACGCGACGCCTGCCTGCCTGGGCAATTTCCCGGCGCGCTGCAAACACTTGCAACATTTCTGGGCCATTAGTGGCAAATTAGTTGCCAGTCGTCGATTGCTACATACATCCAAGATGTAAGATGCCAGAGGCAAGATGCAAGCTGCAAGATCCCAGGTGGAAGCTGCAAGCCGGAGTCACATGGCAGCCTTTCAGCTTTTACAGCACGAGTCGCGATTGATTGGTAGCGCTCGAGCCCGCGATTACCCCGGGTATATGCATTGCTAATTTTCTTTTCGTCAGCATGTGTGACGACAATGGCCATTTGTCGCATTCGTCAGAGTCATACATATATTGCTTTACATATATAGATATATATTTTTTAAAATATATATAACTGTTCAATGGAGCAAGACGCGTGGCGTCAAATTGGAAAACGTGCCAATTGGCAAGCTAAATAATGTGTGTGCCCTGGGGAATGGCGTATCCACTGGGACAAGCTAAACATAAGGTATAGAAAATAAGTCAAGAAATATGATATGTTTTGCCGATCCCTCAGAGAGCTTAAGGCTATCGCATTCCCAGAGATCGCCACTTCAAATGCTAAATCGCCGGCAGATCCACATTTGTATGCAGTTCGCATTTCACGTTCACTGAGCTTGCAAGGAAGTAAACCTAAGAAAATGCTAATGTTTATAAACTAAAAATGCAACACTAACTTTTATGGAGGGAAAATGGCAAAACAACAATAAGACGTGCTTGGAAAAATTTGAATTAAACGATTGTAAAGTAACTTTCAGTTTTTATGTGGGTTATAAATTGTCAAGCTGTCTTTGAGAGCTATCTCAAAAATCAAGTTGAAGGCTTGTCTGGGTTATTTATTAGGAAAATAATAATTTATATTATTATAGCATTATTATGGGTATTTTCTTTAACAAAAAGTTGGCCCTTTTAACGATAGAAAGTTTTTTTCTTGTTAAGTTTAATATTAAAACCTATTGAATTCATTTATTTTTATATTAGTACTTCACAAAAACCTTTAAGTTTAGTCAAAAATAAATGCCAGTATCTGAATTTGTATGCAGGCATATTTTTTATTAGGAAAATAATATATAAAGTATTATTATGTGGAGCTAAATAGTAAAACCTATTGAAATCAATTATTTTCGTATAAGTACTTCTTTTAAAAATCACACAAAGTTAATGCCATTATTGTATTTAATTATGCAGGCGACTTTAAAATCAATATCAAGAAAAAAATAAAAAGAAAAACAAGAAAACTCGGTGCGTGCAGCATTCACGTTTTTCGCTTTTCAATTCCCGCGATCGCAATCGAGAGTCAAGTTGGTTGAACAAACTTCGACTTCGACTTTGGCTTTGGCCCGATGCGAACTTGAATTGAATCGGCAAGCAAGCACTAGAAAAGCAAACTAAATAAAATAGAAAAAAATAAAGCGAATACCTCCAACAACAATCGCCAAAATGCTGCTGAAAAGCAGAACGAAACAAACAAGTTAACATTCGATTTTCAGCTGAAAAGCCATAAAATATGATTTAAGCGTAAATGTCGAGCTGCAGCCTGGCTTGGAGTGCACATGCGTAAGCCAATCGATCTCGATATATCTCTTTATATATATATAGATATATATATATCTCGATTGGTGGAAGAGACAGCGAGGAGACACCAGGCTTTGGCAGACTTTTCGTAGCCATTGGAAAACCTTGAGAGTGCGCGCCGAGTGCTGGACACGAAAATAAAGCTCGATGGGGTTTGGATTATGGATTTAGATAGGGAATTTAAATGAAGATTTAAAAAAATAATATTATAATAAAATAAATGAACAAAATGTATTTTAAATAATATTGTAAAATTTGTTATGCCTTTCTAAACGTAGATTTCAATATTAAAATATTAGAATTATGAAATTTTGTATATATTATATGTATATTTATTTATATTCAAATAGAAACCTTCAAAGTTACTTTTATAATTTTCTTTTATTTAAAATTGATCTTGATTTTGATTGATTTAATTTATTTTGTATTTACATTGTCAATTCGAATTTGAAAAACATATTTAAAAAGCAAAAAGTTTAATTTTTAATAATAATAATCAATTTGTTTGAATAGTTTTAAATTTTTAGATATCAAAAGCTATTTTTCTAAAGATATTTCTCGAATAAATATAGATGCTTTGCTTTAGATTTAAATTACATAAATCCCAAAGATCTCTGAAGCTCCAAAATCCAAATTTTATATAGCAGAAAATAAGGTTTAAGAGTCTTTTCAATAAATATCTGTAAAGATTCCTTTCGTTAGATTTAAATTCAGATAAATCTCAAAGTTCTCTTTACAATATTTCTAAAATCCAACACTTTTTGAACAACAAAATAAGGTTTTAGAGTTCGTTTATCTTAATTATTAAAATTGTAGATAAGTTTATATATCAGCCGCCCTTTCGCATATAAAAAACAGATTCACAGAGCAAGTATTATCGTTCATGGTGGTCTTTCCATTGTATGTTCGAATATCCACACACTTGCCATCCTTGGTGGGTTCTCCCTCCGCCCAGCGCAGGAAGTTTGCCTTGGATCCCTTGGTCACGGACACATACTCGTCCTCCTTGAACTGACTGGTCACATCGATCCAGTAGCGATGCAGGCCACTCAGCCTATTATTAAAGGCGTCCAGCTCCTCCTGGTTCTGTGGACTGGCCAGGTGGCCGCCCATCCTGTGGCACTTGTTCAGGGCCTCGTGCCAATTCAACTTGAGCTCCTTTTCGATGTAGTAATATTTGCTACCAAGTTGGATGAAAGTTTCTTCCTTTTTGGTTAGGTTTGCAGCTGCTGGCAGGAGTAGTCGGGAATTATTTTCCCTATCCTGTGACATCGTCAAAGGAGCACCAAAGGTATCCAGTCGCTTGTCCGTGAGGGCTATCCTGGCTATGGTCACAGCTGCCTCACAGGCCTCCGTTCGTTTTTGCAGGATGGCCAGGTTGGACATGCAGGGAGTTAGGACGCCAAAACAGTAAGCTGCACACTGGGATTGGCAATCGTCGCCCTGGAAAAATAAATATATTATAGTAATTATATTTAAAATATTTATTAAATTAAAAAATTGATTACCACGCAGGCTGCCGAGAGAGAACTGCCAAAGGTTATGGTTAATATAAAGAAAATTATAAGGCTGCGCATAGTTTTGTATTTTTAATACTTTTCTACTCGAGTTTCAAAGTAAGACTGAAGAAGGTTTTTGGTTGAATCTCAGTCAATGAATATCAGTGAATGAATTTCTTTAAAGCAGAAAATCTTACGCTGCAAGATTGCATTTATATGCATTATTTGTGACCTTATCTGTGGGCTCTGAGATACCTCTTTCCACCGAAATTCACATGAGGTATGTTTGGTGGAAATATTTAAAACGTAAAAATATATAAAGAGATGATTTTCTTGAATGAAGAATTTCACACAAAAGGTAATGATGGTAACTAGAAATATTTAAAAATATTTAAGAAGATGATTTTCTTAAAAGAAGAAACCTTCTTCGACTTTCATACATTTTAAGGTGATTTTTAAAGTTGTTCTTAATTCTCTGGGAATATTTTAAAATTTAAATATATATAAAGAAATGATTTTTTCGAATGAAAAATTTCACACAAAGTATGGTAGTTACTAGAAATATTTACTAATATATAAGAAGATGATTTTCTTAAGAAAAGAGTTTTATAAATTTTAAGTTAATTTTTAAAGTTATTATAAATTCTCTAGGGTATTTTATACAAATTTGTTAAGCTTAAAACCTAAGAGTCTTTGATTATTTTAATGCAGAACTAGGAATAGAAGTCTATTTGAATTGGGATTTAAATGTTTTAGAAGATAATAAAAATGTATAATAAATTCTACATAGATAAATGCGTTTTCAAACTATCGAAAAGTTATTTAAATACAAATAATAATTATTCTTATAAAGTATTTTATCTATAAAAAATTCCCTGACCCTTTAATCCATCGAACTATTGTAAGACCTTTACTTTATTCGAATATCTCTCAATCTAGCCCATTTTTAGCCCCATAAAAACCACAATAAAGTCCTTAAAAATCACCCATTAAATAGCAATTATTTCTAACTCAAATAACTCAAACTTCAGTCATATTTAATCGATGACTCACTCTCCGACTAAAGATTTCACACGCACGCAGGCCGTTGATCGCGATTGCTTTTGATGCATATATTAAATTTAATTATGGGTTTTCAAAGCCCAACAACAATAAATTTGATTAATTTCACGACTCTTGGCTCGAGTGTGTGGTTGGAACCGAGAGCTGGGAGAACAATGCGATAGGCCTACAGCCGGCCCAAAGCCCAGAGATCAGATCGCGGCGATTAGGTCAGAGTTTCCGAGCGGCAAAGCGGCAACTTAATATTATAGACGAAAAGCGAAAAACCGAAACAAAAAATAAAATTGCAATGCACGCATGAGCATAGCCAAAATGTCAAGAAGTCGTTCGTTCGAGTGCCTCGATTTCGGTTTCGGATTTGTTGTTTACTTTTTCGAGCCCCAAAACCCGACTCGAGATCTTGCTCTTGGCGGCATTTGTAATTAGCGTTTGGCCAACACAGATTTTTCACCACTATTTGTATTTTTTTTGCGCATTTATTAATTAAACGCAATGCGACGCACGACATTGGCCATGCGGCTTGCTGGTCATATATCGAAATCGAATTGGTATCACCAAAACACGCAACGGGCTTGGAAAAAAAATAGAGAGATATCAAACATAGAAGCCTGCACATCGGCCTTGAGTGCGAGCACAGTGTGAACAGTGCGTTTCGGCTTCATTCATAATACCTGATCTCCGATTCGATCCAATCCGATTGGCAATTTACTCTGGCTGTGATCTCCACGATCTCAGAGTGACTCAGCGGATGCTCGGATCCAGCGATCCACTTTTACTTTCAAGCCAACTCGACCTGAACTCTGGCAGAGACAATAAATGCACTCGAGTGCATCTCAACTCTGACAAATTGCTTGTATCCGTCCATTGGAAGCGTAAGAGATTGTGCAATCTACAATTTTCGGAAAATCAAACAATCGGAAAATAAGAAAATCGAATAATCAAAAAAATTCGACAAGGGGCCAAAAAGGGCAAATAATTAAATGGAGATGTTTACGATGTTGCGTTTGTGTCAACTTGACATTTTGAGGGGAGAGAGGCTTTACCTTCGTGAATTTAACAGATTTAAGCCACAAATTAAACAAAAATTAATATCAATTAGAAGAGAAATGAATATCAATTTAAGGCGAACCACTGCCTTAGTTTAAACCTTAAAGGCATTGCAAAACCTGTTTAGTTATTTATCATATTTCTCACTTATTTGTTAGTAAGCCCAGAACTTTGCCCCATTTGTTTTTGCTAATTATGAACATAAATTAAATAAATTACGCAGCTTTAGCACAGCCTTTTAAATTGTCAATCAATTTATAATAAATTTATGTGGTTATTTAGCGGCCTTATAATTGTTGGGTATCGATTTTCAAGCTATATTTTTCAGAAGTGTAAATTAATTAAAGTTTAAAAGCAATAAATAATTGGAAATTAAAATCATGAGCGAATAGAGTCGCTAAAATGCCATGACAGTTGGTAATAAATACCCAAAAATCCAGGAAATTCTATTGTATTATAAAACATATTGTATTAAACATATTTTTCTTATAATATTTTTTATGTTATCGTGGTTTAAAGGTAGATTCTTATTTATTTCGTGGATTTCTCTTATTAATTTTTACTTTTCAATGTTTTTGCTTTCGTTCTTGGAATCGTGGTGTGACCGTAGTCTTCCTTTTTACTTAATCCTAATTTCATTTTATTTCGTAGAAATCTTAATATAAAATGCTAAATTCTAAATGTTTTACAAAATGCTAAATGTCTGCACTATGTAAAGTATTTATTCAATCAAAGCTAACATTGATTTATTTCCTTTTCTCTATGTAAATCCTTAATCAAACGATAGAAATTAAATATAAACTCCCATTCTTTCACTTCTTCCAGGGCCTGGGTCACCTGAGTGGCTGCCACATCAATCCGGCCGTAACCCTGGGTTTCCTGATCGTTGGCGAGATCAGCATCCTCAAGGCGGCCTTCTACATCATCGTGCAGTGTGTGGGCGCCATTGGTGGAGCTGCTGTGATCAAGGTGGCCCTCCGAGGAGTTGCTGACCCTGAACTGGGCGTCTCCAGCTTTGATCCCGCCCTGGATGCTGGCCAGGCCGTGCTGATTGAGGCTCTGATCACTTTCACTCTGGTGTTTGTGGTGAAGGCCGTGTCGGATTCGGGTCGTTTGGATATCAAGGGATCGGCGCCCCTGGCTGTGGGATTATCCATCACCGCTGGACACCTGTGTGCGGTAGGTTTTTCTGCTCAAGAATTTAACCCCCAAGATCACCGAGTAATTAATTATATTTAATTTAATTACAGATCAAACTGAGCGGTGCCAGCATGAACCCAGCCAGATCCTTTGGCCCCGCCGTTGTCCAGGGCGTGTGGACCTATCACTGGGTCTACTGGGTGGGTCCCATTGCCGGTGGCCTGATCGCCGGCATCCTCTATCGGTTCATCTTCAAGGTACGCAAGGGCGACGATGAGGCCAACTCGTACGACTTCTAGGCAGTCCCAGAAAAGTTATTGTAAATGTAAATGTCCGCACCCAGCCCGCTTCCTCCCATCCGCATCTCACATCTTCGCTTTCCATCCACACAGGGACACATCGAATTCGCTTCCGAAATGTATCTTAGAAAATACAATCCTCACAATTGTACCATTTTTATTTGTTAAAGAATAAAAAAGCAAGTGTCTTGTTTTAGTTTTAACTTCAAAAACATGCAATATATATATTTATATATTGTATTTGAGTAATTTTAAGCTAAATTATACGCACACTCACAACATCATTACACGAATCGAAGGATATATCTATCTGAAGCTTGACTAAATTGTAACTCGAAAGCACAAATATGTATTCCCAATTGATCACTATTTTTGTTGTTGAGCACCTACGAATTGTATTATGACTATGTGTAATAAAAAGAAATTAAGAAAATAATGCTGGCCGTCTTTGTTGTGCAATGTCCTGGGGCTTTAAGCATTATCGTAAGGATATCCTAATATTATTCCAGGCCTTATAGCTAAAAATACATCATTCATCATTGGCATTCATTGGATGACATTATATTTATATAATTTCTTATTAATATTAGCAGATTCCGTAATGGTTGCTTCTGGTAAGGAAAAATAAACCTATGCTTATGAGATTTTGCAGTTGAAGAAGTTTATGAATATCTAAGGATACCGCTTACTAATATTAACAGGGTATTAATGCTGTTGCCATGTATGGGCTTCTCTCTGAGTCCAAAAGTTAATGTCTAAATTTCGTTTTGAGAAGGGCTACCAGCCAGTCCAAGGCCCTGAACCATTTTGGTCTCTCGATGCCTTAAGAATCCCCGTAATGGCTTGGTTTGGATTTGGTATTCTGTGTATTCTTGAGATGATGTACTGTCTGTTAGCTGATGAGGACACGCCGGGAAGCCTAACAGTTGGTATGGGGAGTAATCAAAGGTAATTAGTGACCTTTATCTAAGTTACTGGGTCTTCATATTATATAAGTATTTTCTTTAAATACATTTTTTCTCATTTTATTTCAGCTATGAGCTGGGTTCAAGATGAAATCTCAAGGGATCTTGAGTGTTAGCTCGAGGGACTAGAGCTAATAACATAAAATCCATTCTCTTAATTAATAATAATTAAAAAATACAATTTTTTAAATAGTAATAAAAAATAAAAAAAAATATACTTAAATGATGCTAATGGAATTTCTTTAATAAAATTTCCTGCGCAAATCGAAAAACTTGGAGACTAGTTTATTATCCTTACTGAAAGAGTATAGTTAAAGTATTAATTAATTTAAAGTACTTATTTTAGATTCTCTTATATATTTATATTTTATATTTTTAATTTTTTGAATTTTAAGTTGTGTTGCTTAAATGCTAAATAAAGTCAACTCAGAGATATGCTTTTATTTAATGTTAATACTCCCTTTTACATTTTACACACATTTTACACTCAACCTCAACTCTACACAGATCTCAGTTAGCGCAGACATCAACCTCGTACATATTCACCATGTAGCTGTCTTGGATATAAACCTTACTTGACATATGGTGTAAGGTTTCGTGTAAAAAAGTTTCGACAATTTAAAATAATATAATAAAGGAAATTTAAGGGACAGGATAATCAGGACAATAAAGCCAATGATTAAGATTTAGGTTTTTTTTGTACAAAAAATATTAAATTCCAAGGTATTCGAACAAAAAGGTTCCATTTATTGAAATAATTTTCCTTTAAGAAGGAGCTTCACCAAATAACTTAAGAGGCATTTAAAAAATGTAAATAAATAAATATATTCAAAATCACTTTTCTTCAACCTTATCATTTAACACATTCCTCGGAATTGGGGCTATCCCCTGGCAAAATAATAAGAATGAAGCCGCCAACTTTTTTATTCCCAACAATTGATAAGAATTGTTTACATTTATTTCGCTTTAGCAATGACTAATGTGTGTAGGCAAATCTTGAATGAACACATTGACTCTCTGAGTTTCTGAGTTCTTATGCAAACACTCTTATTTTTCTCCGAATTTTCTACGTCATGGAGCCCTTTTCAGCTGGCATTACTCACTTCATTAACTTAATGCCGGTTGCATGAAATGGAATATAATGGAAGCGAACAATAAAGTGTTACAAGGTAAGCTGCGCACGCGTGCTCAGCCACCCGCAGGTAATTTTCAGCGATCCAAATATGTCAAATTTCACCTCAAATTTAGTGATAAGACTTTATATACCTGAATTCTACTCAAAAGTAAGTAAGAGTTGGTAAGAAGGAAAGCCACCAGCATCATCTTATGGCAAAGTAATTGCCTTCCCTCCCTTTTTGTACTGTTATCAGCCCTCAGCTGTGTCGCGTGTGTGTGCTTTTTTTTCAGTAATGAGTATGTGCTAATGACTTTAGCTATAGCCGAGGCCCAAGCTCAAGTTTCTCCCGACGGGCGACGATCGGTTTCAGTGTTCGATGCAATCAGCTCACGTCAACACAGCACGCAAAAAATGCAGTCCGCAGTTGGAGTTCCCTTCGCTTTTCTGTGCTTTCTGGTGGCTGGCATTCCGGGTCAGGATGTAAGGCCTGAGATGCCAGTAGATTTTCCGCCGCCCACCACCACAGAGGTACCTTTGACGACTTCAACAACGGAAGTTCCAACAACAATTCCAACTACTATTATACCAACGGAAACACCAACAATTCCTCCAACGGAAACCCCAACAATTCTACCAACAGAAACACCAACAATTCCTCTAACGGAAACACCAACAGTTCCTCCAACGGAAACACCAACAATTCCACCAACTGAAACACCAACAATTCCAACAACAGAAACACCAACTATTCCACCAACAGAAACACCAACAATTCCTCCTACGGAAACACCAACGATTCCTCCAACAGAAACACCAACAATTCCTCCAACAGAAACACCAACTATTCCTCCAACCGAGCAACCAATTACAATCACAACAACAGAACTCACCACAACATCAACAACAGAACCCACCACATCAAGTTCACCAACGCCCACGCAAATGGAGCCAATATATCCACCGTACCAACCACCCTCCGTGCCGACCTATGTGCGACCCTCGACCACGAGACGCCCCATTTACACCACCAAGAATCCTTGGAACTGGAACGAGCCCGCCGAGCGGTGCTATCTGAAAGAGCAGCATCAGTACGTTACGAGCTGTTGGGGTAAGTGAAAATCGAGGTCAAGGGGAATCCCATTTGATAATCCGCTTTCTTTCCAGGCTTTGGCTGGACGTCGTCATTCACTTGTTATCGCTGCTGCTATTACGGCTACAGCAACTTTGCGGGATGCAGTAAGCTCCATCAGGGACGTTGTTGGTGGTTCGATTAGGGAAAAGTTCAGGGAAAACTCCTGTTGTATATAGATATTGGGAAGCAATTATCATGAAAATAAAGGCAGTCAGTCAGAAACAGTAACAATGAGAGCTTTTACTTGGATACAAAGTTTATTCAATTAAAATCTGATATAAAATGGGTAATTAAAAATGATTTAAACGCAGATAAAACTCATTTCTTTTTGAATTAACAAATTGTGTCTTCAATTAATTGCTTCCTGTTACGATTCTCATCTCTTTTCTCAAAGTCCCTTCTAATCCAAAGTATAGACATTGCCCAAATTGAGGAAGCAGTCCTTGAGATGCTGCTGGCTCTCGCAGAAATCGGGGAAGGGCGGTGCCAGCACATCGTACATGATCCTGATGAGGTCAATGAACTTGGCCAGGGCCTTCGAGTACTCCCCCGTCTCGTAGAGCCTCTTGGCCGTCCTCGTCATCATTTCGGTGTCCTGCATGACCTTTAGTCCTTTGAGGATGTTGGTTATCTCCCCGCAGGTCACACACTTCACCATAAAGTCGTTGCAGCTGGGCGGCACCTCAATAACCGCCGCACAATTGTTTGGGGCATCGCACCGGAAACGGATCACATCCCGGGGCAGATCCTCGAACCGGGGCCAATTGTCAATGCAGGCATCGCAGGAGCACTCGAACCAGTAGAGCTCCTTCAAGCGCGCCAGGCGATCCGAGCGCTCATCTTGGGTGTAAATGGGTCCATAGTTCTCATTGATGGGCAGTCCTGCTTCAATGGGGCGCACACTGTTGATGTGGATGGTGGTGCCACGGAAATATCTAACCACGCCGGGATCACAGGAGTGATTGAACAGGGCCAGGGTGGGATAGATGGCTCCGCCAATGAAGATGGACTTCTCCCGTTTTGTGGAGCTGAACTTGTGGAGTTCGGCCACCTCGTGGGTGTTGAACTGGATGAACTGCAGGCTGCGCAGGACCAGAGAGCATATTGATTGTACCTGATCCTGCTTGGGCTCTGGGCCAAAGTAACCGCCAGCCTGGAGACAGCGGGTCAGGAAGCGGGCCATGAGGACATGCTGGAAGAAGTTGGAGGGCTGGCGCTCGCCCTGATGTCTCTCCAGCTGAGCCACTCGCCGGAAGTCGTCCTTGGGGAGGCTACAATGGAAGGATTTTTAATTTTAAAGTATTAGTTCCCAGTTTCTCCTACCTAATCAACTTCTCCGGACTCAGTTCCTCATCAATGGTTGCCTTAATTTTTAGAAAATAGTCCAAGGGCTTGCTGGCCAATATCCTCAAAGCTATGTGATTGTTTATGGAGGCCCCGGATCTCCAGATAATGGGCACTATGCCGCACTCGTACTTATGATACTTCTTGGAGGCCTCATTGCGACACTGCTCCGAGCAATAGATGACATCGGCGCAACGGGGACAGGCCACAGGAACCACACTCCTAAAATCATATTAGGTTACTAAAGGATCTAGAATATTTTACCTTATATTTTTACCTCACAAAGCAATTCTCGCAATGGGTCTTGGCAAACTTCTCCAGCAGAACAGAGACAAAAGGACGCTCCACGAGCAGCTCTTCGCCAGCTTTGACATCCGCGGAGGCCCGGGCAAAGCGACCCTCCTGTCGATTCTGATCGATCCTTACTAAAGGACTCACGAACTCCGTTTCCACTGGCACTGGCTGGGCCACATCCAAGGCTGCCTTGCGCTTCTGCTGCTTGGCCTCCTGCTTGGCAGTGCGTGGATCCTGTTGGAGCATCTTGATCATGGTCATGGCATCCAGATTGAGCTTGGAACGCTTGTCGGAGGTTAGGGTAGAGTCATCCATGGCGGTGATGCATTTTCTTAGGTGGGAAATAAAGGATTTTAATTATACTTTAAGGGTTTTGAAGGTATTAGACTCACTTGAAAGCTTCTATGGTATGGGGATAGTCTTTGAGAGCCATATAGCAGCGCGCCTGACGTTCGTACAATTTGTAGATCAAGTCCTTGGGATAGCCCAGATCCAAGGCTCTCTTGATGTCAATCAGGCACTCTCTGGAATATTTGAAAAATATTAAAAGGAAGATAAGAAGTTAGAAATTTAAAAAAGAATATATTCCATCTTTCTCAAAAAATCTGTGAGGAATCTTTGGAGAATAATACTTACTGATATTTCTGCATGTGATACAAGGTAGCCGAGCGATTTGCCAAAACAATACGGATCTCTGCCACTGAAAAATATTATTAAATTTATTAAAAATAAATTCTCCAAATAAATTAATAATTGAAAGCTCACCATTTTCACTGGGCAAAGCCACATAACTCCTCGTGTACAGCATCATGGCCTCCAACCATTTCTTTCCCTTGAAGGCGGCAGTGGCCCGCTCCTTGATCTCCGCCGCCAGAGATGCGTTCTTGCCGGCGAACTCCTGGTTCACCACCAGGTTGGCATCCCCCGCACGCACCCAGGGCAGCTGTTCCACATAGGCCACGCGCTCCTCATCGCTCCCGCAGGCGGCCAACTTGGCAATGTCCGTCTCGCAGGCGGCTCCGGCCTCATCCTTGAGCTTCAGATAGTAATCGGCAAAGAAGCCCGGCTTCTGGCTGAGTGGAGTTTTCATCTTGTCACTATTATTTCACCTCCAAAATTATGCAAGTTTGCAGAATGATTTTTCTAGTTTTTTCTTTTCCTTCGATACACTCGGCCAGAAAACTGCAGAAGAACTGATTGAGGAAAATGTAGGGACAACGTGTGGCAGCTTTTTTTGGGGATTTATTTTTAGATGGAAGAGAATGACAGTGTAGAAGGAAGAGAGAAATACAGAGAGGGAAGAAAGTATAAAGAGAAGAGCGAGCGATCTGCTTTTGTTTACTAACAAAAATTGCCACCTGCCAAGTATTTGTGTTTATAATGCAAGGTTATATTTACCAAACACGGAAAATTATTTAGAGCTTATTTAAAATCAAGCTAATTTTGGTAAAACAGAAAAAGAAAACATATAAATGATATTCGCTTAAGCTAAAATGAGTTATTTGGCAGCCGGCAGCTGCTAGCCTCGGTAGCTCAGTGGGTAAAACTGCAGAGCTGTTAAAGAGGAAACGTAAGTTCGATCCTGTGTGGTGGCTCCTTCCCGTGGGAGGGAGGTGAATTATTTATTATTATTATTTAAGTATAGTTTTATAAATAGTATTTTTATATTTTTTATTTATATTCTGTTCGGCTGCAATGTAAATCGTGCAGTAGAACTAAGATTTAGCTATATCTATGAGACCTTAAGCTAAGATTTTAATTATTTGATTTATATTATATATTTATGTCTAATAAAATGATCATAAAATATGAAAGTATTTTTAAAATAATATTTTTGAATAAAATATTCCTTTAAATTATATCAAGCTTAGTTTTTTTATTAATATATTCTTCAATATTTATTATTTTACAGACAACAAACACAAAATGATTAATTTTATATTTAATAAACATAATTAATACTAAAGATAATATTTAATATACTTAATTAATATTAATAATTATATGATATATGAAATAATATGAAATTATTATTAATAATTATATTTAATATACTTAACTAATATTAATAATAATATTTAATATACTGAATTAATATTAATAATTATATTGAATTCACTTAATTAACATTGAAATTGTAATAGTAATTAGTAATAGCATTGCGTGAGATTGTACATTGTAGATTTAATCTCACCTTAACTGCACACGCTTAAACTATAATAAAATAAATACAAAAAGTTCAATAAAACTTAATATACTTTATCAAAGTATATAAATAAAACAATTAAGCTTTAATAATTATTCTACTTTAAACTCAAAAATATTATTAAAAGTATTCATTTTAGGACTACAACTTTCCGTACATCTTTCCATCTTTCAAAGATTTCTGTAGCATAATTTGTATGAAATATTTTTATAAGCTTAAATAATTCTAAATAGAAAATAAAAACTAAAAAATAAATAAAAATAAATGAAAAAACAAAAAATAAATCAAATCGACCCTAGTCTGCCTCCTGTGAGGATTGAACTCACGACCCCTGGTTTACAAGACCAGTGCTCTGCCACTGAGCTAAAGAGGCTTGGCAAGGCGGCCGGCAAAAGCGAAACTCGAACCCAGGGGCCGTTCGCTCGCTGCTGCGCCGCTGTTGTTGTTTGCCGCGGGTGGTTCCAAGAGTTGTAAGGTTATTCTACAATTATAATTACCGGGCACTTTAAGAAATTGGCTCCATGACAGAGGAAATTAATGCTAGTGCCTATCTCTGGCATCGGCAGCTGGCTGGCAGCTAATGAAGACAAGTCGAAGTTCAGCCGCGCTTCGAGTGGCAATTTGTTATGGGTAAATTGTGGGGAATTGGTGTGGGAAGAGAGTGCCTAATTGTGTCACTGGAGAAATGCAACTAGGCTTGTTCTAATTTATGAAGACTCAACTGTACGTGGCATCGAAATCCCTTTCCCATATCGAATTACCCCGAAACCTTTGTTCCCAGCCCTTTTGCCATTTAAGTTGTATGCAAATCCGTTTCGGCAGAGAAGAAAAGGTGAAATGCGTAAATTACAGTGTCAACATTACAACGCCCACTTTTGGTTTATGTTTGAGTAAAAATTCGAATCGCTTTTTTCTTTCACTGTGCTTCTTTATTTTTTTTTGGGGTGTCCCGCCGTGAAAATGCATTATGCGAAACCCAATACCCGGCCCTAAGGGTGCATATTATGTTGTACAAGTATGTAAATTTCCCTAAGCTGTTGAATCCGCGCCCCGCTTTTGACTTTCGGTATTTGTAAACCCTTTTCTCTCCCTCTCTTTCTTTCCCTTTGGGGTTGGTGCCGGGCAGTGTTGGAAAGCGCTGTCTGAGTTGACAACTGGACATGACAGCTAGGCCTCCTGCACTGTCCTGTCATCAATCATCAATCACGGGGAAGGGGTGCCGTGCCGCTCCGCTCAAAACAATGTAATCATCAGGGCTTACAGCGAGATTCCAGGCAGCTGTCACTTGTACGCATTGGGACTTGTAGTAAGTACAGTAGAGCCAGCCACTCAAAGGATGGCCCCGTGTGGTGGTCCTTGATTGAACATTGTCAATACTCGTAATCGCAATGTTTATGGGCTGTCATCCCGAGCGCATAATATTTATCACTCCACCAGAGAGAGCTGTGCATCCTCCTGCAGGATCAACCCCTAATCATCGGGCATTGTGGAGTTGCAACTGCAGTTTGGGATTTTCACAAAATGCATTTCGAATCGCTTTCGTCCAGATTTTTGACCCTGCTGGGCTATGATCCCTTTTGTAACTGGTCACTGGCGATGCAAATCCAAATGCAAATGCAAATTCATGCGGAATAAACGTTGCATTTTCCCTCCGGTTAATTATAGCTTATTTTGTTATTTCCTCTTCCCCTGCCACCACCACGTTTTCCTCTATTCTCTATGGTTCTCTCCATACATTTATTTATTCCACCAAACTTCCGTTGCATTTGCGTTTTTTGTTTGCCTTTGATACCCTGCGGAAGGGTGTGCCTGTGTGTGGCTGTCACTCGAACTCTTTCTGGTTCCAATTATTTATGTCTGTTTGCCTTCCTCCTTTTACAAGATCAATATTTGTCAAATAGTCTGATGATGGCTTAGGTATTGACTCGAAAATTGATTTATAATTGCTGTTAAGTGTATGTTTTTTTGGGGATTGCAAAAGGGTAAATATTAAAGATTTTTGGAGTTAAGATTTGACTATGAAAAGATTGAAATTAGAAGAAATGATCGTATATTGAATTTATTTCATTTAATATTAGCTAAGGTATTCATAAAAAGTATTTGTATTTATTTTTATAAGTATTTTAACATTAATAGATTTTTAGCAACATTTATTTATAAGTCTTAAAAACATAATTGACTTTAAAAATTTTGCATAAGAGACACTTTTGCGTAAAATGATTAAAATTAACTTAAATATGCCTTATATTATTATGGAAATTATATAAGTTCTTTTCCTTTTCATATCATTTAAATGATAATTTAATTTATAGGATTTTATCATTAATATTTGTTATTATATATATATATATACATATTTTCTACCAAATATTCCCTTTAACGATTTTTCTAAGAATTTTCCCGTAATTTATTTATTTTGGAAATACCTAATTCTTTACCTTTTCATCTTATTTAAATGATAATTTATTTTTTAGGATTTTATCGTTTATATTACATACTTATATACATTTGCTTAATTTATTATAAAGACATATTTTCAAATAAAAATTTCCTTTCAAGATTTTCTAAGAGTTTTCTTCTAATTTACAGAGCTCAATATTTTTATGAAAATAGCCTAATTCTTTACTTTTTCATCTTATTTAAAAGAATATATATTTTAAAAGATTTTATCGTTCATGATTCTCTTTTATTACAAATATTTATGTAATTTCTGTATATATTTCTTTTATTATAAATACATTATAATATATTCTTATACAAAATTCCCCCAATAGATTTTCTAAGGGTATTCCCTTTATTTACCTAAACTAAGCACCCCTTTTCCACAACTTTTTGTATTTTTTTCCATATACTATATACTTCCGTTTTCCATCACCATACTGTGTGTGTGTGTGACATTGTCAAGCCTTTTGTTGTTAGCCGAGTTTTTTTTTGCAATCTTTTTGCCATTTTTTTATGCAGGTATTCATGTCAACTTGATTTGCACTGAAAACTCACAGACCGTTGTTCACAGACAACAATCAAGTAAACCCAAAATTAATTGCAGCAACTAAATTGTGTTTAGGCCAGGCTGAGCACCTTCCTGTCGCTGCAACCAAAAACAAACAACAATAAGCAACAACAGCAGGTAAAAATAATTAAAAACCTGGCATGCAATTCAATTGCCGCCAAAATGTCACTTTGTGGGCGACGCATTTGGCTTTGGCTCTCGGTTGACATTTGGGAAAAACGTCATAAATAATTTATAACAAACAACAGTCTTTTGCATTTTGGCCATTGTCTGAACGAAAAATCTTGCGAATGGATTTTATGGATCTTGTACTTGATTGCCAGCTTGGGTTTGTTTTTTATTTTTATTTATGAGTCAAGTTGGTTTTTATGCAAATTAAAGTGTGCCACTTAATTAATTGTGAGCGATCGGCAAAACATTTAAATAAATTAAGGTCTCGGATTGATCGAAATCAAGTTGTTTTAAGCCGATTTTTGTTGAGATTTTTAGCTGATTTGTAAGTTAATGGGAAGTAAATGTGGTTGAACGAATGTAAATCTTATAAAATCAACAAATTCGTGACAATAAATTGAGTGTCGAGTTGGGGATTAGCTGGTGGATTGAATATTAAGTTACCTTGGGTTGTTTGGGAAAGGAAGTGACAAGAGATGGGTTTCAGATGGAGTTAAGATAGAGCTTACTATATATTAGGCTGCCCTTAAAGTGATTGACATCTGTTCATCATTTTTTAAATAACTTTTCAGCTTATCTTTCCTTTTATTATAATCTTTTTCAAACTCCATCAAAGGCAGGAATCAAATTTCAATTAAATTCCCCACTTTAATATTTTCTTTCAACTCTTTTTCTTTGGCTTTTCCTTTCATTCAAGTATTTCCTTGGTGATTTTCCCTCTTCGCCACATGAGTTCCCCCTTGCAGTTTTTATTTGAATTTTTTATTGTCCCTAAGTTCAATGGAAGTGCACAAAGGCTTTAATTCAATTTGAGTTCCATTAGAGTAAAACGCATTGCGTGGAAAACTCTTCAGACCGAAATCAGTTCAAATTAATTAAAAAACTAAAAATAATAAAAAATAGCCGAAAAGAAAGCACAAAACACGAACATGTTGTTGTTGTTTATACAAAGGCAACAATGGAAAGTGCTTCAGCTCAAGTGGAAAACAAAAGCTAAATGAAGTAAATTTTTCGAAAAAACAATCAGAGGGGGTTGAAAAAAACATACGAGTATTTCCAATTTTATCAAGAGCGGCGTCGGCGGCGGCGGCAGCTGGCAAAAGGGAAAGGCCCAGGGGCAGGACACGAAAAAGGACGAAAGGGGAAAAGGCACGTGGCAGGATCCCGATTTGGGTCGGGATCGTAAGCTGTTACATCCGTAAATACAGTTACAACCTGAGATTGATGTGTGCCGGGGTCCCGGGGATGAGTAGATGGATGGGAAGTGACAGACTGTGACGAATTGGCCTACCCTCGATCTCTTTTCGGGATGCTAATGACGATGCAAGGCCATTGATGTAATGTCCTTTGCCTGTCAGCGGGTATTAGCCTCATATTTCTCTCGTTTTTTTTGTGATGCAACTGCAATTTTACACTAAATCGGGCAATTTTTTACCCAATTCCCTGAGCTATTGTTTCGCCTGACACTTTTGGGGGATTGATTGGCAAAAAAAATACGTAAAAAATAGAGATGTAGAGGGCATTAGTCAGCTTATTGTAGGAAATCCTTTTTTTGCGGTCTCTGTGCTCGATTTAATGCGATTTAATGACAATTTGGGCACCTTTGCTTGATTTTTTTGGGTAATTTAAAGCCATTTCTGGCCCCTGGTCCACACATTAAGAGCAGCTGTTGTTGCCCAGCACGCGACAGTTGCTTGTCTGCGACTTTTCCTCTTTTCCTTTCATTCCTGCTGCGTGGAAACTCTTTGGAAACCATATGGATCCTAATCGATTGATCATTTCGGGGGAGTTCCCGGAGGGGAAAAACGCCCTGACCCGAAGAGAGCGCGCCGCTGTTGATTTTACGGCTGGCGAAGCGCAAAGATCGTTGATCCATTTTGCACGCACTGCTGCCTCGAAACTGAAATCGAACTGCAGTCGGCACTCGGCACTCACAGATACTTTTATAGATGTATCTTGCAGATGCGTGGCAATCAAAATGATGATGTGAAAATATTTGCTCATGGAGCATGTCTTGGTCGTCTTGGCTTTCAGGGAAGCCCTGCTAATGGCTACAGGTGAGCCGGCTCTGGCCGCCGAATTTCTTCTGACCCTAATTGTCATGGGCCACTGAAGCGCGGGCCCATCTTAATGTTGATTATCCCCAGCGCCTGAATGTGTGTAATTTTTGTGAAATTAATATCCGGTCGACCTGACCTTGTGTGCTCTATCTGCTGCCATTTCTCTTAATTGCGTTTGAAAGCATTTATCAGCTCGACGACAGCAGAGCAGCAGCAACGGAACAAGATCGAGAGCACACCCAACTGTGTCAACATATGTTCTTTTGCAGCTATCTATCTTTGTTCGTGTTCTGTTCGGAGACACAAAGATATATAAATATATGTGTGTAAGTACAATGCAAGCCCGGCTCTCACCGGCAGAATTCAGCTGTTGAAATTCGCTACTGGGACGCCCTCGAAACGTGAGCCTCTTTAGCTCAGTGGCAGAGCATTGGTCTTGTAAACCAGGGGTCGTGAGTTCAATCCTCACAGGAGGCAGCTTACAAAGCAAGCTTTGAGTTCTTAGGGCACTTACCTTGAGTTACTAGAGAGTTGAGCTTTACTTTTTGTGGGTTTCTAGCTTAAATTGTTCCTAAATTGAGTTCTTAGGGCACTTACCTTGAGTTACTAGAGAGTTGAGCTTTACTTTTTGTGGGTTTCTAGCTTAAATTGTGCCTAAATATTTATAGTAAAATATTATTAGGTCAGTTGGTTTTGGTCTTTATTTATTTTATGATAAATATTTATATAGAATGCATTGTACAATCTGAGAAAAGCTGACAATTGCCTAAACTAATATTATGACTTTGATTTTATAAACAAAAATTTAATAAAGAAATGTTTACCTTAGGAATAAATAGAGCAATTAGGCTAAGCTTTTGTAGAACTCGAATTTAATGAAGATCTATACAAAAAAAATAATAGTAATGGTAAAATAAAAGTGTAGTAAAATAGTGATAATATTAAATAGTAATCTCTTCTTACAACTGAGGCTAATATAAGAAATAGGTTTATTTTTAACATCTTATTAAATATAAGATATTTATGTATTTTACTATATTTTTTAAAAAATATTATTTTATAGAAGAATTCTTCCCCTTTACAATATACATTTTTTTTTATTTTATAATAAATAACTCTTTAGAAGAACTCTTCCCTTCCTTAATTCTATTCCCAACCTCACATTAAATATCAGACAGAAAAATATCTGAATTATAATTAAAAAATATTTATAGTATCAATATTTGTTACTTAAAGAATATGTTTTTGATATTAAAGAGAACAAAGAACTCTTTAGATGAACTCTTGCCTTAATTATATTCTCAACCTCACATTTAAGATAATAATTTTATATTATTAATAATTTTCATTCTAAATGGATATATTTTTGATATTAAAAAGAACAAAGAACTCTTTATGAAAACTCTTCCCCCTTATATTCCATTCTCAAACAAAACACAAAAGGCAAGCAGACCCCACAGGAATTATATTCTATATAAAACTCCCGTGACAACATTCCCTTAATTTTATAAACTCTCCCAGGGTGTAAATTCCCCTTTATTCATGGACTTCAACCATTAACTCGATACCCTTTAAATAGAGTGCACCTGTCACCTGTCGCAGGATATTTTTGTAAGAAACGCGAGCAAGTTCCGCTTGCATTACTCTCTCTGGAAGGCGAGACAATTTATATTTGTCCCGCGATCCGGAAAACGCTCCATGGACACGCACACCTCAGGAAATGGTGGAGAGGATCCCTCCAGGTAGTAGTCCAGGTCCCGACGCGTTTTCTTTACGATGGCATAAATTCAGTTTTAATTGATGCTACAAGCGGCTACTTGTTCGGCCATCGGGAATCTCAACCACTTGGCATAAATTACCCAAAGAATCGGCTCTCCCTCGTTTTCCAAGTGCCACAAAATGTTCGAATTTATAATGTTTGCCTTGGCCTTTGGCCCCTGCCTCCGTTTCAATTACAGAACCAGATTCTTGGAAAATCTAGGAAAAACCCGAAACCGAAAGCAAGACAAGTTGCGGTCTTCTTTTTAATTTGTCGTTGTTTTTCCTTTTTGTTTGAGTTGGAAAACCATAAAAAGTGGCCTCCGGTGAATGACAGCGTCAAGTGATTTTCCTTTGTTTTTCTTTCTGGCTTGGAGAGGAAGTGTTTCGTTTTTTTAGGGTTTTTTCCCCCTATGTTTTATTAATATCTCCTCGATATTCTCAATCTTTTGTCTTGGTTCGCTGGCGAAACGCAACGAAACGAAAGACTGAAGCCACAAACGCGATGTATGGAAATGAGCTAACCGCCGCTTTCGGTGGATTTGGTAATAGACGCTTGGCTCTAACGGTACTAGCACATTTCACTCGCCAGCTTTTTTGATTTATAGCCCCTGCAGATATACAGCCTCACATTAGCTAATCGAAACGATATCAACCCATAAAAAAGAGTTTCGCAATTAGGGTGCAGAATTCGGCGCACTTGAGGCGCGCGCGCTTGCGCCTGCTTTATCCTTTTTTTCCTGTTTTAATTTTTGTTTAATTTTGATTTATGCCCGAGCTCTTGAATCTTTTTCGGACTCGCGCAGTATCTGTTTTGGGTTGCACTTAATGAAGGGAAATACAATCAACGCCGGCAGCAACCCCTACGCAGGCGGCCATATCTGGGTTAAAGGGGTTTCTTTTTTTTTTCTCTGGCTTCGGGATTGTTGTGATCATTTTAATTGACTTTGCGCACGAGCGGACTCATCAGACCGAAACGCCGGAGATATGAGGGAGATAATCCAGAGCCATAGCCATGTGTCGATGATGATGATGCAACTGGAGCAGCAGGCAAATGAGCAGTTTAGGATATGACGCAGTCGTTAAATCTCGGATGCGCCAGCTGTCAAAATAGGCAGAGGAGGAGCAAGAGGAGGAGGAGACGAAGACACCCACCGACAAGACGAGGGAGTGGAGGAGTTCAATGCACTGGAACTCTATTAACCATTTGGGCATTACGATCGCAGCGGGTTCGGGGTGTCGCCTATAGTGCAAGTATAACCCAATAAATCCGGAACACAGTGCACTTTGCCTGTAAGCGAGCTCATTGGTATTGCAGGGTCTCTCTCTCTCCACTCTACTCTCTACTCTTTTTCTGTGTTCACTGTTCTCTCCTTCTATTCTCTCTTTTGCTTACCCACCCTCCACCAGAATTAGGAACCTGGCTATTTTCCCGCCAATTCTGACTATTTTATAGCAGTGATGACCCTGGAATCCAGAGTTAATTAAAAGGATTTAATGTTTTTACCTTTTCTTATTTTAAATATTATAAAATGTATATTACTTTAATTTTAATTACTTAATTACTTTAAATTAATTTTATTGCCTGAATATATTATTGTATATTTATTTATTCATTTTTAAGTGATCTGATATATATTTATTATTATTTTTATTGCATTACTTTAAATTAATTTTATTGCCTGGATATATTTTTGTATATTTATTTATTTATTTTGAAGGGATCTGATATTTTTTTATTATTATTTTTATTATTGATAATTATATCCAAATGCTTGAGAATGTTTTGTTCTCGCGAATAAATATTTAAAAAACATGTTCACAACTAAAATGTTTGAATTAAATAAAAGTAAATTTTAGTTTTATTATTTACAAGAATAAATTATTTCAAGAAATTATTTATTACAACCAATTTCCATTTATTCAGTATATTTCAGGGAAAAACGTTTTATTACATAGCTGAAACCACATAGATTAATAGAAAATCCATTTAAATATAATATTTTTCAGACTAATATATTAATATTCTTACATTAGTATTCTTTAAATCAAGTTATCTAGCTTTTCTTATTTAGCTATTTAAAACTAGCTTTTTTTAAGTGCCATCTCTACGTAGAGAGACCACAAGAGAGCGCTAGACCGCGAGAGCGGCTTAGTGTAATGCTTGGCTGACGTTCAAGTCACGATGTTCAGAAATCATCCAACCGTCGACGCGATCGGGTGTGCGTTGTCCATATCTCCTTATCGCTATATCCCCTGAAATTTCGTGATTCCTCCTCTGCGCCGGCGTGAATTCCGTGGACCTTCTTGCATTTGGAGAACCTGCCCTTCTGTGTCGTTGTGTGTTTCTGTTTGTTTACCTATCCCAAGTCGCGATTGGGTAAATTTCCTGTAGCCTCCGATAAACAAAAGGAAATGCAGCGAGGAAGTGAACATAATTAAGCGGAAATACTTAATGAAAATACATTTTGTGAAAATTAAATAAATATTGCAATAAATCCGGGCCGCTGGCGTTTTAGCAACGGTCCCCCCTGGTCGTTGCGGTTTCAAACCATCATTGACATCATTGATTTATGCCCCGAGTGTAAATAATTCGCACAATAATACAATAAACACCAAATTGAGGCTTTGGCTTTCCTCCCCCTTGGAAAAACAAAGACAACAAACCAATAACCAATCAAATGCAATGAAATGAAATGTTGCCATTGATTTGCCGCGCACATTGCCATTGTTCAGAGTTTTAAACTGGAAGCCGTACTTAAAGCTGGTAAGTAGAGCCACTGACAATAGTTCCAAATGATGGAAAAGCGAAAGGTTAAGCAGTGCATTTTAGAATGTGTGTGTGGAATATATATTGAAATCGGTGTCAACGGAGCCATTATAAAGATGATGGGGCAATTTTATCTTTGGTATTTTTTTCTGCCACTCCTCTTGTCAGTCTTACATAATCCCCATGAAGACGAGGAGTGAACGGTTCTGATATCTGAATATTTATGGGCAAACTTTCAAAATCTTTCATTTTTCACATCTTCTTATCATAACAAAAGCTGGAGAGCAGAGGGAACATTGAAACCTCATAAATAAATTACTCAGCGACGATTAAAACGCCATTTGTTTTTGTTTTTGATGAGCCAGAGATAAGGCAGTAATTATTGTATTTTTTTTTGCTTAGTTATTATGATATAACCAAGTTCAAAGTATGCCTGATGAGGTTGGAATTTTTAAATGGAATTCCTCCGAGTAGCCACAATCAATCAAATCAAAATATGACTCGATCTCTGACCATATAATTACATATGAGATTTTTGCGGTTGAATCAGAATCTGAAACGCAGATTACAATCCATTCTAGAGACCCCTTTCGAACCCTGCCTTTGTCATTAATTTTAATTAGATATTTCCTTTTGGGATCCGTCGAGTTGCATTTGAATAACAATTGATCGGCATCGGCATCGGCATTGGTTTCTCATTGAAATGCCAAACCCTTTATCGACAGGATGTCTCTAGAGTGTGATTTACATATTCTTTGGTTTTTTGGAGTTCTCTTGGCTTCTTCTTTTTTGACTTTTGTCTGTCTTTTTCAATGCTAACAACCTAATCAAAGTTTGCTTTTTTCTTTTTTGGTATTTGTTAGTTATGTAAATTTTTGGTTGACTGTATTTTGTGGTTTTATGTGGGTTTCATAGTCGTGATTTCTTGTACGAGATGCATCAACGCATTTTTCTGTGCTGACTTTGTTTTGTTTTTGTCTAAGTCAACCATTAAGTGGGAATAGAAAGCCAAGATTTGGGGAGATGATAACTTTGCATACATCGTCGAGCTACTTTTTCAGTCTAACTGTTTGTCGGTTTTCACTTTCATTCAAGGGGAGCTGTAACAATTAAAACGAGAGCTGCGAAATCACCCATCTCTCTCAGATATAAACCAAGTCATAGCTAATAGCTTTAGTATCGATTTCGCTTTCGTTTCGATTGTATTTCCGATCGCTGGCCAAGGCAATTTGCACTTTCTTATCAGGCCCACTTTCTAGAATTGATTTGCATAAATGATTTGTCCAGTGTCGGAGACTCTGAGACTTTCGCGACCCCAATCTGCATCTCGAGCCGGAGACAGCTGGCATTCTAACTGTGAATGATATTAAAAATATACCAGGTAATAATTGCCACCTGATAATGATGGGCAATTATCGGCGGCTGACATGGCAACAGCTGCAAAATAAACAGACACCAACCAGTGGAAATACAGTGGAAATAATGGGATCATGGATGTTAAAGGTGCTGGACTTATAGGTCATTAAAGGAGCAGGAAAAATGCGAAATATAAGCCAGGGAATATATCTTTAAATTTATATATTTGGAGAGTTACCTCTCCGAATGATCTGAAACTTTAATTACTTCTTTATTAAATTATTTAAATTTTATTTAATAAAGAAAACAAATACCAAAATACAAGATCCTCTTCCTATGACATAATATAAAACTTTATTCGAATTATTAGAACATCTAATTCAAACAAAGAAAACCAACGACCTTTCTTTTGTAACCACTCAAAGTTCAGATCTTGGCCAAGAGAAAGAAATAAACCCCGAAAACAAACAAAGAAATTTCCATATTTATGTCAAGTCCATTAAGTCCATATTCTTGGCCAGTTGTCAGGTCGTTTTAGCCCCGCTTTGGACCATTTTGTGTTGGCCATGCAGCAGCCTCCGAAGCGATTAAAGTTATCAATGTCGGGGCTGCTGCCTTTTTTTATTTATTTTTTGTGACACTTGTGCACACACATAATAATAATACCCAGCGACAGGCCAAGCCAATTGTCAAGCTCTTGGGCTAATTTGTGTCTCAGCTCGTAAATAACTCAAACAAACACAAACACACCGTGCAGGTGTTGGGAAACTACTACGAACTACGAACCAGACAGGGGTTAAGGTTTATATAGGAAACCCCCATAGAGTGCAACAGAAAAAAAAATAAAAACAAACCTAATTTGGCATCCGCCAGCCCGCAGGGAAAATGTTTATTCATAAAGGTTATTAATAATACCACGAGATGTTACAGAAACAGCAAGCGAATTAAAGTTAATTATTATAATTATTACAACCTTGAGGAAAAAATTAATTGCAAAGAAAAAGTTAATAAAAAAGGAAAAAATCCAAACGTAATAAAACTGCCTCCTGTGAGGATTGAACTCACGACCCCTGGTTTACAAGACCAGTGCTCTGCCACTGAGCTAAAGAGGCTCTGTTAAACAGCTGGCAAAAGCTCTATACGACTCAGCGTGCTTAGAATGCTTCTAACAGCTGGAAAAAGTTTGCAGAGAGCGGTCTAACAGAGCTGTTAACAGCGAGCGTCGCCGCACTGTGGCTTGTTTTCTCAAAACACATTGCAAAATTAATAACTTTTGATCTATTAAAGGTATCTACTTCATTTTTTTTGTATACTAATTTACAGATCTCCAAAAAATTTTAAGTAATACGTTTTTTAGGTTACGCCCACCGAAAGAGGCGGAATTTATTCTGCAAACTAAAACTTATGATTTTTTACTATAAAAATAAATTTTTCATAGGAATCAATGAACTTAAAAATTCAAAATGATTAAACAAATTTTTTTTTATTTGACTTGAAGCTATACTTTTTGCTGCCTTGCCGTTTTCCATACTGGCCGACTACAAAGTGCCAGTTTGGTAGCATGGTTTGATATGAACAATTATCAAAATCTCGAAATGCGCACAATTGTAGCAATAGTTTTTTTTTTTGGTTTGTTAGTTGAATATCTCCACTAATTTTTAGTATTATCTAGAGCTCGGCGAAATTTTCCTTTTTTTTTATTTTCCACTACAAATTAAAAATAGGGAAAAAAAGACTTTTTTTAAAAAATCGAAATAAAATAGAAGTACGAAAAAAAAATTCCATTTTCTTTTAAATTCATGTTTCAAATTGATTCCTTAAAGCAGAAAAATATTTCTTTTTTCTTTGAGCTTAACTACTTTTTTAGAAAAATAATTTAAATCTGTCGATTTAGCGAGTTTTTTACCTTTTTGCAATTACAGAAAAATTGTCAAACTTTGAGTAGCGATTATAAATACTAAACAAATATTGTAAATTATAAAATTTTTGTTTTGAATAGCTTGATCAATTCCTAATTGAATGGTATCAAAAGATTTGCTAAATTCAACAACGCGAAATCCGACTTTTGCAAAATGAGCCACAGTGCGCCGTTAGCGGCTAACAGTGCAAAAAGCAAAGGCAAAAGCTGATAGCAATTTCTCATTTGCATCAACAACGAAGCGTAACAACAAACAAGTTATTATTATTGTTATTATTATATAGAAGCCAGTTTGTATTAGAACCAGGTGTCATCTCCATTTAGGTAATTGAGCAAAATAATTTTGCATTGTTCAACGACTTGTGGGCGCGCGCGCACTGAGCTCATCTCGCAGCAATTTTTGTAGGCGCGTTTTGGAGAGAAATAATAAACAAGAAACAACAGCGAGAGGGGGGGGACGTGGCAGTTACGCCCCCTACAAGATACATACACAGTAATAAATAACGAATATTTTGGAGATTGAAATAAAAATGTGCCTCATAACTTTTAAGAGTCATAAATAATAGAAAGGCTTCAAAAATCAATTGATATTTTCTTTTTTAAGCTCTTTTTCAATGGCTATAAACAAATTAAAGAGCAATTATATTTCCCCAAACAAATCAAAAGAAACCCTCATTAAATCTTAAAAATTAAATGTTTATTATTCCAATATCAATTTTAATGTACAATTTACAAGTATTTATTTATGGTTATAAGTCCACTTTAAAAGCGCTTTTATATTCCCCAATAAATTTAAGAAAACCCCTCTTTAAATCTTTGAAATTTAATGTTTATTATTTATTATTTATTTATGGTTATAACTCCTATTTAAAATCAATTAAATTTCCGCCAATAAATCGATGGAAACCCTTTTAAAAATCTTTAAAATTCCATGTTTATTTTTCTATCAGTGCTTAGTTTGAGAGAGCCATAAAATTAGTTTTCATTTCTGTGCCTTAAAATTTACATAAAATTCCGCATTTGATGTGTGGGAAGATGAAGATTTTTAGCATACGCAACACACACTGTCTATATCCGAACGGACTGCATTTGATATATGGCTAATGACTAGATCCGATTGAGATCTCTGCTGATTGGAATTTATTGCAAGATTCCCGCAGAGTAACTGTTGCTTCGATTTCGATTTAAAGCCGTTCGGTTCCCCTGGGACCTTGGCGACATCAATTTTCATCTCGAAAGCCGAGAGAAATGATAAAAAGCAGAATAAACTTGTCACCATTTCGCCGCCTCTTTTATTTATTTATTTTTTGGGTCATTTTGTGTGTGAGATTAGACCTGAATTTCGATGCCCGAACAAGTTTCACCCGGTGGACACTGCGTTCCACTTGCTTGGCCATCGAAAATGCAATTTGCAACTTGAATTTAGAAGTAACAGTACATCCACAATTTTGCAGCTTGTTCTTGGAGTGGAAAACATTGTTGCGGCGGCTACCTTGAGTCTGAGTCCGACAATTGCTTCATAAACTGGCCGTTTTTGTCGGTTTTCGCTCTGCCAACTAACATTTAACAACTAACTTGGCCGGAAACGCGCTCAGCATAAATGAAGTCCAAATGGAAATGATTACAGAGAAGGCTTCACTGTACTAAAGGCAATTAGAGGTGGAAGCGTGAGCTATTGTGTGGGTTCTTTAATATAAAGGTGTAATTTTCTGGAAGTTAATTTGGGTGACTAAGCTTCCAATTTGATAGGGTTTTTTAAGATATATTTCTTGTAAATTATTTCCTAAGAGATTAAAAGTAGTTTAAATATAAAATAAATGGCGAACCAATTAAATAATTATACTTTCAAGCCTTTCCCATTAACTTTGCATGTTTTTTCTTATGTAACAATTATATTTAATTATAAAATTAATAGGGTAGACCTTGACTTCACAGAAGACTCTATATAGCAAGGCACTCTCTATATAATATTTACCCAAAGGAATACAGGAACCACATAGCAACTTTAAATTTAATTATATAGTGTTATGTTTCCTATCTAAGATCCCCCTCCACCCTCATCACGTAACCCTCTCTAATAACTTGATTATGGTGTACAAGCACTTGTTCTTGGTCTGGTTGCGCTTCAGTGGCTTCTCAGCGCCCACATTTTCGAGGCTCCGGGGCCTGGGAAGTACCTCATGGCTGCACTTGCTCTCGTTCCTATTAAATATATAAAAAAAAACTAAAGACAAGGGAACCCTCTCGAGTTGGGCACGCAAATTGAAGAATAAATAATTACATGTTAAGTCCTATATGTAGAAGAGGCTATAGTTGAACGATCTTCATGCCTGACAGACTTTTCCCACAGCCAATTGTGAATTGTAACTGACACTGGTGCAATTTGGCGAAAAGTATCTACTAGATAGTTGCTAGATACCCTTAAAGATTCCTCTGCAGATTCTTTTCCCCAGTTTCCCCTTAATTTCAGCTCATTAGCAAAGCGTTCTAACAAAGTATGGAGGAGAAGATAGATTCAAATCCAGCCGCTAATGTGCGAGTACTCTCTAAGCAGGTCTCTCTCTCTTCTCTTTTTTCTATCTTTTTCTAGGTTCCACAATTAAGCATTAAAGCGAAATTAGATTAATGATAGGCCCACATTGGGCAAGGTAACCCGAAAGAGCTGTCTTGCCCCCCATCTCATAACCCCCTCCGGGGTTAGGTTATATTATATTTCTGGTTCCTGTCTCCACACGCAACCGAAGCCCCAAAAAGATGGAGTTGTTGATGCTTGTTCTTGGCTAAACTTTGTAGAACGCTGCTCGCATGATAATTAGCCTGCAAGACTAATGACTTTCGGGGTTTATCTTGAAGGCAGAAAGGTTTCAAAAATAAAATAACACAAGTACAATGTCAAATGGATGCTTGAAAGTATAGATTTATAGAGGATAAGGTGTTTTTGGAGGTTAAAAAATAGTACAAGCACTCTTTAATTATTTTTTAACTTTTTTAGTTTTTTTTCTTTAAACTTCAGGCTTTCACATCCCTCTCCCTGTATAAGAACCTTAATTTCTAAGCCATCTAATATCCATAATAATTTGTAACCAACAATAACTGTTAGCCAAGTTCAATTAGAAATATTTCCGCAAGTTTTTCCCTTAAAAGAAACTAAACTTTTTGCTCATCTGTTCCGGCTGGGAACTCCTCTAACCGCTCAATGGCAAGTGCTTTTCCTTAGAACTTCTTCTATATTTTTTTTAGCACTCAATAAAATCTCAGCTAACGGTTAAGAGTTAAGAGCACTCTGTGAGATACATTTTGTATGTCACAAGTATCTATGACAATTGCAGTATGAATGAAAAGGCTTTGTTTTCAGAGGCCGACAAAGGCAGAAAAAAAACACAAAAAAAAAAGAAACCAAACAAACAAGTGAAAAGAGCCAGAAAAGAGGGAAATGTCTGTTGCTGCGGCGCATTAAGTAATGTGATCTATGCAACCTCATCCGCCAGATGCAGATACAATCTCCGCTAGAGAGTGTGTTCGTATCTTGCGGCTGTGCAAATCTGCATATCGAATGCGTTTTTCCTTTTGTCTCAGCCACCGAAAGTGCACAACTCATTTGCATTTCCCTTTAAAAATATTACTGAAGAAATGCTAAAGAAATTAATAAGGAAGAACCGAACGGGTTGATGGGGTTCTTGGGCTAATTAAACTGGCAAATGTAACGTGCCAAAGTTGTTAAAACCGACGAACCGAAAATTGCAGCCGCCAATTGTTTTTGCCTTGCCAAGCGGAACGCGAAATTAAAGTGACTTTGAGTTGGAGGAGCTCCTAGGACTGTATAGCTGTAGGTTCAAAGTTCAGCAGAAGATTTATCACTGACAAGTTAAAGAGGTTGCCTCCGATTTGATAGACATTTTCTGGGGGCTATAATTATGCCTATAAAGGTAGTTACCCTCAAGTTCAGACATTTTTCTGGGGGCTCTGGTTATTTTATTTTGAGTTAATAAAGCTTATATTATATCTTTCAAACAAAATTATGATTAAGACCTTATTTTGTTGCATTGCAAACAATATTTTTCCTTTAAAAATAATGTATTGTTACACAAGATACTTTTTTTTTAGATATTTCTTATAAAGTTTTCCCCTTTTCTTTGTATTTATTTGGTTTTTATAATATTTCATATTGTTGTTTCATATTTCCTACAATTTTATTAAAAGTTTGCCCTTTTTTGTTTGCTTTTCCATACTTTATATATTAATAATTTTTTCTCTATTTATTTCAGACTTGAAATCAAGCTGAATCTCTGGAGTTTTTTTCCATTATGGACACCGGAAGTGTGGTTAGCGAACCGATTTCCGCGCATCATCGCGCCTTCGCCAAACAGAAATCCGCCTCCATGGTGAGTTCCCTCCAAAGAGACCTATATGCACCTCTAATAAGTAGATAGATGGAGGGATTGTGTAAGGCCCAACACATAATTAATGCAACACATCCCCGCCCCCGCCCCGCCCTATTGTCTGATTCGATTATGTAAGGCCGCGAGTGCTACGTATCTGCGCTAATTAGATATTGACACGCACGCAGGCTAAGGCCCCAGTGTGTAAGCCGTAGGCTGCACAAATACTTTGCATCGCCTCACGCTAGAAAGTTGGCCAAAACGAAATTCGCAAATGGCCCAAACATAAATCTCTACAAGCAACAAGGCAACAAGTGCCATAAAAAAAAGATTAATAAATAAACTAAAGCCGAAAATAAATTACCCTTAAAGATTACGAGTTGACGTTGAGGAATATTGATGGAGATTTACTTAAAATACGTGAAAATCTGGATTTAAATTTTAATTTATAAGTGTTTAGAATTAGAAATTTCTGTAGTTTGTTAATGCGGTTTTGACACTGCATTATCAACTTAGTTAGGGAAGTTGTTCCAATAACTTGGGTATTTTATATTATCTGTTTTTGTTGGCTAACATTTAATTAACGTCTTCTAAAAAGGAAATCTTTTCTCTTGTAATCTTTTTGATGCAAAATGGCCTTAAAATCATTTTTGGAAGCTACTTTTATCCATTTTTGGAACGCCATAAAATCTAGTCATTTAATAATACACTAAGCTATAAAATTACACCATAATCCCACTATATCCCCTCGAAATATTTAATTTTTTTGAAACTACTGATGAAAACTCTTTTTTATCTTTGGAAAACCTTAAAAATTTATAAATTTAAATCCTCCATAAACTATAAAAAGATACTACCTTAAATGCACTATGATTTAATGTTCAGAAACTACAAATGAGTACTGTTTTTAATCCTAGGAAAACCATAAAAAATGTAAGATTTTATTATTGAAAGCTAACTATATTTATCTTTGAAAAACCCGTAAAAATTATATATCCAAATCCTCCATCAACTACAAAATCCCAAAAAAAATGCACTAAGTTTTTAAACCAAATAAATGCACATTAATAAAGCATTGAAAAACAACATAAAAACATGGAAAGGGAAGAGCTCAAAAACCCACAAATAACTTACAACAAATTTACAATAAAAATACACAATAATTTACAACAATTAATTGCAAATCCATTTGAATGCATTTCCAAGCAACACTTTCACGCGCGGCCCACAAAGCAGAGTCATTGTTGCATTCAAACTATTGGTAGTGGAGTTCGAGTATCTGAATATATATTAATTTTTTTAAACAGATATTATGTGTGAAATATTGCATAGTCGCCGAGCTGGGAATTTGTATTTTTCGTGTGGGGGAAGTGAGTGGAATAACTGAATAAGTGTGAGAAAAGTGAAATTGCAATTCAATGACAGAAAAAATATAGCAAAAACTTTACATTTATTTCCTAGACAGAATCTGGTGTAGTTTTATTTTTGGAACTCCAAAGAAAGTCTCATATGACCCTGGGGTAATCTTTGACGCTTAACCGCAATAATCATAACTAAATTCATAAACTTAGACCTCTCCACCTGAGGTAAACATCTCTTTCTATGAGTCTGTCTGGCCAAATTAGTAGAAAGAAGTCTCCATCCACAATGGAACTTTCACTTGCCAGCGAAATGATTGAAAGCAAAAGTGAGTGACGAATACGTTTTGTATTCGAGTTTGGGATGCTTCGAAAAATCAACATGAAAACATCAACATCGATGCGAATCATTAGGTGACACAGGTGCTGCTTTTTTTCGGGGGAGGTAATAATAATAGTTAATAGACACTGTAAATTAGCCATTACCAAAGGTGAAGTAATATTATCACAGGCGAAACGAAATCGATATCGTTTTTCTTTCCCTATTGAAAGAGATTCCTTTCCCTTACCTGGCCAAAGCCACCCTACTTTCGGTCAATTAATTCCTTCCACAAAATTACTTCAATTACTCAGCGAATGAGATTTTCCTGCCACCGAGCTGTTAATGAATGTGAAAATGCAGCTCGTAAAAATTTATGCAAATTTATTTACGATCTGAGAGAAAAGTCAAGAAATTTAGGCCCGAAATCCGGCCATCAAGGAAGTTCTCACGTTCACCCTTCGCAGTGGACACTGTCCGGTCGGTTTCTGATTATTAATTTTGTACCAATTTCTCAACAACTCAAGGTAGCTCAAGGTAGGGGTTGTTCCAAGGATCGAAGGGGTGCCAGCCAGGAAGCTGAAGCATTGTCCAAAAGGTGGTTGCAGTCTCAAAATGTGCAATATGTAAATGCAGCTGAGACAGGACTTTGTAACGGCTTTTTAAGTCTTGAAGGAAATGTGCATAAAGGAATTATTTGCAACGGTTTCATTGCTTAATCCCTAAAAAAATCAAAGAAATAGTAAAGATTGTCAAAGAGAGTAAAAAAATGCTATTCAATTTCCGCTCAGATTTGACTTTGGGTTTCTTGGAACCTCACTTACTTTAGTATAGTTTTAGCTTTTTCTGTCTAGAAAACGCTAAAAATAACTAAATAACATCCTTAACTAATTGATTTAGCTTGGAATCTAAGCTTAAATGAAAATGTTTCGCTTTTTCTGGTATATATTTCCTTGTTATTCCCATTATGATATCAGTTAAAAGCGTTAAAATGAATACTGAACTGAAAACTTTAGCTTCACCTGTCGGAACTGTCCAGACTGTAGCTCCACCTGTGCTGTATATTCCTCCCAGACGCTTTAAGATCTCTCCGACCCCGCATCCGGATGCTAGAAGCAAAATAACACCTTGTTTTATATCTTAATAAGTAAAAATGTGATTTAATAAACACAAACTAAAAAAAATGCTTGTATTAACAAGACAATAACAACAATAATAAAAATGGTCTGAAATAAATTGCAAATGAAGAACTGGAAGAAATAATCCTGGACAGATTAGAAAATGTTATGGTTTAATTGCATGATAAATTATATTAAAAATATTTTGGTTTTCCATTTACAAAACAACAGGTGCTCACACATATACACGTTGTTATATATATATGCATACATACATACATACATACATATGTACACACATACAGTGGGGAGCAAAAGTAATTCCACGTTCAACATTTTCGTGTTCGAGAGCACATAAAACCTGAACGAATGAATTTAATGAAACAAACTTTTTTTTTCTCGATTCCTTATGGAATTTGAAACAAATAGACGTAAATAGAAATATAATATAAGAAGCAATGTAATAGTTATAAATAAAAAACCAAAACAAAAGACGTGTACTCAGTTTTGCACCTTATATGAAAAAATCAAAGAAAATTCCATATTAATATTTGGTCCAAAGACAATTTATGTCTTTATAATTTTTTATGTAGTTTGGGATCTTGTTAGCTTATTTCTCAATAATTCCATTTAGAATTTGATTCCACGTCAGTTTCACACGCATATAAGGACCGCCTACGTTGCATTAAACTGATTGATATCGCCCGAAATATATGATCAGATTGAGGTTGGGACTTTGAGTTAATTACTCCATCAACATAAAATTTTGATTTTCCACCCATTTCTAACACATTTTCGCAGTGTAATTAGGATACCCGTCTTGTTCAAAAGTACATTTTCCATCATAGAAGCCACATTTGTCCAGAAAATTAGCTTGGAAAATATTTCAAATAGTCTTCTTTACTTTTGCTCCCCACTGTAGATCTGTAAGAAATCGATGCAGCTGTGATCTGCAGGCAACCTAAATATATTGACATTGAGACCTATATACGTGCCAATCACGTAGTCTCATCTCTTTTTTAGTTCGCCGAAAGCTTAAGCAACAGGTTCCCCCCTAAAAAAAGCTCATGAATTGAGAGAGCTTTAGCCCCAAACTCAACTCGCAGAAACTCAACACATCAGCTGTTGTTAGCCGCTGATATTTTCGCTGTGTGTTCTCCGAAACTTTGTTTGTTATTCCAGTTAGTTTCCCAGTGTTTGTTATTTGCTGAAAACTGATTTTCCCAGTGATATGAACTACCTCTGATTAAGTGTATATGAATGTGATAAAAAGGAAGTGCTCAATTATCAGTGATTTAATAAATTAGTTAGTTAATCAGTTGCCAGCTCAATATTGATTAACTAAATATTAGTAAAGCCCCCCCACCAACACACACGAGTTTTTATCAAGCGAAACTTTTGCTTTGCGAGCAAAGCAATTACAGCCGAAGTGCGACGATCGCCGGAATACCGAATCATGCGAATCATGGGCCCCAGTATGCTGTCAGCCCTCAAGCGACTCTCAACTAGGAATCCCACTATCTTGTCCAGCCATAACATCCGTTCTCTGAGCTCCATTGGCGTCATGAGTCTGCCGGACCGTCAGCCCTTTTCACCGGACTTCTTCTTCCGTCAAGTATGTGAAATCTCCGAATTTATGATGAAATAAGAGAAATAAGAGCAGGAATAAAATCTCTGACAGCTCTTTGATGGCGAGAGCAGCACCTATAGTTACCTCTTGGCGGATCTCAAGAATGGCGAGGCCGTGATCATAGATCCCGTTCTAGAGCAGGCCAAGCGCGATGCCCAGCTGGTCAAGGATCTGGGCTTTCGCCTCAAATATGCCAGTAAGTGATCCGATCCCCTAGATGGATAGATAATTTCACCATGGCCTCCAACTATTTCCCCAGTCAACACCCATATGCATGCGGATCACATAACGGGCAGCGGATGGTTGCGACAGCTCACTGGCTGTCAGTCGGTGATTGCCGAGGCCAGTGGAGCCAAGGCGGATCGTCATCTGAAGGAGGGGGATCGCATTGAGTTCGGCACCCATGTGATTGACACTCTGGCCACGCCGGGACACACGAATGGCTGCATGAGCTATGTGATCAAGAATCAGGGTTGTATCTTTACTGGTGATACCATACTGATACGCGGTTGTGGACGCACTGACTTCCAGGAGGGCTCGCCCCGTAATCTCTACGAGAATGTGCACAGCAAGATCTTTACCTTGCCGGAAAATTTCCGTATTTATCCAGCTCATGATTACAAGTGAGTTGGAACTAGGGACAGGGATGCCCACACAGAGCACTTGAAGGTACTTTGCAAAGCTTCGTTAAGATTCTGAAAGCTTTGTCTAGCTTCGGCAAGCTTTTTCAAGCTTTGGCAAGCTTCGGGTAAAATGCACTCGGGTGCTTTGTGTGGGCACCTCTGACTTGGAACTCTTTAAGAGATATTTTTACCATATCCACCTATTCTAGAGGACAAATGGAGACCAGTGTTTGGGAGGAGAAACGCTATAACCCCAGACTGACCAAGGATCTAGAGGAGTTCACCAAAATAATGGAGAACCTGAACTTGCCTTATCCCAAGAAAATAGGTGGGGGTTATAGGAAAGCCTTAACATTCCAAATCTTATACTAAACATAATACCCTAACTTACAGATGTGTCAGTGCCCGCTAATAAGGAGTGCGGGGTGTACGATATACCCAAGGAGTAAACTTAGAACTTCCCTCCCCCGAAGACTATATATACATTTATCAAGCAGCTTCCAAGAGATTTGTAATCTTTAAAATAAACATACCCACATATTTCTTATCAAGATAAAACCCTGACTTTGCTTTAAACATTAACTTAACTCAATTCTATATCTAAAAAGATAAACTCACCTCTTTGTTCGGCTTCCTTTGTTCTTCCAGACCATTCTCAATCCGAAGGGTTGTGGCAGTGCCGCCAAGTACAGTCTGCATGCGACGGCGGAGACGAACCACCAGGAGACGACGACGACGACGTCCGGCACACCCAGCACCTGCTCCACCACGGGCCGGAGGCGCAAGGGTGGCTCTCTGGGCGGCACTCTCTCCTCGCGGTCCACGCGCAGTGAATCCAAGGAGCTGCGTTCGGCTCTCCAGGATCGAGAGGCTGTCATCCAGAATCTGCGCATTCAGCTGTGTTTGGGCAAGCTGCCCAGGCCCACGGGACCTCCCCTGGATGAGTCCGAGAAGCCGGCGGCAGAGCAGAAGCTGAACCGACTCAAGGCAGAGGCGGAGAACAAAAGGATTAAGATTAAGAATTTGAAGAGTGCGCTGGAAAAGCTGGATATAACAGAGTGAGTAATAGATAATTTTACTAAAAAAGCAGATCTTTATATCTTAATCCTTCCCACAGCAACATAGACATCCGCATCCGCCAGGCTGAGTTGGAATATGCCCTTGGCAGGGAGGAGTTACAAATGCTTTCCATAGTAGAGGAAGCTCGCGCTCTGCAGGCCCGCCTGGAAAAGTCCAAGCCCGAGGCCCAGACCCTGTACAACATCATTAGCTCGGGTGTATCCCTAAGCCTCCATGCCGTTCATGCCACCTCCGGCCGTTGGGCAGCCCAACTGCGAACGGATCAGCCGGGTTTCTATGTGGAATGGGCCCTCGAGGGCGATGGCTTGTACAAGGGGGATCGCATTCTGGAAATCAATGGAAGACTGGTCACTGGAAAGTCCAAGGAGGAGCTGCAGAAGCAGGTGGGCAGCTCGGGCAAGTGCCAGATGGTGGTTCTCCGCAAGAAATCGGTCCCCATACCGCAAAAGCAACTGGACCAGGAGAAGGAGAACAACACCAGGCTGCAGCATCGCATCTCTTACCTGGAAGAACAAGTGCGAGAGCTCCAGACGGTCAAGGAGCATCACTCCCCAACGCAGCAGCAGCAGCAGCATCACCAGCAGCAGCAGGCCTCCTCCCACCAATCCCAGCACGTGACCAGCATCAGCATATCCTCACCCCCATCAACACCCCCCGAGAAGCCGTTGATTTTCCAGCGGGGCAACTACATCACCACCTTGGTGGGGGGCAAGCCCATCGAGTTGATGGGCGAGGACTCGGGTCAGACACCACCGGGTCATGTCACGAAGACCCTAATCAAGGAGAATACCCACATCGATCTGAGGGAGCGACTGCCGCACATGTACTCCATGCCCTCCAAGTCCCTGTCCGCCTCGAAGATCTCCATAAACAGCGATTCGGCCTACATGCAGCACCATCGTAGGGAGAAAGAGCGTCACCGGGATCGCCAGCACCGGGAACGTCCCAGGGATCCTCTCCAGCAGCAGCAGCAGCTCCATCGGGAGCATCTCATGAGCACGCATGCCCGCAGTGTGGAGCATCTGAATCAATATAATGGGTAAGATCCTTTTTAATCCTTTTTATCAACCTGACTAACTTCTGTAACCTTTCCAGTCTGGATCGCCGCCGGGAGACACCCCGTCAGAGCGAGGCCCACACCCTAAGAGCCCGCCTGCCCAGCGATATGAGGAGTGTCAAGTCCCTGGACTTCGATAGCGAAAACGAATCCAAGCCACCCACAGAGACACGAACCACTCGACCCACTCCACCCAAGAAACCCCTGCGTCTGTCCCTCCAGAGAGCTCAAAGTCTGCAGACCGTGGAGCTGCATCCTTGTGCGGATCTGGAGAGGAAGCGGCCCATGAAGAGGGTTCACCACAACAATAATAACAACAATATCCAGAAGGATGAGGGCCAGACCATGCTCATCGAAAACTGCAGTCCCCTGCACACGGCTTCCCTGGGCAGGCACAAGCTGATCTAGGATAGATCCTACCAAACTTAGTCTTAAGAAACCTAGCTTAACTCGAACCCTTAAAGGTCGAACCCAAAAAACAGGCGGACATGTGCAAAATTATAATTAATTAGAAAACTCCCACTTTAGCGGGTGTTTTATCCAGAAGTTTACTGTACTTACTTTTAATAATCGCTAATAAGTAGGGCTTGGCTATCATCTTGTAGTTTTGGCAAAAAATAATACCGATGATTGAGAGATTATTGTATTAGTTATATGATGATTATTAGCACAATTTTATCACTGTGAATACACGAATATTTTCATTTATTTGGATGTGTACTTTATTTTTGATTATTGGAGCGAGGCCTTGGGAATATTTCAAAAAGTCGAAAACAGGTAAAATGTATTCTAAAAATTAGTTTTGAATTGAATTGGGTTTAAAATCAATATAAGTGTATTATTTTCATAAAATTCAAATATACAAATATTTCTTAAAAGGTTTGATTGATTTTTGAAAGCTAAATCTGTAAAAACTTTTGTATTTCCATAAGATCTCAAAACATTTATTTGGAAACCCGAATATAACCCTTAATTAAAAATATTTTAGTGCTGGAATTAACATTTCGAAATTACACCAATAGTTAGGTGTACATTTCCTTAAAATTCCAATACCCTAATGATGTGTTGCACCTTCTTTAAAAAGATTTATGTCATAACCTAACAATTTTTAGTTTTAATCTCATAGCCCCGCATATATTTTCAACCATGACTGTAGGCACGAGCCTGCCTGGCTCACATTTTCCGCCGCGACGGTGATAAACAATTCAAATGAAAAGCACGTTAGCGTGTCCCAACAGCTTTGGCGGAATTTTCATAGAATTCGCAATCAAAGAGCCTGGCTTATGCAAGAAATTATTAATATAATTCTATATATAATATTACAGTTAAAAGCCATTTTGCTTGGGGTTTTAAAGGTAAAAATTAAACAATCTTTAGTTGATAAAGTTCCAGAGAGGCAGAGGCAGAGAGAGAGCCACACACAGCATGCGTGAGCGTAAGCTTAAGATAAGCCAGAGAGCAGATCTACCTGTCTCCCTTTCCCACTCCCACGCGCGATCGTGCTGACCAGGCCAGGCCACTGCACCGCTCTCTCAGGTGCGCGCTCTCCATTCTCGGCTCTCCCAAAATATTATCCCCCATTGAGCGCCCCTCGAAAGCAAGTCGATTTGCGATGGCAATGCCGGGGGCTCCAAACAGTTTCGTCGCAGTTCTCCAACGGTACAGATCGTCTAGAAAATATAACTACTCAATTATTAAATAGTTGCTAACAAGGTGAGTGCGCTAAAAAATAAAAACATAAAGAAAAAGTGCCAAGGATTAGGAATAATGGGTGAAGGTGAAGATAAAGTCGGTTGCAATTAAAATAGGTTGCTGGTTTCATTATTTAATGCGGAATAAACAATCTTTGTGGAGCCAGCTTTTTATATTTATTACCGGAGATTACTTATTACCAAGAAAAATAAAAAGAAAAAACCTTAACCAAAACCAGTTAGTGCAAAAACGCAGTTTCAGTTATTTGTGATTCTCTCACTTTTTAATTTGGCAGCGTTCGTTGTACGATTGCCCTTGAATGGGTTAAAGTAACCAGTTATAAATCCATCAGTGTGTGTGGGTTAAAATGCACTTGAGACATATGTATGTATGCACATGTACGTACATAATTCGACACGGAATCTAAACTCCAATAAGATCCACATTTGCTCAGATTTTGTAAAGCAAAATTCCATTTTTAACTGAATTTTGTTTTGTTTACAAATTCCTCTATCTCTATTCCACACATATATGGAAATTTATGTATCTTTTCTTATCTGCAAACTGCATAACTTCCAGCCAAGTTAGAGCAGCAAAATAATCTTTGCCTTTATTGTTTGCAAATTCATGATGAGCTTTGGGGTAATAAGCCACATTTATTCGAATTGTTTTACACCTGCCCTGAGACAATAGAAATTAATACTAGTATTATTTAATGGCACCTGTGAGAACAACTCCTGTGAATTCCTAGAGCAAGTACCTAAAGCCATTATTTTCAAATCAATCATATTCAATCAACGAGCCCAGAGAGGCCTTAATAACACACATTTGATGGACAAACGATGATGATTAGTTGCAATTTGTCAACCATTTCGTGACAGTTTGAACCAGAATAAATAAATGAGTATCAAGAGCTAAGTGTATACACTTTAAAAAATATTTACCTAAAAAAAATTGAGCATTAAAAAAATGTTTTGAGCATATAAATGCCATAAAAACAGTTCTTCAATTTTAGAAAATTGTTCTTAGAATATTATGAGTTTACAAGAAGTTTTCTTCATTTTAAAATTGAATGTTATATTTTTAGTGTGACCTTATCAATGTCTATTTCTCATTCTGGTTTGACACCTGTCAGTTTCCTGATTCAACAACCTTTAGCTCTATTTTAGGATAAATCACCAATTTAAAAAGCTTGTTCTCCGTTTCTTATTAAAATATTAAATATTTAAATCTTTTATATATAGTCATTAATATCTAAATATTTTTTCAAGTGCTTAATATAATATTTTTTCAAGCTATTTGAGCTACCTTCGAAACAAGTCAAATTCAGTCATACCGCCAGCGTGAGAATCATAAATTTCGGAACCGAGTTCAAGTGCCGCCGCCGATAAGGATACTTATTTGGAAAGGCAGGTACTGACCGCTATTTCTGAAGATTACTTAAGGACATGACTCGGCAAGATGGCCCAGCATAATGCAGACACCGATAAGACTAATAAACAAATAACTAAACAAACATTCTGCCGATAAACTCTGACATCCATACATAAGCCATATCTCTGGCCACTCATTCATTGAAAGCGAAGTGCGTACGAAAAAGAGATTGTTGATTGTGGATTGTTGATTGCCGGATTGACCTTCCCCCGCAGCCGCACTCGCACTTAACCCTGTGGCAAAAGGCTGTTTGCATTTATCGTTGATATCCACATTGCGAACGGGTAGCACATCTCGTATATGACCCACAAATCGTTCCATAAATTGAGGTTAGGCGCTTCAATTCCGCACACAACTGTCCGATTTAATGGAATCAAGTGAATGTGCACCTGATGACGTCCAAGAGCCAGGGATGAGCGGCTGGAATTAATGGGAGGTCTTCCAAGCGATACTTTATATCGTGTAACATATCAAATATCATTGTTTTAATGATACTTTCTAATGGTTATGGGTTTGGTTTTTAAAGGAGAAAGGTTAGAATAGTGAGAGCTCTTTTTGGGGTTTGAAGTTTTAATTTATTAATTTAAAATTATATTTGTTGGCTTTATAAAGGGTAATAAATAAGGTTTACCCGATAGAAATGAACGTATTTCATGAAATTTTTTTTAAAGATTATTTTTCAGGGGACTTATTCCACTGACGCATTTTGAATGTGAATATTAATGAATCAGTTTAATCACAAATTTAATATTTTTCAATTCTATATATATATATATATAAATACATATTTAAATTTTAGACTTAAACTTGACATTTGCGATGATCTTTAGTGAGCCCAAATTTAAGGCTAAGCCTAAGAAAATGAATGCCAAAATCTATCAAAAATCTAAATAAGTGATAATAGACAAAGATCATCTCTAGTTTTCATCTAATTCTAGTTGTGTTTGTGCAATCATAGAGCTCTTTTACTAAATGTAATAAAAAACTTTATTTATAGCTTATTAAGCCGTTCAGTCCCCTGTTTCTTATATAATATTATTTTTAGCACGTGTTACTGATATAGTTTTCTAACTTTCAGTTTCCAAATATGCTGCGTTATCTAGTGGTTGCCCTAGCACTGTGTGCCACAATCTGTTCAGCAGCCCAGGCGGTAAGTAATTATAATCTCTTATCAAATAAATCAAATAAATAATTAATAAATTAATTTTATTAATTTTCCCATTAGCGCAACAATGCCATCCAGGCCATAGCTTATTTGACCGGTCCAGTGCAGCCGGATAATAGCCAGGTCAAGGGCAATGTGACCTTCACCCAAAATGACTGCGGCCAGAATGTCCATGTGCGCATCCAATTGGAGGGCGTCAAGGAGGGCAAGCACGGCTTCCACATCCATGAGAAGGGAGATCTGAGCAATGGCTGCGCCAGCATGGGTGCTCACTACAATCCCGATAAGGTGAGTTATTACTGAGTAATTAATATTAATTTTGTAATTAATGTTGGTAACCTTTTCAGGTCGATCATGGCGGTCCCGACCACGAGGTGCGTCACGTTGGTGACCTGGGCAACCTGGAGGTGAACTCCACGGGCATCATTGACATCACCTACACGGATACAGTGATCTCTCTGACTGGCAAGCGTACGGTCATTGGACGGGGCTGTGTGCTCCACGAACTGGAGGATGACCTGGGTCTGGGTAACCACACGGATTCCAAGAAGACGGGCAACGCTGGCGGACGCATAGGTGGGTTATCTTTTTTTATAATAAATCTCTTTAGTTTATAATTAATTATTTTTATTTATTTCCTTTTAGCCTGCGGTGTTATTGGTGTCAAGTAAATATCGCTTCCACCCGAGACAGACAAACTCGAATGCTGCTCGAATATTTTATGTGTAGTTTATGTGTAACTTTCAGGCCCCAGAAAAATAACTAATTAAGTGTTTTTCCCAGTTGACAAAACCAAACCAACCATAATCACAATCCCTCACAAAGCTCACACACTCACCCACTATTTGGCTAACACCCACACACATTGTCCTCAACTAACTCGCTCGATTTTTCCTGCCCTTCTTGGCTTTCCCTCCTTTCCTCTGTTTGTGTGTAATAAAACCGACAAAAAATTAACCGAAATCTAAGCTAAACATTAGCCTGTACTTGCTGTTCGTATTTCCATTTCGTGGCCTAAACAAACTTCCGCATTATCCACGGGGTTGGTTGAGAGTGACAAAGGGTTTTCCCTCAACCCCCAAGACTAACATCATTAGCTTTTAATGGTGAGCAATGGCTGGGAGATTGGAATAACCAGAACGAGTTCCAGAGTTTCCGAGTTCAATCATCTGAGTATTTGGATTGTGTTTTTCCAGTTACCCGTCTGAGTCTACACCTGCACCCGCACGCCACCATCCAGCACCACCACTGTTTTATGTGCCCCATGAGGAGCCACAAGATCATGTTGTCTATCCCCTCCAGCGCTATCCACCGTATCCACTCGCATACCCATATCCGCACCCATACCCATACCCCTATCCTTCCTATCCGTATCCGCTGTATCTGTGAGGGATCTAGAGAGTACATCACACCTATTATTTGCAGCTCGGAGGATCTGGAGGAATGGCCTTGTCGCGATGGTGGCGCCGGCGCCCTGCGCAGCTCCCTCTCCATCCTGACCGTCCTCGTGGCCATCTTCTTGGCGCGCCACTAACCCAGCATTCCGGATGATTGGACTGAGCATGTGTGGCATGTGGCATCCGCACTTACACCCTAACACTCACACACACTTACCCATAATTACATGTAATTAGTCACCCAAAAGCGAACACAATTAATTATAATACTCCAGGAACAACAACACCATTATCCACCCAAAATAACAAACTCTGAGGAAACTAACTAAGCTACACTTGTATTATGTTTGAAGAACAATTGATAATAAAGTTTGTTACTTGTACTTTCGCTGTTTCCATTCTGTACGTGCAGAGATAGTCACTAAATTGGCAGAGATTATCAATGGGCAAATGTGTCTAGATAAGGCTTACTTATACTTATAACTTATAAAAAGATTAGGTAGTACCTATGGTACTCAACATTTCGATTTCGATGGGGCATAACCCGAGTCATTGAGAATTTGAGTTTAGTTGTTCAATTTCCTTAAATATAAACTAATTTTTTTCAGAGAAAGTTCCTTTTATTATTCAGAAAGTCTTATTCTGGAATATTAGTTTATCGATTTCAGAAGATACTTGTTCCAAACTCGTATTATATTACGAAAGACCTTACACATACAGCCAGAGAACGGCCACACTACTCAGGCTCAACCTCACGGAATGCGGCACATTGATTCGCGGTGAAACTCATAAACAGCTTTGGTAACACCAAAAAATTTTTAATTACCGAATTAGTAAATATCTTTAATTTTTTTTTTAATAAAGTTTAAGAGAATTCTTTGAAAAAAAATTATAAACTTAAACTTATTCTTCAATCATTAGAAAAGCTTACCAATTTCAAAAGAAAACTTAAACTTTAATATGCTAATTAAATAAATTATAAAAAAAGGAAGATCAAAAGAAACGTCATATTTAAATAAATTATAAAAGATTCGCTTAAAATATATTTATTTATATATATTTAAATATTTTTTATTCTAAATCTATAAGAAACGCTTAACAATTTTAAAGAAAACTTCATTGTTTATAAGAATATTAATAAGAATATAATCCCCTATATAAATATTTAAACAAAAACAAATAAAATAACAAAAGGTCTTCCAAATATTTCCTGAATTCCATTTGAATTATTTATGAACACCTTAATGCTATACTAACCAAATATTTAATCTAAACAAAGATAAATAAATAGAATTAAAAAGATATAGTAGAAATAAAACGAAATAAAAATAACTAAATACAAATACATACAAATAAATAAACCAAATTAGGTTATCAAGTGTTCTCAACAAATTTAGTTATCCAGAAATCTATATTTAGAACCCACACATTCCCAATTCAATAGAAATCCCTCATAGCAAAGAAATAATAATGACGCAAAAGGCCTCTACACTTAACCTTTCCCACTCTTTTATGCAAGTAATCAGGCCATATAACTTTTCTTTAACTTTAATGGCTGGATTCCCTTATAAAGCCACAATTTGCTTTACATTGCGGAAGCCTTCTGGCCCAATGTTTGCCCTCCAATCATTCAAAGAACTGCACTTTCCAGCGATTCCCTTGCTAATGGTCAAGCAACAGCCTTTGGGCCAGAGATTTCTGTGACCAGATAGGGTCTGGGCCCAGTGGGGGGACTTGAGGCCATAATTCCCGACACGCGACATTAACATCATCCAAGACTGTGGCATAGTTTCAGGCGTCTTTAATTATTTCGCACAAATAGTAACGCCGCCAAATTTTGGATTCCCAAAGAGAAAGAAAGAAAGTGAGAGCGTTTACAACTTTCTTCGCACGAAAGCACGCAATTAATTTCGCCTTGGGCCCGGTCGCGTTCCAGGTGCCAAGTGCCAAGTGCCCAACTTTAAAGGGAAATACCCCGCACCAGACGTGGGTGGCGGCCCAAGCCAAGTTTTTTTATGGTAATAAGTGCAATGACCCACCGGGTAAAGGCAAAAGCAAAAGCAGCCAGTGAGGTAAGCTCCGGGCCGACCTCCTTTCCGCTGGTCAAAAGTTCTCTGGTATCGAATGTTGAATCAACGAAATGGGTGTTCCCATTCCCTGTTCGATTCCCGCCTGGCCTGAATTCGTAGCAGGCCTCCTCCAAGACTTTCACTCACTTTTACTTTTTTTTTTCCTGTGCCCATAATCCCGGGGTGCGTTGCCAGCGCCAACCGGGAATGCGGTGGCCACAACAGAACCCGGCCAGGAAAGGCCTTCTAAAGCCCGGCCGGACCGCAGCTCCGGTCAGTTTGTGGTTTAACTTCAGTCCGTTCGGTCAGTCGCATCGTTGCGATCTCTCTCTCTGGCAGTTCTAATTTTGGATTAAACTCAAATTAAACTCAAGTTAAATTTAAAGTTTTAATTGATCTGAAAAAGTGACCTCTGGGTTGAGTGAAAATCAAAATGCGTAATTGCGGGCCGAGTTTAATAAAATATGTTTTATTTGCCTTTAATGTTTTATTTGCGGTAAGAGTTCAGAATATAAGTGAAAGTTATATTAAAAGTGAAATGTTTAAGTTATTCTAACTTAATAAATTAATTTAGATGCTAAAAAACGAACCAAACTAAAAACAAAACAAAATGAAGCTCTGACGTAATCGTATCAGAGATTTAATGAATTTTTCTATAAATTAAACTCTAAAAATTTGCTTATCTTTTAAAGGTTATTATTCCAGATCATAATAAAATATAAATGAAAACATTTTCACTTTAAAGTTTAAGTTTTTTAAGGAAAAAACATATTTTTGTATTTAAATATAGAACTTTCCAGTTTGCTTGCTTGCAGACTAAGCAAGCACAGTCCCGTCAAAGCACGTTTTACGGTGCCGCATAACGTGAGGTTGAGTTAGAGTATCTAGACTGTCCTCTAGCTGTTTTTAGTGAGAAATATCTGAAAATTTGATTTAAAATGTACTGCTAAGATTCCAGAAGAATGTTTACTTATAAATGTAAAGCAAACTAAGTTTCAAACCTAGAAATTCCCTAAAAATACTATTAATTTATTTTTGACTGATTTAACAAACGATATTTCAAATAATTCCTGCTGCATGACTAATAATAAATGCCAAATATTTTCCAATGTAGTTTTAATTCATAATTAATATTAAAACAAAATATTCTCTGAAGCAATTTAAAAACAACACTTTCCTGAACCTTTTTACAAAATAAACTTATTTAATAAACTTTTTTATATCGCGAAATTCCCCAGTCAAAAGCTCATTAATTTAGTACTTGTACTGGCAGCTCATCTATCGTGATTTATTTATCCCCTGCAATTGCGATTTAATTCGCCATAATTACCGTCACTCGCAGCCATGCAATTACGCTTATGCATCGAGTCTTGTTTGGGTCTCTCATTTAGATGATTATCGGCTGGAAAAATGGCATTTTCATTCGCCAGCGAGTGCCAGCGATTGGCTTATAACGACATGGAAGTGATGTATGCGTGCTCCAAAGGACATGGACACTGGGTGTCCTTCGCATTGACCAACAACTGAGCAAACACAAACCCACTGTCAATGACGACGTGGACTTGAACATGGAAATACCATTGCCATTGACTCACTGGTCGTGGGTGATTTTTATCGCACAATTAGAATTGGGAATGTAAATACGAGCAACGCATATCGAATTAGGACTTGATTGGAAGCCATTAGGCAAATTGCTTTAGGGATATATTAAAGGTCGATTCGATTAATCAAGCGGATCAATTTTCTTTCCAGATCTCCGGCCTGGGAATCCTTATAGCAGGCGCTGTTGTCCTTGCCGATGTGAATGAATTTAATCACTTTGTGGAGGGAAGAGTTTTGGCTCCACCAATTGTCCTGATCGTCACGGGACTGATCATATTTTTGATCGCTTCGCTGGGTTGCTTTGGAGCCATCAAGGAGTCGCCAACGCTTTTGCTGACGGTGAGTTGAAAGAAAAACTTGGAAAATAGTACAGATAATAATTATATTGTATTTACCCAGAAATTTCGAATTCCAGCTCCATAAAATGTAGATTTAAAAACACATTAATTAATGCGGAAAATATTTATTTTATTTTATTATTTTAATACTTAAAGGGAAGGGTTAAAGGGAAAAATTGGTAGAATAATACAGATAAAAATTATAATGTATTTTCCTTAAAATTTAGAATTTTAAGAGCTTTTTCCTTAGATCTATAAAATATAGATTTAAAAACACATTAATTAATGCGGAAAATATTTATTTTATTTTATTATTTTAAAACTTTTCAAGTCAGTAAAATTATTATATTCAGGTGAACCTCCACCAACCTCCAATTGAATTGAAATCCCTTAAAAACAACACTTTAAAGTATGCTACAAAATCTCACAGTCCCTCATTAATTCATAGCATACTTTTAGGCACCTTTTTTAATTGATTTAAAATCCTTTCAAATTGTTTTTAAATATTTTAAAATGATTTAAAATCTACAAACATTTTTTTAAAACTTCTAATTATATTTTCACTCTCCCAAAATATTAAAAAACGTTCTTTCTAAATTATCCTCCTTCAATTTCCCTACCAGTTCGCCGTCCTTCTGGCCGTCATCTTCATCATCGAACTGGCCGTGGGCATTGCGGCCAGCGTTTTCAAGAAGGACCTCGAGATGATGGTCAAGAACTCCCTGCAGGAGTCCATCAAGCGTTCGAACAGCGAGGACACCATGGCCTGGGACAACATCCAGCAGAAGTTGATGTGCTGCGGCGTGGACTCCCCCGCGGATTGGAGGACACTAAGTGCGAATAAAACTCTCCCAGCCAGTTGTTGTCAGCAGCAGTTCATCGACACCACTGTGGGACACTGCCTCGATTCCCCAGCTCTGGGCAGGGATAAGTTCTTCCAGGACGGATGTGTGGGCAAGCTGAAGGCTCGGATCGAGAAGAATGCCATCATTTTGATTGGTGTGGGAATTGGCATTGCCTTCATACAGATTCTGGGCATAGTGCTGGCCTGTTATTTGGCCAGCTCTATACGACGGGAGAGGGCCAAGTAAAGGTCCTTGAAGGAGTTTCCCTATCACGGTTTTTAAATTAAAATAGTAGTGGCCTTTATTTAATGATTGAATATTGCTCAATTTACACAACACGAAAGAACATTTTTAAATTGAACGAAAAGTATACGAAAAAAAAAACGCAACAATCTAATGTCGAGGATTATTTAAAACCATTTTCTTGCCTTTATTTACTTTTGGTTTAATTATATCATCTCTTGATCTTCCCAAAATGAATTTTTCTTCGAAAATAATTTATATTTCTCTCATCTGTTTAGAATTTATCAGCATTAACTTCAGAAAGAATTACCTAAATTATATTTTTTTAAATAACCAAGTATTATTTCCTATTTCTTTAAACAGTTCTGGATTTGTCTAAATATTTTGTAAGAAAGTAGACCGATTTTTAGAGGCTCTTAGAAAATTAATTTCCATTGATCATTAATAATTAAATCCCTTTTCGATTATTAATTAAACTTAATATTTATCTGAACAAAAAACTATAAGCTATTAAAGTTTGGATCTTTTAAGACCTTTTCTGTTCCAAAAATAAATATATTATTAATTAAACTTAATATATATCTGAACATAAAACTATAAAAACTATAAGCTATTAAAGTTCGGTTCCTTTAAGACCTTTTCTGTTTTAAAAATAAATACATTTTTTCCTAATTTAAGCAATAAATATTAATTTCCTTTCTAACTTACCTTTCTACAAAGAATAAATTACAAATTCTGGCTTTTTATTATTGAATAAATAATTAGGTATCCATTGTTGTATTTCCTAAATAATAAATATTACTTTGTAACCTGTTAAAAAAAAGAATTCATAAAGAAAATCTCCAGTTTTTAGGTGTCTTCTAGTAATCTTTATTTTAAAGGATCTACAGGGGGAATTGGGAACTTGCTTTTGCGATTATTGGCCAGGCTCAGCGTCCACTTAAGCTTGAGGAGTCCCGGATTATGGACTACGGATTACGGGTACCATCTATGACTACGGAGTGGACGCCGATCAGTGGTGTCTTCAGCGGGGTGCGACTGCGGCTTAACGAGTGCTCGACTACGGCTACGTCCCCTAGAGGCAAATGCAATTTAATGGTCGGGTTTCCACTGGAACTGGGAACTGGGAACTGGGAACTAGGAGCTCTACTTGCTCTGGAGCAGGGCCTCCGAGAGGCGTTCTATGGCCGTCACTGGCCCCTTGCGGCTCTCCTTCTCGCCGCTCTCGAGGAGGGCCGCGGCAGCAGCTGCCTCGGCGGCTTCGGCCTCCTCCAGGACGCGGGCCTCCTCCTGTTCCCGCTGCTTCTGGTAGTGCCGGAACTCTGTGGGCGTGAGCATGCCCCTCAGCACGGTCTCATAGCTCACATTGACGCCCTTGGCCCCCATCTTTTGGTGGAGCTTCCAGCATTCGCGCTCCTTCAGGCTCCTCACATACGCCGGATAGTTGTGATCCGGCTGCGGCGGCTGATCCTCGCAGTTGGCGGCATTATTGTTGTTCTCCTTCTTGGCCTCATCCGGTGGCGTTAGGGGCAGCTCCCCAGATCCTTCCTTCTTTAAGGAGGATCCCTGATCCATCTTGCCTGGAACAACGTCGGTTAGGAAAATGGAGACGGGCGGCGCTGTGGGCGGCCGGTTGGCGCGGATGCGGGCGGCCAGAGGTGCTATCGAGCCGCGTCGGATCATGTGCGAGTACTCCTTGGAGGCCAGTTGGAAGGTGGGCGGATAGCTGTCTTGAAACGAGACTGCCAGAAAGCTTTAGTTGGGTTTTGGGGGAGCGAAAGAGTGCAGGTGTATGGAAGCATGCTTTTTCCTTGCTTTGTAGACTTAAAAATTACTCGCTTAACGCTGAATATATTTATTTTATTTTCATATTTTTCAAAACATTAAAATAATAATATTCAGGATACCTAAAAAACCTCCAATCGACTTGAAATCACTCAAAAATTGCGCCCAAGAGTAGGCTACAAAATCTCTGAACCCCTCATTGGTTCATAGCATACTTTTGGGCATTTTTAAATTGATTTAAAATCTTTTTAAATTGATTTAAAATCGTTTTAAATTGATTTAAAATCTTTTTACATTAATTTCAAATCTTTTTAAATGGATTTAAAATCGTTTTAAATTGATTTAAAATCTTTTCAAATTGATTTAAAATCTTTTTAAAGTCTCTTGAAACGAGACTGCCAGAAAGCTTTAGTTGGGTTTTGGGGGAGAACGAGAGTGCAAGGCAAAAGGAGGTGTATGGATATATGAAAGCATGCTTTTTCCTTGCTTTCTGGAGACTTACCCGATTTGCCCGTCTTCCTCAAGAGCGGCGCCCTTCGCTGCGCGGCTCCTGGCTGCTGCTTCTCCGAGCCACCACCCGGTGGCGATGTGACCGCCGTGGAGCAGTTGTCCTCCCGCTCGGAATCACTGCCCTCGGAACTCAGCAGGGAGACCAGGGTAATCACATCCGGGGCCACCACACTGCGGGCTCTATTCAGAGCCTTCTTGGAGGAGCTGCTGGCATTAGGGGCTCCTCCACCCGAGGAAGATGAGTCGCCGCCCAGAACATCGATTGGTGCCCCGCCTCCGGAGGACGGGGTCCTGGTAAAGATCTTGCGACGCCGCAGCTTCTGCTGACTCCTCTTGCTGGCCGCAATGACGCCCTTGCTGCCCTCGTCCAGCCCTCGGACCGGAGCGGACATAGCACGCACCAATGGCGGACGCCTCTGGACGGTCAGGGCCGGGGAGATGCTCAGGGGGATCTCGGCAGGGATCTCTGCAGCCTGCAAGTGATGATGCTCCGGCTCCGGGTCCTGTTCCGGCTCCAGGTCCTGCTCCCGCTCGTTGGTGGCCCGTATCGTCTGGGACAGGACTATGTTGAGATTTATGCGATTCTTGTCCGCCTTGGCGCTGCTGCAAAGGGAAAGTGAGAAAGGGAAATGGGAAATGGGAAATGGAATTGGCAAATCGAAATGGAAAGTTTCGAGTGACCTACTAGCGTCGCCCGCCTTCTAAATGTAAATCAAATTTATTTGGCATTAGTTGCGGGCTGGGCCCGGCAATTTATGCTGCTCCCGATTCCGGCGCGAATCATGCAAGGCACCAGAAATAGAAATTAACTTTGCGATGAAAAAGGAAACCATGTCAATTACGTTTACAATTGGCGCCCCGAAAAGCGGAAACCCCGACGAAAGTGAGTCTACGATTGCCGGGAGGGGTCAGTGAACCCTAGGGGTACTATTTCCCAGAGCTATCAGGTGTTCTATACCCTCCCCAAGTTTTCCACCTCGCTATCTTGTCAGCGGGCAATGATCGACTTAAGTGTGCCGCCAGGTGGGTGAGCTGCTCCTCCTGTTCCTCCTTTCGTTCCTTTCGCCGAGCATGTCTAGCGTGTGTTATGCACTGGAAACATAAAACTTTGACGTTTGATTTCGGCGTGAAGCATGCAAATTGCACACACACCACACTCTCCCACACACACACAGCCAGAACTTGACGCCACCGTATCGAAAGTGTCACTTTCGCCATATTTATATGGATGATATGGATTTCAGGGCAGACATTACAACTGCCTACAGTTTATTACGTATACGCACTGTGCGCTGGCACCAAGGTCAAACAAGAAAGGAAGCCTCTGCACGGGGGGCTTGGGTTTCCATAGGTGCCACAATTTATTCGGAATATATTTTTTTGGCTATTTCAATTCAAGCAATTTGTGGTGGTCCCTTGAGAGATACTACTCCAATTTCCATAAGGTTTCAAGGTAATTCTAATGAGTTTTGTGGTTCCCCTGACTGTGGACTATTAAAGGTTTGATTAATTCTCCTGACAAAAAAGTGTTTTAGTTGGAATACAACCATAAACGGGCTTTGAATTATTCTAAATAATTTCCCACCTCACTTTTTTTTTAAGTTTGTACTGGAATTTTAGCTAAAAAATAATAATATATAAATTATTATATATCTCTATAAGAAGAACCATTGTACAATTGTTTTTCTAAAATTTGAGTTGAATTGGATAATAAACATGGAAGTTATAAGACAGCAAAGTTAAAACTCAATATCTATCTCGCTCACACTTGCCTCAAAGGGTTAGTCGCGACACAAACCGTGAGTCCTTTACTTGAGTTCTGTATGTAGTAAGCCAAAATTAATATATTTTCACGACTTCTATATGAAGTGAGCGAAAATTAATATATTTGTTCGCCTGAAGCTTTCTTGCTTTCTTTATTAAAGTGATAAAGTTTGAAAATAAATAAATATAACAAACAATGGAGTTATAAGACACAAAAGTTGAAACCCCATTATCTATCTCGCTCGCACTTGACTTAGAAGGTTAGTAGAGTCGCAAACCGTGAGTCGCGAACTCAAAGGTTTAGCTAAAGTGAACCAAAATTAATATATTTTTCGTCTCTAGCTCTCTAAATTGGCTTATCAAAATGTTTAAGTTTCAAAATAAACAATTATTCTTTAAAAATATATGTTTGTATGATAAACAGGGAAGTTATTAGATAACAAACTTAAAAACCAATATCTATCTTGCTCGCACTCGCCATAGAAGGTTAGTGGAGTCGCAAACCATAAGTTGGTACTCTGGTGTTGGCTTAGGTGAGCCTAATTAATTTATTTGTTCGTCTCTTAATTGTTTTATTAAAATGTTTCAGTTAAAAAATAAATAAATATTCCTTTAAATTTATTAAACAATCCAAATGCCAAACTTTCTTTAAATATGGCAAAGAAAATTTGTAAACGTTTCGTAAATGTTATAAGAAAAGTCCTTATACTAGAATAATCCCATAGCCACCTTCTTAATTCCTTCACTTCTGAACCCTTAATTTTAATTTTTTAATTAACTCTACTCACATCTTTGCCTCTGCCTGCTCCGCCTGCGTATTCCTCTCCGGTTCCTGGTCCTTCAACAGCGATGTAGTAGATGACCAGGCCACCAGGCTCTTGTCCCTCAGCCTCAATCCCTGGACCTGTGAGGCTGTAATCCTCGGAGCAATCCTGGGCGTGGACTCCTCAATGGCCAGAGAAGTGGTCCTGCTGCCGGGATACAGCTTCTGGCGTATATTCTCGATGGATCTGCCCACGGAGAGGCCGCGCGAGAGATAGCCCCGCTGCTGGGCCGAGAACCTGGCCGTGGGCTCTATGAAGGAGTGCTGTTTCCGCACCGACAACGGCAGTTGGTAGCGGCCGCCAGGAGTCGACGAGGAGGAGGAGGAGCTGGTGGACAAGGGAGCGTTCGTCGTCTGGTGGCGACGACGGCTGGCCACAGACAGCGACATGGTGACAGCCAGGTTAGCCTTGATAACCTTGATTAGCAACGGTGACGATGAGTGGTTGCGGCTGGAGTGGGTTTCGGAGTGGGTGTATAGGTAAGTTTGGTTAGAACTTCAAGAACTCCGTGGTGGTGGCTTACGTTTCAATTGCCAATCAATGTGGCACATCGAATGCAAATCAATTACGAAGTCATTAAGCCAGCGGCAATAACTTTGTCAACAAAAAGAAGGAAACCTGACTGAAGTGAAAGCCGAGCAAATCGCACAGAAACCGGCTGAAGTCACGAAAGCGAAAGGTATCGCAAAGGATACAGATCCAGTTGCAGATCGCGATGAGGTGCCTTCCACGTCCGCGTCGTCCACTTGGCTCGAATGCCCTGCACCGACTGCGTTTTTTTGTGAATGAAGAAGGAGCTTCGTTTATGTTGCCAACAAACAATCAACAAAATCGCAACGTTGGCAAGGAGTCCGGAGTCCGCCTGTTATGCTCGCTCTCTCTACGGCTTTACGGCTTCGTTGTTTGTTCCATTTCCTGCTCACACCCGCACGTCAGACAACCAGCCAACTACCACCACCCGCCAAAACAACACTTAAAAAAAATCTAAATTATATCTTAGATTTGATTTAATCTTTTTTCGATAGTTCTTTTAACTAACTTACTTCTTTATTTTTAACATTAAGCTGATATGCGCATAGATAAAACCCTTTTCTTTAATGATATGGTTTATCGATGTATATTATTTACTTATCGATTTATCGTCTTATCGTTTTATCGTTTTATCATCTTATCGAATTTATTACTAAACCTCAAATTTTATAAAAACTTGTTGTAGTATCACAAAATAAGCTTGACTATTTATTTACAATATCAGAAAGTTAAAATCGTTCTAAAAGGTTTTGTATAATAAAGTAAATTAAATCTTTTCGATTTTTCTTGATATGTGGGGCGTGCGATATTTATCGAACTTATAGTTTTCTATCAATTATGTCTAAGAATGCAGGTATTATATTTTATATTAGATTAAAAAGTTTGTATTTAGTAAGAGATTCAGAGAAAAACATCTGCAGAAGCCACACAAAATATTTCTAGTATACTTTATTTCAGATAGCTAGCTTATTTATTTATCAAGCAGTTGGAAATATTAGAAAACTAAATAAAAAATTATAAAAGATACAATTAAAAATAAAATACAAAATCCAAAGCACCTCTTAGGCTTCTCAGACTTCTGAAGCATCTACCCCTTCCGCTGCACTGAAATTCCCAAAGGGTTCTAGCTGAAAACTGTTTATAACCTAACTAATAAATAAAAATAGGGTACTGATAAAGATACTAGCAATGAGAAATATAGTTGTATATCTAAACCTGATGATTGTTTTTCAGAAGAAGTTTTTTTTAAATAAATCACTTCTCACAATATTTTTTCTGAGTGCACCCAGCCCCCTATCCACCCCGCTCTATTTCGCCAACCCCTTCCGGAGACACGTGCAATTTTGCTGGGGTCTGGCAAGTTTTCGACTGCGACTCAATGAACCCGCACGAACTTTTGTTTTCATTTACGAACCACCAGAGCCCACCCACTTTACGCCTCATAATCGAAAGGATTACAGCATTTTTTGTTTGCCTTTTCAGCTTTTTGGCAATATGCAAATCCGACCGTGAATGAATGAATTTTTGGCAAAAAGTAAGAAAATTTGCGGGTAGAGGAGAAATGCGTACAAGTCGCTCAATGTCAGCGAAATTTCGTTAGATGCAAATTCAGATGTCACTATGTGTGTATCTCTCGCTCTCCCAGATGGATGTGAAAAACTTTCACATTTGTGACAATTTCAAATTCATCAAAGACATGCAAAGTTCGGCGGTGGAAAAGTTCCGTGCGCGGTGGCAATCAAAGAAAAGTAACGAACGGAGCGGGGGGCAGCAAACACAAACACAGAAAAATGGCATAAAATCCAAAAAAAAAAAGAAAAGTAAAACCAAATCAAGCCCCAGCCAAGGTCACAGGCCAAACATATGTATGAATGCCTCCCTGTTAGCCAAAGTATTTATACGAATGTATATGCCTTTGTGATTGCCAATAAAATGTACTTAAAACAAAACGGCAAGAAAGGCCAATCGCTGCTGGATGGGCATTAATCATTTCCAGTCAATATTTATGGCTTGACTTTGACGACGCGCTTTGCACCGATCGGACAGGAATCCGGTCCCCGCCACAGCTCAGCTCCTCCTTGGGCTCCTTGTGCAATTGCGAAATTCGAAATCAATTCAATTACAATGCAAATGCCGTAAATATGGTAGAGACGGACCCGTAACCAAATACCGAGCGGTACGAACGGGGCAACATGTCAGAGAAAAACTTATTTTAATTACGAAAAGCGTGGGAAAAAGAATTACGGTGACTGTGACTGGAACGGTTCCAAATGAGATTTTGGACTTTTTGATTCGGGATAAAGAATTTTGAATAGGCTTGATTGGATTCTAATTTTTTTGTTTATTCGATCTCATGATTTCCAAAGGTTTATTAGTATTATTCAGTGTTTATGTATTGACTGCAAACTTCTGTAAACTTTAAACTTTGAAGTAAAGAAGCAAAGTAATTTCAAACGACAGAAAATTAACCGCCAAATCGATAGAAAGCCGTTATTTCACAGTCAAATAGCTGTCATAGCTAAACATTTTGCATATTTCACAGATTTATTTTTTAGCCAACAAGTATGGTAGAATTAACAAATATTTATTTTACGTTGTTTATTTATTTTTTAATATATATCCTTTAAGGATTTATTTTATTTTCTTTTGTTTTTATCTTGTCTCTGTTAGCTATTTTCTTTTAGCTACTTTTTCTAGCCGATAGTTGGCTTCACTGACGCTTCGTGCTGTCGGCTTTTATCGATAGTATCGACGTTTTGACAGCTAAACGTCAGATGACGTTTCGTGCTGTCGTGGCGATTGTTAAAACTTTAAAGAAAGTCTGCAGTTGAGCTCTCAGCTTAAGTTCACCCGATTCCTCAATAAAAACCAACACAAAAACCTCACCAGGATGTCCCGTCAAGTGCTCGCCATCTTCTTGATTGCCGCAGTGTGCGCCTCCGGCGTGTACGGAAGCTGCAAGGCCACCGTCAGCTCGTTCAGCACTCAGGATGCTACGATTCTGACCCAGCTGGCCCATGTCGGCGAAATCACGCTGCAGTGCAGTGGAGCGGCTCCCGCCAGCTTGTTTGCCGAGTTTCCCTGCGGCAAGGTGGTACCCGTGGCCCAGGTGGGCGATAACAAGTACCAGGTGAGTCGCGGAAGTCCGCCCTGGAGTTTGGGCAGTACCTAATCCCTGTTTTTCGCCCCACTTTAGGTGAGCTGGGTGGAGGACATCAAGCAGGGCAGCAGCGGCAATGTCCAGGTGCGTCTGTTCGACGAGGACGGCTATGCCAATGTGCGCAAGGCCCAGCGCGATGGCGATAAGGTGTCGTCGGTCAAGTCCCTGCTGGACATTGCTGTGCCCACGAAGAGTGCCTACAAGGGTCCCTGGGTGAAGGCCGAGCTGCTGGCCGCCTTCCTCGTGGGCGGAGTCGCCTACTTTGCCTTCACCACCAAGAGCAAGGTGCAGGCCTAAGACGGAGGAGGATGCCGCCTCGTCATCGACTTCCTGAATGAAATTCATTCGCATTAAAATCACCTAGCATCAAATTGGCCCCGGGTGGTCCCCCAAGAAGAGATTTTTCCACATTTTGTACACCTAAGCATCGAAAGGATCGATCGCCCGTCGCCCCCCCAAAATAAACAGATAAAAAACGAATATATTTTGAGATTAATTTAAGTTTAATTTAGATTAAAGATAGCTTGTACGAGATTAAACCTGTCCGGAGGAGGAGCCCACGCCCACCGTCGAGGAGGGCACCCCGTTCATGGTCGCCTCCTCGTCCGAGGAGATGTCGATCATGCTCTCGACCCGCGACGGCGACATCACATACACAAAGTGCTCCGTGGAGCCCTCGGGTCCGACTGGCGGCGGCAGGATCACCACGGAACCATCCTGCGGCGGCGGTGGGGGCGTGTCGATGCTGCAGTACTTGAGATTCCCAGCTCCCCCGCCCGAATCGTCTGGCGGCGGCGCCCCACCGTTACAGTCAAAGTTCTCCAGCTCCAGTTCCAGATCGCTCACGATCCGCATGCACCTCATCTTGGCCAGGGACTGGAACTTCATGGGCATGGCCCGTACCTGCCGTGCCAGGCTCAAGAAGAACAGCGTGTTGGCGTCCAGTTCCCTGTTCGCCTGCAGCACGGCCGACACATCCCAATCGCTGGGGAAACGCGGATCGCAGATCTTGCGCGTTTTGGCGGGAGATTGCTGCTGCGGCTGTTGCTGCTGCTGCTGCTGTTGGATCTGTTGCTGCATCTGCACCTGGGGCTGCTGGAATTGACCGGCAGTTCCCACAGCCGAGCAACTGAGATTGATGGCTGCCGTCTGCGGCGAAGGTTGAACCCGCCGCACCTTGGACGCCGGCGGTGCTGGAGGCGGCGGGGGTGGCGTGGGGTTGCCCAAGGGCAGGGCAACGCCGGTACAACTGCCGCCATTTAAGCGATTCGCATTCTGCACTTGGTTGGCCAGGTTCTGGAACAATCCCAACGGAGCCCCGGCCGCAGCTGCTGCGGTTAGCTCCTTCTTGAAGTTATCCGCGGCGGCAAAGAGATGCGGCTCGATGATCAGGCAGCCGACATTGCCGCTGGGGCCGGTGGAGCTGCTGCATCCTGGTGGCGTGACCGTGGACGGCATTGGCAGTCCAGCGGCCACTGCCGCCGCCTTGAGCGTGGCCAGCGGGAACATCTGCTGGGCCAATCCACCCATGTTGCCCATGCCCATGGGCAGGTGGTTGGCCAACGAGGCCAGGGCATTCGCATTGGCCTTGCTGACGGCGGCAGCAGCTGCAGCTGCGGCGGGCGAGATGGGCAGGGGCAGGACGACGGCGGAATTGCACTGGCCACTGGTGGCCGGCGGTGTGAGCGAGCTGAGCGGAGCAACTGCGGCACAGTTGAGACTCCCATTGGCGCTGCCATTGCTATTGCTATTGTGATTCAGCAGTCCTACGCCGCCGGATCCTGATCCTCCGGCCAAATTGCTGCCCGGCGAGATCATATTGGGTGGCGTGGCCACGCCCAAGCTGGACGTTGGAGCGGGCGCCAAGGTGCTGCTCAAAGCCGTTGTGTACGTATTGACCGTGTGCGTTCCAATCGAAGAGCAACCCGCCGAGGCCGTGGCAATGGTGATCTTCAGTTCATCCTCTCCCCCATTGCTGGCCGCCTTGGCCAGGACTTGGTAACCGAAATCACACTCTGTGTCGTCCTCGTCGTTGGACTTGCCATTGCCATTGGCGGAGTTTCTGCAGCAGGATAACAGATTAGTTTTGGATGGGATATGGGTACAAGACGGAGTTAGTCACCTGCCCGGTCCCTGGAAGGGCTTAAGGAACTCCATGTGGTCGGCATGGGCCCAGTACTGGTACTTCTTGGATGTCTTGGTTCCGACGCGAAATGAGCGCAGATACTTGGTGTAGCTGTCCCTTAGATTCTTCCATTTTCGCTTAGAAGCCTCTGCAAAGGGAAAATATTGAGAAAAATTAAGAGAGGTTTAATATAAATATTCGCCTGAATTAAAAACCATTTAAATATGCGTCTAAAAGTATGCAATGAAATATATTAGGTCGCAAACGTAACTTGTATATAATTTTTGGAGCCCATTCAGAGAATTTCTGAATGTTAAACATCCTAATTGCTTTTATTCTGCAGGAAAACACTATTATTTACAACCCAAAATTTGAATTTTTTGTAAATATCAGTGAAAAGTGTGACCGCTTGCAAGCTCCGCTAAAAATGCATTTTCTGCGTGCTTACGCCTGTCTAAAAATACCAAATCTTAATTGCAACACCATGCATTGGTCAGTCCAGTTTCGGATTTCAAACGATTTACAAGCTCATTTTCTGAGTACGGCAACGGGACATCTAAAATATATTTAAGTGTCTTCGATCACCTGACAGTTACTATAAAACAGTGTAATTAATAAAAACAACAACAAAGCGTTCGGTAAGTACATTTTTGTGATTCCCAGAATTAGATTACATTTGAAGCGCGTCATTCTCATTATCTAAATCAGGGGTCCGCACGGCCCTATCCCGCGGGATAGGATTTTTCTCAGTCGGCGTCGCTGCCGCTCATGCATAGTATGCACAAAAGAGAACAGAAGAATCAGTGATGACTGATGTCTAAATTTAGCTTTTTTTAGCGTTAAATAGCTAGTTTTTAGGTTATAGCTAATTTTGTTGCCATATAACAATATATTTTAGCTGTTTTTTTTCGCATATCTAACCATAGAGTGTTCGATGTTCACTCATACAAATGCAATGTTTGCATTTGACTGTAGTGGTGCGGACCCCTGATCTAAATAATACACTTGCAATAATGCTAATGTGTGAGTACATATAGAGGAAAATGCGCTTTATCTTTGTTAGAAACTTTCAATAATTCGAGTCCTGATTTTTCTTTTAAATCATACAAAATTATGCCGGCTAATCAAAAAAAAAAGACAAACAAATAAATTATGTTTATGTGAGAGAGCAGAGGCCAATACAGGGTGTTCAAATATTTCTGATTGAGCACATGTTTCGAGAAAAAAAATTGCATGGTAACATGGCGAATAAGAATTGTTGCGTATGTAAGCCATTAGGCCTATATCCCAATTAATTATTTAAAAATTTAATCACAGGTGGTTGCGTGTTTTAGTTATGTCTCGCACCTGGCAATGCCGCCCAATGTTTTTGTTTTGAAAAGCTCTCGCACTCTGCCTCCCACACCCCCCCACTCTTGCTGGGGCCAGACTGCTCTCGCTCTTTATCTCTTCCTCTCTCTCGCTCTCTCAGCATCAGAGAGCGCGCAGTTTTCGCTCAGTTTCTGTTTTTGTTTGTTTTTTCTGCGTGCCAGTGGCAGCAGCAGCAGCAGCAGTGCCAGTGTTTTCCTTTTATTTTTTGTTTTCTGCTTCTCGCTGCAATTTGCCGACCGCACTCGCGCTCCCCCCCACACCACACCACAGCGCCTCACATACGTACATACATATTTTATATATATACCAGCGTTCGAAAAATATCAGGCCGGGCGGCGGTTTGAGTTTGTCCGCTGACAGGTACACACACACATACAGCGCGGTACAGCAGTGTGTGCCCGTTCTACGTAATTCAATTTCAGCCGCCGCCGCCGCCTCCTTTGGGTTATTCTTTTAATATTATTGTGGTATTACCTACCCACTGAGAGACCAATCTCGTCGGCGATTTGCGTCCACACCTTTAGCTTGACTTCCACGTTCTTGTAATCCGGATTGTGATTGTTGTACACCACATCGTACTTCTTGACGATCTCGATGAAATCGGAGGTGTTATCGGACGTCGTCGATGATTCGCTTATTGCGCGCGCCACTTTCACATCCTTCATGCTAACTAACGGTTTTTCTAAACGTGCGTGGGCACTAGCGACCTCTCTGTCTCTCCTCCCCCGTATTCCCTTAAGGCGCGAGCGAGCGAGTGAGAGAGAGCAGCAGCAGTACCGGAGAGCGGGCGAGAGAGAGAACTGCGAACCGTCGGACTACCGTTGTATGACCGCTCCGGCAAACGTTGGACACTTGAATGAAACGACGCGACGACGACGACGAACAGAGCTGCATGCACACCCAGGCGAGCCAGCAGCAGCGACGGCGGCGGCGACAGCAGCAGCAGCAGCAGCAGACCGTGCCCCCACCCTGCTGCCTCTGGTGCTCCCCTTCCTTCCCGACATGCCGCTCCCCACTCCACCTCCACCCATGCCCACCAACACCGCGCGCGCACACTCTCACACAAACGCACACGCCGTTGGAGGACGTGTAAAGAAGAACAAGAAGAAGGCAAAACCTCATCATCATGACAAACAGAGGGGGAGGGACGCAGAGAAAGAGAGGGGCTCCAGCGTTAACCGCCCACCAGGCAAAAGGCAAAAGGCAAAAAAAAAAAAAAAAAAAACACTCGAGTTGTTGCCGTATGTTGTTTTTGTTGCTAGTTGCACCATAGTGCCTTGTATGCTTGTACTTTTTCCATATATATATTTGTATATGTATGTGCATGCGACAGAATTGCGATGCTGCCCCGAACACCCGCACTTTTGTGCTGCTGCAAAATCAGCGCTTAAATGCAATTTGCACTGAGGAAACTGTTGCACCCGCCTGCATTATCACGTGCTGACGCAGCGAAGTTCAAGGTCATAGGGAAATGGCCGAAGGCAGCATGAACATCGAAGATACAATATATCAACCAAATATCGAAAGGATGGTCAGAGAAACGAAGGAGAGTGAGAGTGGAAAGCCAAAAGAGAGAAGCCAAGATCGCCAGCTAATCCTTATCAGTTGCGGGAAAGAGAGTGAAACATTGTACCGCTAGGCGATAGCTTTCATGGGAGGAGAGAGATGCCAGGCCCAGCCAAGAAGTGGCTACATCGATCCGTCTCGTTCTACTCCGCCGCTACCTTGTGCCCCCTCCCTAAGCTCTTTTTGCACTCCTTGGAGCTTGTTATTGTTGTTGTTCTGCTGCGACCAAGTTGTTTTTGTTGCCTGCGAACCTACGACCAGTCAGGCTACCTACATACCAACCTCCCCACGCCCCCGCTACGCCCCCATTGACACGGGTTTACCGCGCCGCTGCGAGAAGAAGAAGAAGCACCAGCAGCAGCAGGAGCCAGGCAGTGCGGCGGGAGGGGGGGGAATGGAGCGAGGTATGGCGACGGCCCCAAACTAACACACAAACACGCGGCTATACTTATAGCAAGGCGACGACGACGACGACGACGGCGGCGGCGCCTGTTTATGTATGTACGTGTGTTCGCTTGTGCTTTGGCTGCGTGTGCTTGTATGTTTGTATCTCTTCAGCTTGTGCGGGTTTTTTGTTGCTTTTATTATAAGTATTTTTTCGCTTTTCTCTCTTCCTCTTCCTCTCCCTCTCGCTCACTCTGCCTCCCAGCCTTTCCCTCTCCCTTCCTTCCACTCGCTCGTTCGCACAAGTCCTGGCGGCCGGCTGCCCCCGCTTCTCTCTCTTCCTCTTCCTCGCCCTCGCACACACACACACACACACTCGCATAGCTCCCGGTTTGCCAGCTCCAAACATCATCATCATCATTGCCATTCGCCATCATCGTCATCATCATTGCCAGCCCCCAAACAGCAGCAGCAGCAACAGCAACAACAGACCACAACAACAACAACATTTCGTTGAATAGAGGGCGGGCTTGAAGGGGCATAGAGGGAAGGTGGGGGGGTCGCTGGGCGTTTTGGCGTTCGGCGGCGAAGGCCTGTCTATATGTATCCGTGTACATCGTACGTACAGCTGCTGTGTAGCTGTGTGTGTGTGTGTGGCTGCCGCAAAACGAGAGGAAAAGGAAGGCGGCAGAGTGGGGTTGCTCTATGCCAGCGAGCTGGAGCGGAGCGAAGCGGAGGAGAGCGGCCTACCGCCGCTGGTGGAGCTCGGTTGCTGTGTTGCCTGGTGTGGATGTTGCTGCCGCTGCTGCTGCTGCCTTTCGCAAATCGATAAACGATGTCCGGACTGCGGAGTAGGCGAGCGAGCGCTTTGCGTGTGCACATACACATGTATGCCTATATATATATATATACATACATATGTACAGCCAGGCATATATATAATATACACAGGCAGAGTGTGAGTTGTACATAATGTAGGCGGTTTTTATATGTTTTCTTGGCCGCCTAACGGAGTTTTGATGCAATCTGCACCAAAGACATATTTACTTACACATGCACTATGCACCTGACCCCAAAAATCATCCTCACACGCCGCCCCATTCAGAAACTATTCTGCATTGACCCCAGCATTTATTGCATATTGCAACAATAAACTTTGGCCTCATTGATTAACTCTCGGACTTAAAGACTAAATTTCAATACATATTAGAAGAACTTTAGCTAAAATTAGTGTAATATATTTAAATACAAAGCATCCAATACTTAAAGCTAAATTATCACTGATAACAGAAGGATTGCAGCTCCTAGCTATTAAAATTTGCGGGCTTGATTTGAAAAGGAAACCTACGCTTTTTTACAGTTTTCACCCAATGCTAGAGTCAGTTGGGAATTATAGTTTTACTAAACCTCTAAACTGGTCTTGCGTTTTAGCTGGGAATGCATTTTCTTACATTTTCCTTTATTCTTAATTCGTTTATTATTACTCTATATTCTTTCCTATAATTCTCAACTTGTGTTGGGTAAATAGAGCCCCCCAGATCTGTATTTGTATTTATACCCGGTACCCATAGGTACCCATTACAAGGGTATTATAAGTTAGTGCCAACCGAAAATGTATGTAACAGGCAGAAGGAGAAATCTCCGACCCTGTAAAGTATATATATTCTTGATCAGCGTCACCAGCCGAGTCGATTTAGCCATGTCCGTCTGTCCGTGTGAAACAACAGATCTCAGAGACTATAAGAGCTAGAGTTACCATATTTGGTGACAACATTGGAATTTGTTGCACGCAGATCAAGTTTGTTTTAAAATTTGGCCACGCCCACTTGCGCCTTCAAAATTCATATAAACGTTATTAAGCTATACTCGTTATTTTCGGGTTAAAGTCAATAGATACAATAAATAAATAAAATAAAATGGATGTTTCCTGAAAATTTCAGTAAAATCGGATGATAAACATGAGAGATATTAGCAATAAAGTGACAAAGTGACTAGCGCAGTAAAAATAAGTATTATACTTGGGACGCTAGGATATAAAACAATAAACTAAACTAAATAAGGTTAGAATTTTAACACACCGCCCTAAGGCACTGCTGTTGCAAGCTGTAGCCGACAGGTGGCGCATTCGAGCCTTGGCCGTGCGATATAATGGCGCCAATGTATGTATGTACAATGTAGTGTATGTACATTTTTAAATTGCCTTTTAATGTGAAGCGCTAACGTTTAGGTACCGGGTATCTCACAGTCGAGCACAGTCGACTGTAGCTTTCTTACTTGTTACCTTTATAATGGTAAAGGATATTCTGTAACTCATTATTATTTATTTTAGCAAAGGGTTCTAGCTAACTCAAGGTCAATTTTTTATAGATAAATCGAGATTCGACTATATGTCAAAATATCCAGATAGATCACAGATCCATTAGTGGACTTTGCTACACTATAAACCTCCTAATATAAGCGCCTATTAAAACGAGCGTGTACCAGAATCCAGACTTCAGAATTTTTTGGTGCACTCTTGCATCAATTTTTGACTGTGCTTTGCCGCTAAAAATTAGTAATTAAAATTAGAAAGATTAAGAAAAGGTTGCTTAACATAAATATTATTTACTTGGTATAAAATTCCTTCTTATATTCGTATAAACATAAATTTCAGAAAAAAGGCCCAACTTAAATCAATTGCAATGAGTTCCGTCTTTGAGCAGCACTTGAATGAACTTGTCTCCGACTGTTACAGTCCTGGCGATCATGACGATTTCTATAAAGTCCGGGACTTTGTGAAAACCATCGTAAGAAATAATCGTCTGCTAAAGTCCATATGCGAAGCAGAATTCATAACATTTGGTGAGTTATAGGTCCCCACATAATGCTATTCATATTGGTATTATTCCTGAATAAACTGCAGGAAGCGCCGCCCACGGAATCCGAATGTACGACAACGACGAGTACGACGTGATGATCGAGTTGAAGTTCCCCAACTACGAACAGATCATTGTACGACCGGATCACTATCGTCCGGGGATGGTGCATTTGTGCTTCGAGAAACTGGACTCCGACACCTATGTGGAGGACACCCTGTTGGACAATCGCTGGTATCTGAAGCGCCATGAAGTTCATAATTGGATACAGTGCATCCTAATTGAAGTCCACAATCGCTCGGTAAAGGGATCAGACGGTTATAACTACCAGCTGCACTACCAACGCCGCCAGAATTGTCACACCATTACTGCAGTGTCGCAGACCCGTGAGTTCTCCATCGACTTTGTGCCGGCGATTAAGGTTTGGTTTGAGGGACTCGACTGTCAGGTGGTGCCAAAGGCGGCACCAGGACCGAAGCGCTCAAACGGCTGCACCTTCATCGTAAACGTTATCAGGGAGGAACTTGACATGTTCGCTTTAGGCGGCAACGCGATCAGAGACGCCGTCATCCTGCTGAAGGCGCTGTGCGAAGCCAAGGGTCTGCCCAAGATTCGATTCTTTCATCTGGTGTCCGTGGCCTTGTGGTACATGGATCGCGAAGATATCCAAGGATATTCGTTGGACTCCATCTTTCTGGATGTAAGTAGATTTATTCTTAGATAGGTACCTAAGAAATCCTTGTTGATGATTACATATCTTGCTCTTTTTGCAGCTCCTCTATGATCTGTGCCAAGCCTTTGAGGATAACGAATTACTTTACTACCTATATGAACCTCTGAACCTTCTATCTGCTTTTAAGCCACATCAGCTTGCTGAATACACCCAGGTTCTGGACGAAGCTTACCAGACCCTCCAAACCTATCCACATCAACAGAAGCTTTCCTATGAGCGCTGCAGCGAGCACTTTTTTGGGGAGGATTAAGAAATGAGGATTAAAGAGGAGAAGAGAAAAGAGGATTGAGAAATGTCTATAGCGATGGAGTATATAGAGAATATATTTTTCGATATCTATTTTCATTTCATGAACTTTTCTTGTAAACTATTTTTAAATGGGCTACGAAATAACCCAGTGTTACTTTTGATAAGCATTTCGTTGACAATATATATAATATAATCGTAATCCATCAATTTTCCTTTTAGTCCATGTGAGTTATGGGACCAATGGGTCCCACAATGTCCACATCCCTGCCCAAGGTCTGTTGGCGCTCCTTGATTTGCAGCTGCTGGAATAGGAGCTGCACCAGGATTATTACATAGTTTGCCATGCCGTTGTAGACCTGCCAGGAGAAGGATGAAAGTCAGGCTCCCTATCCCACCTAGATTTTCTCTCTCACCAGGTAAATCGTGGACACATTGAGGATCGTACTGCTCCCCATCAGAGCCGCCTGCCGGTTGTGCATGCGCCAGTGCTGGAAGTCCTCCGTTTGGCGGCGGGCCACATCCTGGCCGGGAAAGTGCCTCGCATAGTTGCTCAGCAGGTGCAGAGTGTTGCGCTTCTGTTGGGGATTTTGAGTATTTTATTAGAGTAACACACCCCCTTTTTTTTACAAAATTAAATAAATCGGTACTATCGCGATAGTATCGATAGTTTGCGAAAAAATACTCGAAACTATCGATGGTGCCAATACCGGTAGATTGGCAGCTCTAGCCCGAACCCACCTCTCGCTCCAGCAAGTAGCCGTAGGTGCTGGTGATGATCACCTTGTATGAATGTATGGCCACGTGGAGCAGCATGAACGTGTATTCCAGGTCCATGGACTCCCTGCTAAGCAGCTTCTGGCAGATGACGTACACGAAGCAGGTCATGATGGTGAAGTCGTAGAAGATGCCGGCGGCGGCGGCAAATCCAAATACTCCATTCAACTCCGCTAGGAGGGAGGAGCAGCGCTTGGACATCACGAATAGATGGTTAATCCGCTTGTGCAGCTCCCGCTCCCTAGTACCGTTTCCCTCCTGATACTGCTGCTGCAGGAGCTTCTGCATGAGACGCAAGCGCAGGCGCACAAAGTCCATGATGCCAATGTGAACGAAACCCACCAATCCCACGCAACTGGTCAGCATGGTGTAGGTGAAGGCCATCAAGAGGGTGGACGGGATGCCGCAGGTGCAGCGCGCCGTGTCAAAGATCAGCGAAATGGAGAAGGAGAAGAAGCAGAAGCCCACGATCACGGTGCCGTACCAGTACTTCCACCGAGTCCGCTGGTAGTTCCACCTCACCCCAGGAAACTCGTGCGCCACGCTCCGATCGAACTCTTGCAGGCTGGATATGAGTCGCAAGTGCCGTCGCCTCTGGGCATCCATTGACAGGCAGTACTCCACGTAGGTGATGCAGCAGCTGAGGCACTCCCACGAGAAGATGGCCTTAACCAGCGGCGATAGGTGACCGAACATGGCAGTCGCCATCTCTGGATCCCCGAGCTTAGTGAAAACGCTGCCCAGGAAGCAGGATACCAACAGGAGACGGGTCAGCAGGGCATACCCCACTGTCCACTTAGTGGAGACGGCTCCACCCTGGCCAGGACTGCGCACCCGGAACGTGACCAGGCCCCAGTACAGCAGCAGGCTGTACAGATTCCCATAGCAGTAGAGAAAACCGTCGTCGTGCTGCATCTTTTGGAACTTTTTAGGAATTTGGACTGGCCAGAGCTATTTATTCCCTCGCAGGGGTGGTTAATGAATATTGATTACACATAGATATGATCGGACTAATTGAATACATCGTTTTGGCCGCCTCCCCTCCTCCATGCTAGTCACTGAATTCGAAACTCGTCCTTCTTACACAAACGTAAACTGGCGGGCTTTACTGCGGGCATTCGAGTTGGCGGTGCTGTTGCTGGCGGCGGAGTTGCTGGCATTGGGTGCTGCAGTGCGTCGCAGCGCCTTCTGCAGGACATGGGCGTCCGCGGGCTCGATGCGCTTATAGTACTGCTCCTTGGTGTCGACTATCTCGAAACCGAATTTCTTGTAGAACTCGATGGCTCCATCGTTGTTGATTTGGACGTGCCTGCAATCAGAAATCAATGGTTTCAGTTAGTATAGGTTATATTTTCATATAAATTAGGAACTATTTAAGAGAGTTTTACCAAGTTTCATGAAAAATACAAGAAAAAATGTGTAAACTAACAAATTAACTCAAAAACTTTCTTAAAAAGGGATTTCTTATTAGTTTCCTAACTTAATCCTTAAAAATTTCAATGAAAATGGAAAGAAGTAATAGAAAATAAAGTTTTTTCCCATTAAAACTCTATATTTCTTACAGAAAAATGCTGTCAAAGTTGCCATCCTTCTCGGCAAAGTTCAGGATGTGCTCGAACATGACGGTCCCAATACCCAACCGCCGGTATGGCGACAGACATCCCAGGGTCATGATATATAGCCGACGCTGATTCTCGGTTGTATCAATGCGACAGCAGACGGCGCCTACGACTATGTCATTGTAATAGGCCAATTTGGCCAGCTCGCCGGCCTCCAGGACATCCACGTAGAACTTGTCGTTGTAGGAGACCGGAAAGACAACGGTGTTGAGCTTCTTCAGCTGCTTGATGTTGTGCGGCGTCACATCGCCCAGTTCGATGCTGTTCCTGCGGTTGGGGGTACAAGGGTACAAGTGCAACCAAGCGCCAGAATTAGTTTTAGGTTATGATTCACTGCGCCAGCTCCTGGCGAGGCAGTTTTCTAGTGGGGACACTGCTTACCTAGTCATGGTGTTTGTAGAAATCCTTTTGGTTTTAGAAACGCGCCCTGCGCCTGGAAATTTTAATAGAAAAATGTGTTTTAAGCGCCACAGCTGTTCTGATAGACCAGGTTGCTGGCCGCCTGCTATCGATATCGATTGTTACCCGCCGGCTTCACACCAGGCAGCTTAGCTATTTTCTCGCTAGATACATGGAAATTGCGAGTTGAATGGGAATAATTCAAATAATTCATCCGTTATAAATATGCAAATATACTAAATCCGAGGTTTACATATATTATATTCCTTTCCCTCTCCTTCTCTAATTTTTCTTTTTCTCTCCCTCTCTATTCTTCCTATCCCTATCGACTCTTTCTCTCACTCTCCCTCTATAATTCACAACGGGTTCTAGGTGTCACCAAGAGGTAAGCACACTAAATACTTTCTAATCTTTCTTTCTCTTCCTCTTCCCTTTTAAAACAGCTGAAAAATAATATAAAAAAAATGTCACAGTGCTTTCTCTTTCTAGCGTTTCTCTCTGAGAGCGGAGAAAGAGAGCTGAAAAGTATTGTCCCCGTCAAAGCTGATGAGACTACCTTACATAATTGTATCATGCTAAAATCTAGCTATAAATTTAAATGCACTGGCGATAACATTCCCATCGATAGCTGACTCCGATAGGCGACGCATCTGTGAGTATTCCGATAACACATTTCACAAAAACTAAAAAAACAAGCAACTTTCCGTGGAAATTGTTTAAGTGTCGAATTACCAGCGAAAAATGAATCCCAACATGAACATGATGCCGATGGCGGGCCCACAGATGATGCAGGTGATGCAGTCCTCGCCCTCTGGACCGCCAGTGCCCGTGCAGCACCAGCAGCAACAACAGCCACAGCCGATGCAGCAGCAGCAGCAGGCCGAGAAACTGGACAACATTTCGAGGGTGAAGAGTTTGCTCGGTCCGCTGCGGGAGTCCATGTTCCTCACCATCCGATCCAGCGCCTTCACGCTGCAGCAGAACAATCTGGCGGACAACCTGAAGCGGGACACAGGAGCCCACCACGTACCGCGCTTCGACAAGCATCTGGAGGACTTCTACGCCTGCTGCGACCAGATCGAGATCCATTTGAAGACAGCAATGCAGTGCCTGCAGCAGCAGAACTCCTCCAACCACTATCTCCCCGGCCCGGTGACGCCGATGCGCATGGAGAGCTTCATGCCGGAGAACGCCGGACCCATACCGTATCCCACCTATCTGAACACCGTACGGGTGCATGTCCAGTCGGCGAAGGACATCCACGATACCCTGATTAGCGCCGCCCAGAACATCTCGCAGGCTGATTGATAGTTGTAGTGTTTATTATTTAGTTAGGTCTTATTATTTACCAAGTGTAGCAATAAATATAGCTGATAAATAGCCATTAATTGATTCGTTATTGTTTATATTGTAATTTAAAATTGGGGGATGATCACGGCTTACACGATACTTTCGTGTTATAGCCTAATAATTGGTACATTGTTGAACTACGCTTGTTTTATCTCTAAACAGATATCTCTATAAATACCGGATGCAAACCGGAGAGCGACCACAAGTGTAAAAAGCATAGGAATAGGAGCTTTGATGATGCGCCGAATTTATATATTTCTGATGCTGCTCGTCGAGGTCTACGTAAGATTAGTATTCTTTCTGTTATATTTATTCTATTTGTTATATTTTTTTAGTAGATGTTACCGACCCCTTTTAAAAAAGTTGAAGTGCGCTTGGTATCCTTCAACGCCTCAAGCCCCGATATCTGCGACATTAGCAAACTTCGTATAGTGGGCCGAGACCATAGAATCAACGGCACGACTCATTTGAAGAGGGATATTGACAACGAATCGTATACGATTTCCGCCCAGAGTTACAACGATATCAACGGAAATGGCGAATATAAGCTGATGCCTTTCTCTGTTTCGGAAATGCACGCCTGCGATGCTATGAATACCTATTGGCCCTACGCAAACGAAACTTTTGAGTACGGTGTGAATACGGATTTTCCCGGCAAGTTTAAGCCTTGTCCCATTCCGAAAGGAGTTTACTATTACAAGGATATCCTTCCCAATACAGACAAAATTATGGCTGCGGTGCCAAGAGGTTTTATTAAGGGCGTTGTCAGCTTATTCCATAACGGACAGCTGGCCGACACTTATGAACTTATTGTCGAAATTAAGGATAGTGTATTCTAAGGGTATTCATTAATAAAGCTCAACTCGCGACTCGCGAGTATTTCTCTCAACTTTCAAATTCGATTTTATTCTTAATCGATTGCTATCGATAGTTGTAAGCTCTAGCTCAAAGCTAAAATCGATGTATCGGCAGCTCTACCGGACGTGTCACAATTAGAACGCAAAAGCAAAACATAGCGGCATTTATTTACAACAAAAAGAAGCGGTAAGTCTGCAAAACTCTGCAGTATGTAGCTTAATAATATAATTGTGGTTTCCTTAATAGTTTATAATAAACTACAGAGAAAATGGCAGATGAGCAACCGAATCTAGTGGCTGGCCACCCACCTGCACGTAAGTGCATAAATTGCAGTGGTATGCGTGTGCGTGTGCGAAGGCATGTTTTTGGTTTTTTCCAAATAAATCCAACTGGAAGACTCAATATATGCCTTGCTGGCAATTAATAATGCAGCAATTCGTATCAATGGCCACAATATCTACGGCCTTATCAGTAATTTTACCTGTTTCGGCCAAAGCTGATAAGTAAACAAACAACCCGAGCCCGCACACACACACGCGCACATCTATTGCGTCCAAAAAGATTCCTACTTTTGTGCTGACGTCAGATGCGTTTCGAGTTCTAATTGTGTTTGGTTTTTGTTTTCTTTCGATTTCCATTTATCGACTTTATAGTCAAGGCAGGCGGCATGAGAATTGTGCAGCACAAGGCGCCCACAGCGGAGCGTGCGCCCAAGGATGCCGAGGATTGCACTGGACTCACAGTGAGTTCTTATTATTGGTTATTATTACTGAAAAATATTCATTACGACTTTTATTTAATCACCAGCAACCCATTGCCGTGAACTCCGGCTCGGTGAGCGGTGCTCCCGTTAAGGGCAACACGGACTTTACGCCCGCCTCCGCCCAGGTGGCCCACTCGCCCAAACCCCCGGCAGCTGTCCAGCAGAAGCCCCTGAACCACATCCAGCAGCCACGCAAGTGATGCGGACTTGAATATAATCCTAAAACTTTGATCTTTTGTTAGAATTCTCCTCAATGACCTGAATGGTATTTGATTTATATACTTTATATACGTTTTGCTACTGCATTCCATAAATGAATTTTGCCGCTTTTTCAAGTTAATATTTTGTAATAAAATCTAAAGCCTTTTGTAGGTACCTCAGGTCTGTTTATTTGTGTAATATAAGGTAGGGCTATTGGCGATAAAGCAGAAAACAACTACTCTCAAGTGATCTTTCCTTATAGAAAAGCTTGCAAATATTATCATAAAGATAAAGCTTAAAAGCTGCGGTCGGCACGGCCCTATCCCGTGGGATAGGATTTTTCTAGGTCGGCGTCGCTGCCGCTCACGCACATTATGCACAAAGGAGAACAGAAGAATTAGTGCAGACAAATGGTAATTGTGTGGCCTTTTTTAGCGTTAAATAGCTAGTTTTTAGGTTATAGCTATTTTGTTTGCCATATTACAATATATCATAGCTTGTTTTTCTTCTCATATCTAGCCATAGAGTGTTCAATTTTCACTCATACAAATGCAATGTTGGCATTTGACTGCCCTGCTTTAAAGAGATAAAGAAAGCTCGAGAAGAAGTGATCTTTAGTTATCTTGCAAACAACACAAATCTCTTCGTTCAGCGCTCTTATAATTCCCAAGTTCTTATTCGTCAAAGCGTGCCTTTAAATAGGGGAACTTGTGTATGGTAAGTTGCCCCACTGAGCTTCGGTGGTCCGGGGTGCGGACTTCAAATCCGTAGTCGACTAGCGTCGAAGTGGTTCGATTCCACCTGGGGGGCGAATTAAAAATTATAAAATAATTTTTTTTTTATACATTTATTGCGGTTTCTTTTATCTCCGAACATTTCCCTATATGGCATTGGCGGCCTTAACTATCCAGGGTCGCAGCACGGCCACATCGGCATAGACGCCGGGGTAGTTGACCTCGCCGCACCTATAGCCCCAGGATACAATGCCTACCAGCTGGTGATTGGCCACCAGAGGACCGCCCGAGTCCCCGGTACAGGCATCTCCTCCTCCATCGGCTGTGTTGGCCGTACAAATGGTTTCCTCGCCCACAAAATCCCAGCCGTAGCCATAATCATCCGAGGCGCACTCTTCACGATCTAGGATCGGAAGCTGAACCACTTGGAGGCTGTCGGCAAGAGCTCCTACCTCCGTGTAGCCCCAGCCCGTGACCGTGGCATTCGTTCCACCTGCCGGAGTCTCCCTGGCCAGGTTTATGGCTCTGACGGACAGGCCAAAGGTGAGCGGCGTGGACAGACGGAGCACAGCAATGTCGTAGTGCAGGAAGCGGGTTTCGAACTGCTCGTGAACCTTATAGGCGGCCACTGGAACCAAGGTTCCGCCGTAGTTGTGGTGCTCGGCGCCAACGCGCACCTTCATCAGGGTCACGGATTTCTCATGCAAACAGTGTCCGGCCGTGATGACGATCTCCTTGCTGTAGAGCACTCCGCCGCACTCGTGACGCGCACTGATCTGGATGGACACCTGCCAGGGAGCGTTGCGGATGACCTGATCCTGTCCGCCCACGATACGGCCATTGGTCTCCACCACTGCTGCTGCCGCCGCTCCGAGGAAGAGGAGGACCAGCGCTACTCCGTAAACAGCCATTCCGAAAGCCAAGTGCAAACTGCCAGCGCCTGAACTTAAAACCCAGACATGGCGGGTCTCCTCGCCGGGCTGTAAAAGTTAATCGCCGGCTAATAGGAGCTTATCGCCGGCAATAGATTCTATCAGGTAGTTTGGGCCTGTTCTACACTTCACTCGGCGATAGGAAAACCAAGTACCCAAGTTACCCAGGCAACGCAACTCAAACCCATTTTCCAGAGGCGAAAATCAACAACAACTATCGATTATTGAGGCATCATGGAGGAGTGGAAGATAACGCCGGAGGAGCTCGTCCGGCTGCGGGAGAGCTGCCTGCAGTGCATCCGGGATGGAGAACTCTACCAGCTGCGCAACGATGCCAAGCTGAGGGCCGTGTACAATACCCAGAGCTACGAGGAATTCAAGTAAGCATAGCCAAGGAAACCCATTAGGAACTTCCACTTAACCAATGCTCACTCGTTTAGGGACGTGGTGGACGCGGCTCATCTGCGTCCCGTGACCAGAAGCGACAAGGCCAATGCCAACACCAAGAGCCGGCTGTGGAACTCGGCCGCCCGAGATTGACGATTCCCCAAATAAAGATGCCAGCAGAAAGTTATATTCACAACTTCGATTTATTTCGCAAGGTTCTCAGGCGTTGCTCTAAGACAATGCCATCCAACCCACGGGTTATACGCTTAGATGCTGTTGGCAGCGCTGATCACCCAGCTGCGGAGGACAGCCACATCGGCGTAGACACCGGGGTAGTTGTTGTAGGCACAGCCGTATCCCCAGGAGACAACACCGACGAGCTGTCCACCGGAGACCAGAGGGCCACCGGAGTCACCCTGGCAGGCATCCTTGCCGACGGTGTAGCCACAGATCATGGTAGACTTGATCTGGCTGCCGTATCCGTACTTGGACGAGGCGCAGTTAGACGTGCTGACGATGTCCACGTTGACGTACTGCAGCTGGCTGGGGATGGTGCTGGATCCGTAGGATTGGGTTCCCCAGCCGGAGACGGAGGCAGAGGCGCCGTCAGCGGGAGCATTCTCGGCCAGACCGATGGCCTTAATGGTGGAGCTCAGGCTCAGGGAAGAGCTCAGACGGATGACGGCAATGTCGTTGACCATGGTGTTGGCGTTGTAGCCCTCGTGGTTGCGGAAGGCGGCCACGCTGACCAGGGTGCCACCAGAGTTCCAGTAGGTGGATCCAGCGCGGACCTTCAGGACCGAGACGGACACGGACTGCAGGCAGTGAGCGGCGGTCACAACGATGTTGGAGGAGTAGACGGAGCCACCGCAGGAGTGGGAGCCACTGCGCTGCAGGGAGATCTGCCAGGGGAAGCTGCTGATGGTGGTAGC